>JANXHW010000001.1:143035859-143465859 GCA_026170595.1 Plestiodon gilberti rubricaudatus
TACCATCTAGTTTCTGTTCCTCTATTGCTGCCATGGTAAGGTGAGGAAGATCAAAGGGGCATTGTTTTATTTTTTATTTTCTTGGTATTTTTTAAATTCTAATTGTAAACTCCCTTGGGCATTCTTGGGAGCGGAAGGGCTGGATAAAAATCCCCTAATAAATAAAACTTATCTCAGGACATTTCATTTATACAAGTAAATCAGTACTGTATACCAAAAGTCACATACAGTATATGTAAAATCTCTCCTTACTATAAGTACATTTCACATTTTGGGCAAGATAGCTTAATAAACCAGGGGCTCAAGGTTGAAATTTGCACAATTACTTACTCTGATGGTTATTTCACACAACCGTTTACTCACCATGAAGTGACTTTCTGAGCTATCAAGTAATGGCAGAGATTGATGCTGAATTATTTTTTGTGTCTGAACTGGATCCAAAGCCCAGTGTGCTACATCACATTCCAAGCTGTATTTCCTTTCCTCCATAAAATCCCGCTAACTAATTTTTGTTTCCTTACTAGTCCCATAAATAAATACAAACACACTTCTCTACCCCTTCTCTGAAACATGCCCAAACACCAATTCAGGACATAGCCCTCTGCTGTCCTAGTCACCCCCTTTCCCACATCCGCCAGCCTCTCCAATCTTCCACTGTTATGCATAGCAAACGGGATGTCCTCCCTAATCTGAGGTAAGGAAATGCTGGTTGTGGTTTCTTGGTGATGGGGGAAGTCCACACTGCAAATACCCAGAGAGATCCTTTACTGTACACACATTTCAAAAACAGTGTTATGTGAAGCCGCCTAAGACTGGGTCAGACCAACTAGATCAGGACTGTCTATTCTTTCTGGGAGTGGCTTTCTAGCATCTAGCGTACCTTTCCCGTCATCTGGTTCCTGCTCCCTTTTTTAGCAGGATGTGACATGGACAACATGTTGCATGCAAAACATCTCTACTACTTAAGTAGACCTACAGCGCAATCCTATCCAACTTACACCACCGGTGTAACCCAACAGTGTAGCGAGAACGGGAGGCCCCAGAACGGAAAGGGGATTCAAATCCCATTTGAATCCCCCTTTGGAAAGGATTTGAATCCCCTTTCCGTTCTGGGGCCTCCCATTCTCGCTGCACCGCTGGGTTACACCGGTGGTATAAGTTGGATAGGATTGCGCTGCTATAAAGTAAAGGTGCTTGTTGTCAAAATACTTCCTTCTGCACAACAGGAGTCTTTTGTGGCTTCAGAATCAGACAGTCAGAGAGACTCATTGGTCCGCTTCAGATGTATTGCTAAACCATGGTTTAGCTAGGTGAACACGTCTAAGGAAGCCATGTGCTCAAGGGGTCACTGTCCCTTTCTCCTTATATGCTCACAGAGGAGAGTGAAATGCATTCACTTGAACAGAAACTGCAGTTCCACATTACATACAAACTTAGAAAACTGCAATTTGTTAACTAACTAGAACAAACCAGAATATCTACCCATGTTTGTTCTACATGTACGTGGGTACATGATGTACACTGGGTTCCAAGAATTCGCACATAATGGAGGGTCTGCAGGTTTTTCTCACAGTGAAAGTGGAAGCTTTCACTTGACTGTGACAGAAAAGAAGAAAAGGGGAAAATGTGCAAGCCTACAACTCCCTTGAGCTTGCTCACATTTACAGTTATTTCAGAACTGGATCATAGTCTAGCTTTGGCCAAATCTATGTCTCTAACACTTTCTAACCTGTATAAGGGAATTAACAGCAATTTGTAGACCGCTTGTTCTTAAGGGTTCTCAGACATACTATCTGACCTTGGATATCACTTCCTCTTAATCTGTGTTCCCTCCCCTCCCCCTTTTTTTTGGCTCTGGAAGTGTGATTTCTGACAAATCTTGAATTTTCTGACACTGTCTATACATTGTAATGCAAAAATGCTTTAAATAGGATTTAAGATTTTCATGGCCAGCAACAACCACAGAAGATAAAATTTCAGTAACGGGATTAAAAGCCATGATTTAGGAATTTATTAAAACACTAGTTAAAAAAATAATAAAAACATAAAGTTTAAAATACTACGTTTCGATCGTCCTTTGACAATCTTCCTCAGGTAGAATTTAATAAATTCCTAATCATGGCTTTAATCCTGTTACTGAAATTTTATCTTCTGTGGCAAAAATGCTTTGTTTGCCAATTGTTTTGCAAACCTAAAAAAATCATCAATAAAAAGTGGGGGGGGGATGAATGGGGTGGAGGGAGACTGTTGGATAGAAAGAAAAGGGTGAGCGAAAAGGTTGAAAAACTGAGGAGGTTTAAGATACAACTATCATTAAGCTTTGGGCAGCACCACAGGGGAGAGGATACTACCTTTCACTGCGTGTGGAAGACTATTATTTGTTTGATAAGAAAATGAGAAGCAAAGCAAACACACACACACACACACACACACACACACACACACACACACACACACACACACACACACAGAGGCTATTAAAATCATATACCTCCTAACTATATATATCTCACAGCATTAAGTGGCTTTACATCACAAAATGAATGTTGAAGTCAAACATGTTCAATTACAAGTGCTGAAATCCAGTCCAATATCTCAGCATACAAACAACTGTGATTCAAGATGAGCATTAACATTGTAGTTTAAGAAAATTTGAAGAACCTGCTTTACAACACAACCATTTCAAGAACTACAGATAAGAAAGAAGAAAATCTTTTAGGCCAGGGAACTTGTTATGAAAAAAAAACTGCCTACTTGAATGCAAGCAGAAGGGATAAGTGACGAACTGGAAGCGTTAGGGACTTATGCTACTGATTTGTGGTTACTGAAGCTGTGTCCAGCGATTGCATATCCTGCTATTAGTGCACAAAAGCGAGAGGAAAAAAGTGTGTTCCAATACACACTGGCTACTTAAAACTTCAAACACCTCCTAGCTATATATCAGGATCAAGTAGCTTTAGATTATGGGTGCTTCATAAAATATGCCAGTTTGTTAGCAAAAGTGTCGATCCAAATGAATTTGGAAGCTGAACACTTTCCTCTCGGCGCACATGGGCCGCCACATGTAAACTACAGACGCTGAAGTCAATTAAGCCTTTTATTTACTTCCAGTTCCTTAGTTCAACTCAGTTCTTTACATTAAGCAGCTCTGCTTATCACATTTGGTTGTTGGACTGACATACTTCACTTTTATAAGTAATTGGTATGAAAAAGAACAAGGTTAAATGGTGTTTCTAACAAAGTAAATATTTTTGGATGTCTAAAGCTATCTACATGAAGAATATGTTTCCCATTTGACATTTTTATATATGTGTACACACACAGACACAGACACACAGACACACACACACAGCATATGCTGAATACTCCCCACAGAAAGGTAACTTATCTAAAAGTTTTTCTACCTTCAAGAAGATCATCTTCTTCAATGCCTTTGACAACTTTAGATTTGTAGTCTCGGAAAAACATATATTTAAGTAGCCTTCTAAGTTTTTTCTAGGAACCAGAAAAAGAACACAAACACTAATGAGAATGAATACAGACAGTGCCTGCCAGAATAAGAATCACGGCTGCAATCTAAAAATAATTTTAGAATATACACACATAACCATGCATGCGCATACAAGAACACCACACTCATTGACATGATACCGTTTGCTGACTTTCAGGCTTGGCGGAAGATAACATGCCAATATTTAGTTATGGCCCTGAAGATAAAAATCAGACCTCTCTGTGCATATATATATATAATATTCTAGTCATTATAAACCATATGTTTTTTTTTGGGGGGGGGGGTTAGTGGAAGCCTGCTTTCTTGGATGAACTGGGTGGAAAGTCAAAGCAGTCAGCACAATGTATATCAGTCTATAGGCTTCAGCGTTCCTCTGTTTATTGCAGAAACTGGAAGGTGTGTGAATAAAGCAGGAATGGCTTGTTTTTTAGTCAATCAAGTTTTATTACACTTTGAAAACTGGATTATATCCTTGCATCTGTTTCAGAACAGGACAATCACCCAAAGAGCACTTAAATATTCAGCTTGCAGCTTATAGTCAACCATAAAATCTTTACAGTTCTGGAAAAAAAAAATGGATCTGTCCATTTCTTTTACACTTTATTTTTCTGAAGCCCATAGATACATGTAATATTTTAACACACAGCATTTTAGTAAAAGGCAAAGCCCGCCAGTCAGCTCACACTGACACAGCTCTAACTGGACACTGACATGTAGCTCTAACCTACATTCCCCTAAATGTAACAACTACATGCCTTTTAATTAGATTAATTGGGGGTGTGTGAGAGAGATTGAGTGACAATCTGTTTTGTATGATTAAAGCAAATGATCTGGATTAGTTTGCAAGTAGAATGGTACGGTACTAGAGTTAAGAGCTTGAACCAGATGGGATGGTCCAAAGGGGCACTAGCTTATCAGGATGGATGATAACTGAGCTTGGCTCAGAAAAATCTTCAGGAGCTGACAGACTTTTTTCCCTACTTTTTCACTCAGTGAATATTCAGCTTGAGGAACTTCAATTTAAATCTAGGGTTTGACACACTTGCATAATAGGAAGGCAAATACATGGGGTGTAGAATGATGAACTGAAATACAACAGAAGTTGAAGAACTAGTTGTAAATGTAACAAATCCGTTTATAAATAGCTCACGTTAAACGTCATAGCTAGATAAGTTGCTTGCATACATTGCAGCTACAATTCAATCAAATCACCTTATCTTTGCGCATTAAAAAAAGAAGATCTTCTGGAGAGATAACTCTTGCACCTCTCATTTGAGAAACTTCAGAGGCCTGCTGCAACTGTAAACAAAGGAAAAAGATGAGGTGAGAGAAATGTTGTTGATTTAATAATACTGTATAATACTCTTATTAAGCACATCAAGCATAGCAGTATAGAAACAGCAAGCATATAAAAATTCCAGATCAAGTATGATTTCTCACTAACAAAATTCAGAATTCCACAAGATAGCCATTAAAAAACAAACACCACAAAAGTAACAGCTTACATCTTCACTAGCCAGTTTAGAATTTTCTGATGTGCTGACCTTATTTTGGCTGCCGCTGTGTAATCTGTGGAACTCCTTGCCACAGGATGTGGTGACAGCACCTGGCCTGAATGCCTTTAAAAGGGGATTGGAAAGATTTATGAAGGAAATGTCCATCACATGTTACAAGCCATGATGGGTATAGGCAACCTCCTGGTTTAGTAGTAGGCTCTCTCTTAATGCCAGATACAAGAGAGGGCCACAGGATAAAATTATCTTGTTGTCTTGTGTGCTCCCTTTAGGCATCTGGTGGGCCACTGTGAGATACAGGAAGCTGGACTAGATGGGCCTTTGCCCTGATCCAGCAGGGATCTTCTTATGTTCTTAAAAGCACTTTACACGTTTGAGTCTTTTCCTCCAACTTACAAAGAATTGTAGCTAGTGAAACTGCCTCTAGAATTGGAGACAATAATCTTGTTTTCACATTAAGGGAGTGAAAGAGCAAGTAATATGGTGATTCTATAATCCCAACAAATAAAATATTGTAGTCCAAGCTATCTTTCCCAGCTTCTCCAGAACTCTAGACTGCACAGCATTACTTGAAATGCTCAGGCAGAGAAAGTTGTTCGTACAAGGCATTGTGTTAAATCGCTGAAATATTTCACAAATCTTTGCTCTTCTTCAAATACTATATGACAAGGTGAGAATCTTTTTGGGTTTTTTTTTCAGTACCTACACTTTGAACAACTAACCTACACTTTGTCTTAGCTTCAACCGTATATCAGGGAGTTAGTCATCTAACTAAATTAGACAGAAATGAGTAAAGGTTATCTTAGTTATCTGCCTAGCTGATAATCAGGGAGAATCAAGAATGGCCAGAGATGACCCAGTATTCTTCAGTAATTTAGAGAACAAAAGAGGTAAGTGCTACTACATAGCAGCTACAGGCAATTATTCCTTTAAAACATTGGTTCCCAACCCGTGGTCCTTGGGACCCTGCCAGGTGGTCTGCAAGGCCTCTGGTCGTTTGGGGAGGGGGGAGTGATGACACAAGTGCCACCTGAGCCCCTGCTGCAGGTCTGCTGAAAGGCTTGGCACGTGGAGCTGGGGAGGGCCCATCCGCCCGCGGACCGTTTGGCTGTGAAATCCCAGCACTCCAGAGGCAATTGGTGGTGATGCGGTGACGTGTGGAATCATCGCGTCACCACCAAACTACTTCCAGGTTGCCAGGGTGGTCTGCGGTGCCTCGGGTTTCCCCGCGACGGTCTGCGGTCACCTGACGGTTGGGAACCACTGTTTTAAAAGGAGGGATACCAACTTCTTAAGCTGGGAAGCTTTTTGAACTGCTGCTCAAGGATGTGTGTACTACTGTACATTCAAGTAAGAACAGACAATTGTAGAATCCATGACAGGTGAGGACATTTCCCTGAAAGAGCTTAGATAGATCTTGAGGATGAGTGGAGCCTAGCCATCCAGGCTTAGGGAAAGAGATTATTGCTGCAAAAGGAGGAAGTGGCCTCTTCAGTAAAAGACCACAACTGTAGCCCTGTATATCCAGGCTCTCAGGGACCAGGTGATCCCTGGTCAGCCCTACTGTAGAGGGAACAAACTTCTACTGTCCCACACATTTTCCGGTCACACATTTAGGGCCCAGTCCTATCCAACCTTCCAGCACCGATGCAGCTGCAATGCAGCCCCCGAGGTAAGGGAACAAAACGTTCCCTTACCTTGAAGAGGCCTCTGTGACTGCCCCCCACCGCAGGATGCAGCACATGCCCCGTTGGCATGGCTGCATCAGTGCTGGAAAGGATCGGGCCCTTAGTGATTCCATCTCCTGGAGACCATTCTACCCATTCTCCAGTAATATCTGAGCATGTTCAACACAAATGCAAGCATGATCTCTAAGTTATGGCACTTTCTGTATATACAAGTAAGTAAGTTCTGCTACTTACTTACATTTCTCCCTTTATTGGATGTTTATTGGAATTAGTAAGACCAGATATGGTACCTCTTTGCACTGATTCGAAAATACAATTATATAAGTGACAGTCTTGCAGTTCAACAATGTTTAGAGAAGGAAAATAAAAGAGAGTGACATGATAATTCTACAGATCGGGAAAATAAAAGGGGAAGCCCCAAAGTGCTCGGAAAAATGTTTTTATTGACTGAAGCTCCAATAATAACATCTGACACACTTTGACCAAGATCTTCCTCCAAGGCAGCCTATAAAATGTAAAACTAATAACATTTTACAAAATCCATTATATAAAATATCAAAAATATAATAAACATCAGCATAAATCCTGCATCATATTTTTGGAAGATCATCAATTATCAATAGATTACAGACATGTACTAAAGGAGCAAACAAATGTGGGGTGCATCATGCTTTTTTTTCCTGGAGTCTCACTTAAAAAACACGTTTTTCTATAGCACTTCCCCTTTTATCTGGGGTATGACACTAGTCCAAGCTGGGGAACAGAGCCCACCCTACCTCAAATCCACTGGGCTATAAGGACTGAAGTGTTTGAGTCAGAAATAGAATTCAGGGGTACAACGTAGGCATGCTTTCACTTATTTAACAATTCACAGTGTTTCCATAGTTCATAATGATGAACAAAGAACTATTCAGTGTCATAACTCTTGCTGAACGAGCTCTGTCTTTCAAGGCTGGAAATTTTCATTACAGATTTTTGGCATTTGATCCAAACCTCCATCAAGAAGTCGAGAAAGTGAAGTGACGAGGCACATGGCCATTCTATCTGTGGTTATCTGAACTGTTTGCCACAAGCAGAACCTGCAATTTTGCATGCAACCACATGCCTTGCATTCAGAATGTTTGCAGGGGCTGCATTAATGGCAGCTTCTGTTCATGATGAATCCTCCAGGCACAGGAAGAATAAAGAAGCCCTTATAACAAACAAGCATCCTTGGTGACCAAGATAACTAAGAGGGCTACCAAAGTGGGACTCAAGCCATGTCTACTACACTAACTGATTTTCTTGAAATTTATATACAAACACACTACCACTACACTGCAAGGCATCTTGTAAACTCTGTGGCTAATCCAATGTTCCGTCTCAGTTATCATTCCACTTCAGGATTTTTTTTTTTTAGTATAATCTCCACTGTGATATTTTGCCCAAATGATTTACAATGCCTATTTTCTGGCCATTCCCTCCATAATGATCTGAAGCTGGCTCCTCTCTGCAGGTGTTCTGGTAAGGTCTAAAAACCTCCTGTTTTTGCTTTGCCTGCACTGATTTTTTTTAATGATTTTGTTGAGTTGGGTTGTTGCAGTTCTCTTGATGTTGTTGCTTTAATATTGTATTTTAACTGCATTTTAAATTGTTTTTATGACTGCCAAACCATCTTGGACACCTCTTTTTAGAAGGGAAAGGGGATGTATTTTAATAAATAAAAAGTTCCTCCCTTTCCATTACTTCCATATGTATTTTCTTTATTTAAAAATATTCCACCAATTCAACAATCTCGACAAGAAATGATCCCCTTCTTTCACATTCTATGAAACAAACACATCTCCACCTCTTTTATATAATTCTAGCAAAATGACTGGTTCTCTGCAGGCAGGAGTGTATAGAATTACCTTTTTAACACACACACACACACACACACACACACACACACACACACACACACACACACACACACACCCTAAGCCTCCCACAAAGAACAGCCCACTAATTGGAAAACGAGGAAACAGATAAACACAGGAAACTCACAACGTGGTACATGGGGACATTGGTTGAGAAGATACACAAAACAAAAAACTGGGTGCTGGTGTAAATGTAGGCTTACAAAAATTAAGTTACATTAAAATTCACTTTTACATTTGTAACATGATGACACAACAAACAGTAATATGATTATTGTCTATGAAATAACATATTTAAAAAGACTTCTTACTCACCTTTCATGAATACACCTGAAAATAATTTGAAGAAATTCTAACTTTCATATGCCATACTAGCAATGGTTTTACTCTGTAGTACTGGCTGAATAAGTATATTATTAATCTGAGATCCCATGCTGGTATGACTTGAAATGGGCCTATTCAGAAGTTAAAAAGATCAACAAAAACAGTAGCTGTTTCTAATATGCAAGGGGAAAAAAAGCTTTCAGTTTTGGCAAGTGTTCAGCAGGAAAAAGATTCAGTCAATAAATCATAATACTGGACTGCATTAATTTTCCCCCCAACTATAATCACATGCACACAAAACGTGAACTGTATCTAGTATGCACAACACAAAACATACTGCAGGAAAAAGTTTCACATTTTTCCTCTGAAATGCTCAGGAGGGTCTTTGCAGCTACAAAGACAAGAGAATTTGCAGGAATTCAGAAGTCACAGTAACATAATCTTACTTGAAACTGAACTGGAAAGCATAAGAATGTGAAAAGTGATAGTTCTATTTCTTTGGCACAGGGAAAGTGCCTTCTTATTCTGATTAGTTTAAGGATACACAAGGTACTTATATTTCCAGCATAAAATATAGAAAAGCTGGGTAAAATTATAATACAAAGAATAGGATGAATACCTCATTGGTGCAATTTGGATGAACCCAGTGGAGTTATATCCAGCATACATTTACTCAATACATTTAATAAGCGCCTAGAAAATTGATGTTAGTATGCTGATAATATAACACATCTTTTTCAAATTTCATATAGACATACAGAACCGTTTGAACTAAAAAGATAGTGTAATATAAATCTCTGCTGGGTAGGAGGCAACATAATATTAACACATGATGGCCACAATTCAACACAGAGTTGGGTGAGCTTATGCCAGTTATTTCAACGCACCTGCATGTGGAATTGCAGCCATAGGGTGCCAACTAACTATTTAAATAGTAAGGGATATACGGCCACATGGCACAAGGATTGTATATATAATTTTCAAGATCATCCAAAACCTAGCTGCCTACATATCCTAATTTAGGCTATGTACAGCCCAGCCCTCTGCATATGTATTTGGGTAAGTCCCACTGAGCTCAATGAGGTTTATCTATAAGTGCGGTGCAGTATATGCACAAAAGATTGCAACCTCATCTTTCGCTTTCATTTATATACTGACCTTTCTCCAAGGAGTTCAGGGTGGTGTACAGGGCTCCTCTCCCTTTTTTATCCTCACAATCACCCTATGAGACAGGTGAGACTGAGAGATGGCGACTGGCAGCAGGAGTGGGTTGACATTTCTGTCCATGCCTGCTACCATACCCATCAACCAAGGCAAAGAGAGTGTGGCTTCCCAGTCCTTCTCTGGGCCCCCGGGCAGAGTGAGCTCCCCTTAAGGCTTAAGTGCTTGGACCCTGGCAACTGCCCAAGGGTGCTACGTGCCAATGCTGGCCCTGCCAGCAGACGCAAATATGCAAGTTGCCAGTTCTTCCAAACCAGGATATCTTGGATATCCAAGGTTTGGATATCTTCCAAACCAAGGTCATTCAGATATCCAAAAGTACCATATGGGGTGTGTATTTAGGCATCAGTTAATTTTTCTCCTCTTCACAAAATTCCTTGTCAACGTTTTTAATGATTGGACAAGTCCAAACTATTAAGTATCCTGCATTGGGTGCTTCACATTTGCAACAATAGTCCCGGACCCGCGGGTCCCGAACCCACGAATAAAAAGGGTTCACTGTATTATAAAACAAATTCCCTGTAACATTCGTAACTTGAGAATACTGAATAAACACTGGTCTGTTTCCTTCAATTTTATTTCACTTCCTGAAATGTCAGAATATTGGCTTGGATCCAAAGAACAAGTGGAAAGTGAAAATGACTGAAGTGCTGTTCCACAATGTCTTGCACAAGTGCTAGTGAAAGACTTCTCACAGCACTGCAGTGCATCCAGGGTTGTGTTACAATACATAAAGAAATGTGGTAAAAAAGGAAGACAGATGCTGTAGCACGTACACTTCAATAAGTCACAAAGAGGCACTGAACAGAGCTTGTGCTAAGGGCTTGCACGAGTGCTTGTGTAAACAGAAGAACTCTTCTGGATTTGAGGAAATGCAACATACTTCTGCTAAGTTGAGAACAGCCCATCCATGACGGGCACCTATGAATCCAAACAATTACCAATAAATCAGCTCTGGAATAACTGAAATGAATATTGAAAATGAAATGAAAATTAATACTGTAGTGATATTCATCACCAATTCTGGAGAACAGAATTGACTATAACAGAATACTGAAATTAATGGTGATAGATTTGGACTGAACTTGCATTTAAATTTATAGTGTACAGACAGAACACTAGTCACTGAACCAGATTATAATCTTCCACATTATGATTTGTTTTATGAAGATTGTTAAAATTACGAAACACACGTACTGCACTATAGCAACATAAACAATAACATTTTTCATGAACATTAAATTATTTTAATGTACCGTAATGAGGAAAATCAGTGTATGTTGTAATTATATCTTAAAAGCCTAAAAGAAATGACTGGGAAATATTTTACAAGTCTAATCAGAGTACTAATAATTCTATGAAATATGCTGTGGCTACCATGGAAAATGGAAAAGAAAAATGATTCTGAACCAAAAGGAGAACAGCTTAGGAGTTTGTAAAACAAAATGCAATGCTAAATGACGGGCTGTTTTAAAACAAAAAGAGAGGAAAGACAGATATTAAGAGGCAAAGAATTCAAGTATCAGGACAGGCCAGATCTACTGAACGAAGGACAGAGAGTGCTGACAAAACAGGAAGCCTGGCCGGATTGAGCAGACTGTAAAGAACAAGAGGACCCAGAAGGAGAAATAACGAAAGGCTTCTATCATCAAGGAGAAAGAGCCTAAAAAGCAAAAAGTTTTTGCTTATATTATATTATATTATATTGCTTATATCATATTAAAAATATAGACAGTAAAATGTAGTCAATAAGAGAAAAAGGGAGGCAATACATTATCAGAATGTTAAAGTATGAGAATAAGCTAAACACTAGAACTGAAGAATTAACACTAGAACTGAAGGAAATTACTGATTTACACTCTTATACCATCATACATCAATCACGTCTTGCAAAAAAAGGTTCTTGCCCATAGTTCCTGCCCTCATTTCTTCAACATTAATGCCCAGTGTTTATATTTCCAAATAAAGTTTTTTATTACCAAAAATGTTTTTAAAAGTCCTGAAGGACAAATTCTGAATTTGATATACTTTATATTTTTCATCTTTACTAAAACTGTGTTTTTGACAAAAACAAAAATGTAATGTACAGCAATAAGATCCAAAAAACAATACAGGAATGGTTGCATTTGCTTTTATTCTGAAATAAATCAATTTATAGTTCAGCTAACTAAGTGCTGGTGTTTACAGTTAAATATCAGAACCGCCTTTTAAAATTTCCACTGAACCAAAACATGTCATAATAATGCAGACCCAGATACTTACGACATGTCAATACATTTTCTATATATGCTCTAATGCAGTGGTTCCCAAACGTTTTAGCGCTGGGACCCACTTTTTAAAACAGCGGTGGGGAACCTCCGGCCCCAGGGCCGGATCAGGCCCCCGAGGCCATCCGGTCCGGCCCCCGGAGAGATTGCCGGGAGGCCGCCCAACCGGCCCCTGGAGGCTCCGCCAGGTCCACACGTCACCTCCGGAGACTGGAAGAGGGCCTTTGCATGTCCTCCCCGGCCGCCGCCTCGACCCCTTCTCACCAGGCCGTTGGCCATTTCACACATGCGTACCACGCCGATGAGGGCAAGCTCTTGCCCTCATCGGCATGGTACGCCAGAGGTGACGCGTGGACCCGGTGGCGGCTTCAGACGATGAGCGCGGAGCCTCTGGAGGCCGATGGGGGGCGGGGCAAAAATCAATTAAATAAATAAAAATGGCGGCCGGCCTTACGGACGGGCCTCAAGCAAATTTCTAATATTTACAACGGCCCTCGCTAGGGAAAAGGTTCCCCGCCCCTGTTTTAAAATGACACTATCAGTATCCACCTAGCTTTACAAGACTTTTAAAAAGATGATCTAGAAAGAAGCAATATATTTATTTACAAATAATATTTTATTTATTTATTTACAAACAACAACACCCCAATCCATTTCTCATAATGAGGCAGCCCTATGCTTAGTTATGTGACCCAGCTTAGTTATGTGACCCAGCCTTCACCTCCCCCCCCCTACCTGTCATTGAGTGACTTGGAAAAAAAAAACCAGAAAAAAGATGCTAGTTCAAACATTTATCTTCCTATATTTGCACAAGCTTGCAAACTGCAGGAGCTCAGATGTTTGCAGGGCATTTAGCAGCTATCTGATTTTGAATAGCCTCAGGGCTTGAGGCAATTAGTTATCTGATCTTTCCATCACTCGTTTTCAGTGGAGGCTCTGCGGGGCCCACCAGAAATCGGGTCCTGACCCACCAAGTGGGTCCTGACCCACTGTTTGAGAAAAGCTGCTCTAGTGAGCTTTGAAGCTTTATAACTAGGCTTACCATTCGTCCTGGAACCCAGGCTCGGGTCCCGGACCATTCTGGACCTGGTAGAAGCCTCCGCTGCCAATTTTAAACTGAAGAAACTTACCTTTTTTCCAGGTGAAAATCTCGCAAGATCCAAGATGGCGGCACCCGAAAAAAGGTAAGTTTCTTCAGTTTAAAATCAGCAGCGGTGGAGGCTGCAGGGGCTCGGCGGGCAGCACAGCAACGGGCAATGGCAGCACGGGGGCGTGGCGGGCAGCACGGCGGCGGACAATGGCGGCACGGCGACGATGGGCAAATGGCGGCGCAGCGGGCAATGGAATGGCGGCATTGCGGCGGTGGGCAAATGACAGCGATAGCCGGCTCCGTGAACAGGCGTCAATTTAATTAATTAATAATTGGCTAAAACAAATAAATAATTAAAATTTTCGGTGGGCCTTTGGGTGGCAAAGTGCACTTTGTGGCCCCCAAAAAACCTTTTTAAAATTTATTGTATTTTATTAGTTAATTAATAATTAATTGTTGGGGGGTGTCCTGGTTTACAACCAGGAGTATCTGGTAAGCCTATTTGTAACAGCTTGAAGTAAACATAATTTTTGAATTATTTATAATTCTAAACATTTTTATAAATATAATTCTAAACATTTTTATAAAAATAAAATGTAAATATAGATAAAAGCGATTTTTGTAATTTGTAAAAGTCAGTGTTGTTCAAAACACGATACAAACTCTTCAATGAAAATTTATATAAGTGGAGAGTTGACGGTGAGGGTTCTAGTATCTCTACGAATATTACGCATAAATATTCTCATATTTTAAAGATGCTGTTATGTTAATAAGTATTTTTATAGAGCTTCTTGAGTGTGTAAAACACTTCTCATGTATTAACATGATTGTCCTTGCAACAACCCTTTAAGGTAAGTATTATGATCTCCTACTGAAGCTAGGAAGCTGAGGCTGAGAGAAACTGGCTTGCCTAAGGCCACCAAGTGAGTTCATGGCAGAGGCCAGATTCGAGCAGGAGAAGTTTCGATTTGCAGCTTGGTCTCTTCACTAATATGCTACACCAGTGGTTCTGAAAGTTCTCCCCACAAGGCGGGGAGAACTCTGAGTGTTTCTGGGGGCAGGGCCAGTGGCAGCAAGCAATCCTGGGGATCACCGCTGCTGTGAAAAACACCCCCGAAAATGCATTTTTTTCACTACCAGGGCTTGGGGGGCTTCGGGGAGGCCTGTGCAACCCTCCACATGCCTCCCCGAAGCAAAATGTGTTTTCCAGACACTTTTGCGGCAGTGGCGATCCCTGGGATCGCAGCCGCCATGTTGTCCCCACCCCTTAAGGAGGCAGGGGACAGTTTGTGGTTTCAATGGTGGGTCGCAACCCACCACTTTGAGAAGCACTTTTTGTCGGTGGCGTGTCTTAAACTTGCCATTCACCGATCTTCGGGCTTGCAAGGCGGCAGCTCTACCAACTGAGTCAGACCCCTCTGCCTCTAAAGTTAGGCTCACTGCGCTTATGGGGTCTTCCTCATTTAGTATTCCTTAAAGCTAAGGATTACATGACATCGTGTCCCTTTTTTGATATTTTCAAACACATTTGAAAACACACACAGGCAAATATTTGCATTATTTTGAGACAGTCAGTAAAATGTTCTTTTGTTGGCTATAAATTCATGCTAAGTGGAGATTACATGCTATATTGCGAACTTATGAAAACACTTCCTTTGTTGCTGTAGAAAACAGCATTTATGCAAATACTGCATCCTTAAACTGTTTATATAAGAAAATGGTATATTGATTTATCAAATTAAACACAGAAAAGGGAAAATATCCACCCTGGTGATACTCTCTTGCTTTCAACTTGGGCTGTACTAGTGTATCTAAAAGCAGATTTTGGTCCATTTAAACGTATAGAAAAGTATAAGTAAAGCACAAAAGCAAAGCAATACTTAACTTCACTGACATCCCAGCTATCAAAAAATCAGAAATGTATACTAAGCTTTCTGGAAAAAAAGACACAGCCTTTTGGACCGAGTAGATAAAATATGGTTTGGAATCAGAACTGACTAGGAGATCAAATTTCAGCCACTACCTCCTCCCAACTTCTGCACAATTCAATTGTCCACACAAAAGCACAGAGAAGACAAAATGGTGACCAATGACCAATTTCTTTACCCAGCTTGTAATTCATCTGTGGAACTCCTTGCCACAGGATGTGGTGATGGCACCTGGCCTAGATGCCTTTAAAAGGGGTTTGGACAGATTCATGGAGGAAAAGACCATCACAGGTTACAAGCCATAAGCAACCTCCAGGTTTTAGAAGTGGGTTTTCTCTGTGCTAGGTGCAAGGGAGTGTCAACGGGAAACAGGTTATCTTGTTGTCTTGTGCGATACAGGAAGCTGGACTAGATGGGCTTTTGGCCTGATCCAGCAGGGCTTTTCTTATGTTCTTATGTAATGAGTCTCTTGCATGGGATCCAGTGGGCAGTTAAGTGGTCCTGTTTTTGTTGCTTGGAGAAAAGGTTGTATTTAGGATTTCCTGTGGTACATGAGCCATAGGATGGATTTTAGAAGCGAGTAGGGCAGAGCTTCAAGGTTCTGCTCCACCTGCTTAGCCTAGCTGCAGTGGCACAAACTTCTGATGAACCCCAGTTAAAGCAGGCATTGGATATGAAAGTCTATGGGAGTAACTTACGTTTTATGTAAACGGTTATGTTATAATTTAATTATGTTTTTTTTAATATTGAATGCTGCTTTGATCTGTTTAGAAAAAGCAGGACATAAATCTTCTAAATAAAAAATAAATAGCTTATGGCTCAATCCTATCCTCTCCCCCCCCCCCTTGCTGGTGCAGCCACACAGAAAACAAGCATTCTGTATCCAACGTGTGTGTGTGGGGAGGGGGGGCAGATCTGTTCTGCTGTCATAAATGGCAGCACACGACAGCCCAATCCCGGATAGGAGACAAGAGGCTGCCATGATCCTGATCCAATTGGGTCGTGCCACCATGTGACGTCCATGCTTGCGGCCTCGAGGGATTGGGGTCGCCCTTTCCCAAATCTCTCCTTGGGAGTTGGGACGATGTGGCGGGGACCCAGAACCGCTCCCAGATAATAAAGAGACGGACTTACATTTTGTGATGTTCACAAATTTTACTCGGGTCAACTGCTTTACATTCATGGGGCTTTGATGTAGTCACAGGCCCTTGCTTAACCAGAGTCTCTGCTAATAAGACCTTCTCCATGTTCTTTTCACAGGAGAAGTTGTGTTTGAGGTGTTGGTCGGTCGGTCCAGGTCATGCACGTGGAGTCATGGTAGGTTGGCGGGTAAGTGGCTGCTCTGAGAGGCGGGTTGTAGTTCGGAGTAGACGTTGAGGCCGGGGTAGACCAGAAGCGGCTCTTCCTTCACTCCCACAACTGACCCCAGGTCGAGCTGGGGAGTTGAGGTCTGCAGGTAGCTCCAGGACTCCCTTTGCCTGGAGAATATCTGCCTGCCAAGAGTGGCCCTTCCTTGTAATGCCTCACAGGGGTTGCCTCTCCCTTTCCCCTCTGTCTGTCGCTCAGCCAGAGAGTTCCTTCTCCCTTGGAGTCTCTGGGCTGGGTCTTCCCTCTCCAGCCATGGAGACTCCTACTCCAACCTCCTCCCTTTCCGGCTTGCCCAGCTCCTTATGAGCTCCTGGGCTGGCTCGCGAGCCCCGCCCCTTCCTGGGGAGGGCCTCCCAGAGTTTGCAACTCTCGCGAGACTTCCATATAAGTCCTGCCCCCGCCTCCTTTGTCTGGCCTGGCAGCTGCCTGCCAGGAATCTCCGACAGCTGTGGCTTCCCAGCTGGCTGCCGGCTCTCCCGTTGCCTCTGCCCACACAGCCAATTGATACACCACCACCACAAATCAAGCCAGGGTGACCAATGCACTATAACACCAGCTTGAACTCAGACTGAAAGAGTTCTTGGATAATCCACTTCATACTCATTGGCTACTCCCTGCCGGAGCATACTAAAGGTTTGCAGAACTGCAGCTCCCAAGTCTTACTAGTTAGGGTGTGACATTCCCCAGAGGAGGTGCTGCCAGGACCCTGGTTGCTGAGATAGGACCAAGGAGGAGATTGGCAGAGGTCACATTCTAGAAGCTGCAAAGAATGAAGCGTAAAGAGATCAGACCTGCCATTGTTTTCAGCAACCACAGCCATTCATTGTTTGCCACTAGACAGAGCTGGTCTTGTCTACCTACCTCCTCCTCCTACCACTCTTTGCACCTTCTAAAATGTAAATGTCACATAGGCTCCTCTGGCAAGAGAGACCTGCCCACTGGAGGGGTCCAGCGGGCAGCACTGAAGAAAATGTGGCTTAAACACATTGAGGAAGACCTAAGCAGCCAACGAATGACCATCAGTCAGGATAGCAATATCACCACCAATCATCAAGAGTGGAAGCGTATTGTGAATGACATACAGACTCCTGTGGCACCTACAGCAGCGTATTGGTTGAGAGAACAGCCTGCTCCCCAAGCGCCAGCTCAGGACTAAAGAAGAAAATATTAATGAATTCTCTCAGCTCCACTACTCAGTAACAGGCTGGAGCAGCAGACTCACCTTCCTATCAAATTCTACCCTGCCACCCACTTCTTACACAAACCGTTCAATAATTACAAAGTTATCTGGGGAGAGGGGCCTTCTCAGTGGTAGTGCTCTGTCTTTGGAATGCTCTCTCCGTGGCTTGACTGGTGTCTACTTTGATGTCTTTTTGTTTTCCTGTACCTTTTAAAATTATATATATATTGGATATATATAATCGTATTTTGCTATCTTACTTTGTGGGTTTAACATGTATTATTCTAAAGTTTTGATTATTTGTACAATCGTTTTATTATTAATTTTAGTTGTAAGCCACCCTGAAAAGATCTGTGTTAAGGGTAAGGTATAAATAATTTCAAATAAAATGAACATTTTTTTGTACTTGGATTCACTATGTTTAACAGCACTAAGAATGCATGAACTTATTATGACCTTTAACAGCTGATAAAATCAGTTCTAAATTAATTTGTTCAATTAAATTCATCTTTAAATAACTACAGAAACATGATACATTTCTTGTTGCAGAAAAAGAAAACATTCATTGATCCAGGTTTTTAACATCAGACTTATAATCCAAAAGTGATTGTACTGCAGCCAGTTTTCTATCAGCTAAGTCTTTTATTTGGTAAGAACTCAAAAGTGAAGGTGATTCAATAGGGTAATAATTTGCCATACGGGTACCTACAGGGTTGTTAAAATCAAGGTACTGTGCCATGCACTCAAAGATGTTCCGACATTCTTTGAACATTTCAGTCCATTATTTCCAGTAAGCCAATTAATTTTTATCAAGAATTAAGCAGTTCTTACTTCCAGGTTTTAACAAACAAACCACCACCACCACCTACCACTGTACTAAATGAGGATCAGAATAAGGAAAAGAGCACCTTGTGGACTAAATTAATATCAATTATAGGGAATTGACAGGGACTTGAAAACATTAACATTTGCACTGTAGCCATTTCTCACAACAGGCTGTTTCCCAAGTAAATAGGATAAGAGTCCTACCTTCCTACGGCCCTAGTGGAGCAAGTTTGGGACCCTGTTTCCTGGCCATGAGGCAAGGTCAGTCTGGGGGTCATGAGGAGTCACTCCCCCAGGAAGACTCGGATCACCTGACCCTGCCTGCCCGGGAGGGGGGGGAGCTTCCCAGATGCCATGACTGAGTCACCTTAGAACCACTGGAGAAGGGCTATTTCTGAGAAAGATGAATGTATATATATCTAGGGGTCAAAGATACTGCTGGTATAAGAATGATATTTCTACAACCTAGCTGTGTGTGTTTGGGGCACTATACCAATTTGCAGGAGCGTGTCACTTGTGCAAAACTCATACACAAAAAAAGGAATGAGTTTTCAAAGTGATGAGCTGGGTTCTGGTTTAGAAGTGATCCAGATCCATTCAATTGATTTCCTGAGCAGAGCTCCCCCCCCCCTTAGGATTGGCCCATGGGTTCAGGTCAACGTTGTGTAAACCTGTCAGGTCTTGGACCAGGCTTAGGGAACCCTGTCCTGCTGTTCCTGCCCCAACCAGACTCAGGAAAAGGGATGGACAGAATTTGGGTGCTTGTCATTCATGTACGCAAGTGAAAAAACACACAAAAAACCTCTCTCCTATTCTCACTCCCAAGATTCCTACTCCAAAATCTGGAATCATTAAAGGAGGTAAAAGCCATAAGTAAAGCAGGACAAAGAACTTAAGAACATAAGAAGAGCCCCGCTGGATCAGGCCAAAGGCCCATCTAGTCCGGCTTCCTGTATCACACAGTGGCCCCATCAGATGCCTCAGGGAGCACACAGCCAACAAGATAACCTGTTTCCTGCTGCCACTTCCCAATCCGCAGAAGGCACTTTAAACACACACACACACACACACACACACACACACACACACACACACACACACACACACACACACACACACACACACACACACACACAGAGAGAGAGAGAGAGAGAGAGAGAGAGAGAGAGAGAGAGAGAGAGAGAGAGAGAGAGAGAGAGAGAATGTAGCTTAAATGTAGACTTTAACACAATATAACTAATACCTATACACAAAATAAGCAGGAAACAAAATCTAGAAAGACACAAGGATCCGTGCCATGCACGTCAAGAAGGACAGCAGGTGATGTGATCATTTCCTGAGAGCAAACCATTTGGAAGGAAGGCCTTTCCTCACTGACCTTTCCTCCACTGGCCAGGACAGGTGCAGATACAGAACACCTGCTGGAAATAAAGGAGTGCTAATTATCCTGTCCAATTTGCTTAATGCGCAAATTATGCTGCTAGATTTGTAGGTTTGACAGGAACAGCGCTTCAATCAGTTCAGCTGGTTCACAGAACCCCAAGGGCTCAACGTGATTCTTGAACATTTTAAAAAGATTTATAGTATCTTTTACCTGGGCCAACCTGCTAATGAATCTGGCTGTGTCGATTATTACAATCTAGCCAGCAACTGGAAGCTGTTTGAGTACCTATGCGCATTTTCAGTACAAACACATTCAGCTGAGCCTGCAGATTTCTCTCCTATTGCTCACTTATTTTTCTTCTGCTGCTGCCAAACATGCCAGGACACCTACCTATCTCTTGCCCATTTTTGTGCAAGACACTTTCAAGCATGCTGCCTCGGCCTCCATGCCAATACTTCCCAACACAAATATAAATCAATAAAGAATGGGATGTGTGTAAAGGTGACCCCTGACAATTAACTCCAGTCGTGTCCGACTCTAGGGTGTGGTGCTCATCCCCATTTCAAAGCCAAAGAGCCAGCATTGTCCGAAGACGCCTCTGTGGTTATGTGGCCGGCATGACTCTCCTTGACGCAGCGCGTAGCATGCGGCTAGAACACGGAGCGCCGTTTACCTTCCCGCAAGCGGTACCTATTTATCTACTCGCATTAACATGCTTTGGAACTGCTAGGTTGGCAGGAGCTGGCCAAGCAACGAGAGCTCATGCCGTCGTGGATTCGAACTGCCGACCTTTCGATCGACTGGTTCAGCGGTTTAAATTCAAATCATACACCTACAGCATAGGTAGACATCACCCTATGAGATGTCCTACCTTCCTCTCTGGCCCAAAGATTCATTTTTGCATAAGTCACCTCATTCCTTATTCATTTATATGTATACAGGCCAGACAGGTGACAGTGTTTTGCATAAAAACGAAACTGCTGGGCAATGGTCTGGATGCAATATTGGGGTGCCTTGTAGGGGACAGTCTACCCATATTGAATGTTCCAGGGTGGCCCAAAGTTTAATTGGGGGGGGGACTGCAACGTGGACAACATCCCACTGCTCCCAGTTCCTTGTTTGACACAGTGTTGCATGAGAAGCCTGAATGAAGAACTGAAGCTAACATACTACAATATTGTACCCCAAAATAAGCTTTGGGCTACCCCATATGATTCACCTCCATTTCTAGAAGGCACTTCTGTTTGAAATACATAAGAATTCTGTCTAGTCCAAAGTGCTGTAAGTGGACAATATGCTTTAACACGCAAATGCACCAGTAAGCAGCTGACCGGGGGTGGGGGTGGGGGTGGGGTTATACTCCAAAATAAACCTTGAGCCATCCCAAATGATGCATCTCCACTAGTGGGACACTTTCTCCAGTGAGATGCAAGAGAAGAATGCTTGACCAATGCTCCATTTTTGTGCAAGTCATTCTCAAACATGCTTTCCCCATGCCAACCTCTGTATAAACGAATCAAGAACTGGGTATCTGCGCCCTAAAAGTAAGCTTTGCCCTCTCTCGAAGCTAGATGGACCCAAGGTGGGACTCGCTGTGGAAGGTCGCTGCAGTATTCATAGCTGTATGGAAGGTGAAGGAGTGGGGTGGGCTTTAGTACTGAGCGGCAAGCGACACCCATGTTGATCTGAGAGTCCCTGATCCTATTCAATGGAAAGCTGTAGGTGCAGCAGCACAGAAAAGGCTTCCAGGCCCTATGCATGTTTGCTCAAAATACTGTAAATCTCACTCAGTCTGATGGGGCCTACTCCTAAGCAAACATAGATACACAAGGAGAGCAGTGTCAACGATTCAGATAAAGCGCTGTGTTTCCAGAGGGACAACCTCAGTTAGTTGACTTCAGAGCTGGCCAAGTTGCTCCAGGGCACTGGGGGTGGAAAGCCTGATTCCCAATACTGTGTCCCATAATAAAGACATTCTGTAATTTCCTGTCATTCTTCATCTGCTGACACTGTACAACCTATACCACCTACCTAGTACATTTTTAAAGTGGTTTAAAATGGGGAGAATTTGGAATAAAAACACTTAACACCACTTTCTGCTATTTCATTATGGTTAAACACTGAAATCAGCAAAAAAAAAACCATTTTCTCCCATGTCTATCCATAATATGTAGTTTGGCCCTAATAATGCAATTAACAGCACAAAAAATGGTTACAGGGTTCAAAGAGACAACACATGAAAGCTTGTTAGCAGCTGTTAGACATGAGCGCTATCCTAACACTGCATCTAAGTCAACTAATGAGCCCATTCGTCAGTGGCAAATTGTACAGTCCCCTTAGCCCATCAGGAGATAAACTCTTGTAACTCTCACTTGCATGGTACAACACGTCTTGTTAACTCTCAGATAATAGAACATTT
The DNA here is from genome assembly GCA_026170595.1 of Plestiodon gilberti rubricaudatus. Taxonomy (NCBI): domain Eukaryota; kingdom Metazoa; phylum Chordata; class Lepidosauria; order Squamata; family Scincidae; genus Plestiodon; species Plestiodon gilberti. Next base: position 143,058,477 of record JANXHW010000001.1, read on the forward strand.
CACTGCCGCATGAACACGAACATGAGATACACTATCTGTCTGGGAAGGATAGGCTGCTAATTGGTGAAATGAACAAGCCTCCTTGTTCCACTGTTTTGCAATGTATTCTTGTACTATGTCATTAATGTTCAAGTTGTGTGCACATACCGGACCATTTGCTTTACTTACATTAGCTGGTTCAACAGAACACGGCGGGGGTGGGGGGGGAAGCACAGCAGAATAAAGATACAACTGGCTGCTGATAAAGACGAGGTGTGTATATTAAAGATGAGAGCTGTCCTTGGCCACGTGCCCTGTGTGGTATTTTTTCCAAGATGAGAACATTTATAACAAACAAGGTTAATGGCACTCAAAGCGTTTTCTGAATTTCAAAATATTTTCCTCAGAAAATCATGTTTACTATTTTGAAATACACAATTGAGCAATTAGAGAGCTCTCTCTGGATTTTGAGTTACACTTATTTTTTCCCATTCTGAAATGGTAAATCTCGAATATCTACTACCATGGATACATCTTGTGATATAATTCACATACAGTATAAACCTAAGGTGTCTATGCTTAGTCACAATGACTGCAATGTCACCTAAAGAGGCCACTGTATCTTGCCCCATTTACAGAGAAGGAATTATAAATATCCAGGCATGCTTCTTTTTTTTAGCCTCTTCTGTTATAATTGTCTTGCCTTCATCAGCTCCTACTATCTTCCCACCCCTTGCTCACAAGACAGGGAGGGGGGGAAAGAGGGGGAAAGAGCTAGGGGGAAAAAGATGAATGTGATAGGACAGTAAGCAACTCACTCTCTCGAGACTGGAAAGAGCTAATCCTTTCTAAGAATTAACACTGAGTCTCTAACGTCTCAGTGTTGTATGTCCTATAGCAGTCACAGAACACATCCTCTGTATGCAAGTGGTCCCATTTTTGCACTTCCACTTGAACAGACTTCAGTAAAAACCTGGGAGAGCTGCAGCTAAGTCAGTGTAGAAGACTCTGGGCTTGATGAACCAAGGATCTGACATAGGGCAAGGAAGTCTCATACATGATGCCCTTATCACACTAGAAGCAAAATAGTCTCGGGGGGGGGGGAGTTATCGAGAGCCTCTAAAGAAACCATAAAACAAATGTTTAAATAAGAATTGTTCTAATTATGTAACAGTTCCATGTAACTATTTCTCACGCTACACTTTATGATCAGCAACATTACACATTTCCCGGGCTGGTCTACACTGCCAAATGTAATAAATGCAATGTTACATTGAAACAATGCTTGTTAATGATAAAGCTAACATTTTGGGAGGCATCTAAACTGTCCTTATTGCAGCACATTGCATCAATAAATGAACACTTATTTCTCATTGTCATGTAAAATATACAGCAGCATTAAATCCCAGTACCAAAGCTACATTTAGTTCACCAACCACCAAAACATCAATATTATACTAATTCTAATGAGGGGAACTGTTTACTTTTTTATTACAGACATGTAGTCATGTGCAAGGTAACTCAATACTCACTGTAAAAAAAATATGAACTATGAAAATGTTTCACAGCTGGTTTTAATCGGCTTCCTTTGTTTAACATTAGAAGCTAACCTCCAGAAGACATATACAAGCTGCACATCCTACAGGTAATAGCATCCAGATGGGATGCTCTCATTGAACATCATGCTCAATATCATAAAGAATATACTGTGAAACAAGTACCTTGGCATAGACTGTGATGCTAACTTACTGCTAGGAACACTACAGGTTTTTCCCCCTAGTATTTGTGTATATCGAAACTTTACAGAGCTCCTCATATGTAGGTCAAAGGGGACTTCCAACTCAGACTACGGCTTAAGTAGTTCACCAGAAGTGGCAAACACTAAGCTCATAACAATGTCTTCCTTACCCTGCCTTCTAGAACTGCATCTTGGCATTTTCTAGACCCATTTCAGCCTATTTTAAGATTGGATTTTAGAACCAAGGCACCATTGTTGTACAGGTGGGCCCCCATATCCACTGATTCGCTATCCACGGTTTCAGTTATCCACGGATCGTGGGGCTTTTACTTCCCCCCCCCCCCAGGCTTTTACTTTTTTCCCAGTAAGCTTCGTTTCTTCCTTAAACAGGAGAAGCAGCAGAGGCTGCTTATTACAGGCAAGTAGAACAAGACTAAGTACTAGAGAGGCTCTGCAAGGTTAACAGAAACCTTGCAGAGCCTCTCTAGGACTTACTCTCATTCTACTTGCCTGCAATGGAGGCTGCTTCTCTGTTTGTTTTAAGGAAGAAACAAAGCTTGCTGAAAGAAAAATAAGAGCTGGAGGGGGCAGGCATGCCTGCCTGCAGGGGAGGGAGGGTGGGGGGCCCTCAGGAAACCATGGATGGGGTGTTCGCTCTTATCCATGGTTTCAAGTATCCACGGAGGGGCCTGGAACATATCCCCAGCGGATATGGGGGCCCACCTGTACTTGGGTGGTTCTATATCTGGAGGTCAATAGGATGAGTGTGATCCTAACTATCTTGCTATTCCTGTCATTGATGTTTAATACTACTGACAATCCAATTCTTCTTGATTGACCTGAGGATTTGATGGGAGTGCAGAAACTGCTCTCCACGTCAGCATTCACTAAAGGCTACTACTAGTGCTTGTTCCTTGGGGGGGGGGGGTCCCTGTGAGATTCCACAGTGCTCCACCCTGTCCCTATGAACGCCTGCCAGGAGGAGAGACCATCAAGAATTTGGAAGTTAGATGATGTTATTCTTCGGCTAAGACTCATTTCTTCTTCATCATATCCAGGAGCAGTGGTCATGGCCATGAGTGTCTGTGAGCTAGATGAGAGTCCACAAACAGATGCTGAATCCAGATAAGTTATTTTTATTTATTTTTATTTTTCACATTTTTATACCACCCTTCCTCCAAGGAGCTCAGAGTGGTGTACATATTTCCTCTCCTCCTTTTTGTCCTCACAACAACCCTGTGAGGTAGGTGGGGCTGAGAGATAGTGACTGGCCCAAGGTCACCTAGGAAGCTTCGTGGCTGAGTGGGGATTTGAACCTGGATCTTCCAAGTCTAAGTCCGACTCCCAAACCACTACACCAGGGGTGGGGAACCTATTTGCGATGGAGGGCCATTTTCCCATAGGGAAAATGTCCCGCGGGCCGTGTGCCCCTCCATCGCAAATGGGTCCCCCGGCGCGCGCGCCGGGGGGGCACACACACACACACCACCCCCATGCTCTCCTTACCCCCTCCCCATGCTCTCCTTACCTCCCCCCCATGCTCTCCTTACCTTTTTCAGGCGGCGGCGGCGGCGGCGGCCGGCCCCGCACACACTGCTCGTGCGACTCGTGCGCAGAAACAGCGGGTTCAAAAGGAGTCGCGCGAGGTGAGCGGGCCGCGCGCTCTCCCCTCGGCGCGACTCCTTTCGAATCCGGCTGCTTCTGCACATGTGCAGAAGCAGCCGAGTTCCAAAGGAGTCGCGCGAGGTGAGCACGCCGCACGCTCTCCCCTCGGCGCGACTCCTTTCGAATCCGGCTGCTTCTGCACATGCGCAGAAACAGCCGGGTTCAAAAGGAGTCGCGCCGAGGTGAGCACGCGCGGGGCCGACGGAGCCTCCGGTCTGCTCGTGCGGGCCGGACCTGATTGACTCCGGGGGCCGGATCCGGCCCATGGGCCGCCAGTTCCCCACCCCTGCACTACACCATCCTGGCCATATAAAGGATAGTGAACCAGATCGGAGTTTGGAGATTCTAATTACTACTCTGTGATGTATACTGCAGAGGTGGAAGCTGGGTTTATTAATAAGAAGTTAAGAGAAAAACACAGAAGCCTTCAAAAGTTGTTACTACTAAGGACTGAGAACATTAAAAAAAAAGGCAAAGAAAGAAAAAAATGAGAAAGTTCTGACTTTTTGTGCACGAGTTACTCTGTGTACATGCTTACATACGTGTCATATAATATTTATTTATTTAATAAATTTATATTCCACCTGTCCGTTGTTGAGGTCTTCTGGGCAGCTTACAAATAAGTTTGATTAAAGTGGTTTACAGCTTCAGCAGGGGTGGCTTCTCCTTGTAGATCTTCCAGCCTAGATCACAGGAACAGACTTCCTCAACCTACACTTGAGGCCTAATTCGTCACTGGCTGTTTTAGCATCAATGGTGAGGCAAACAACAAAACTCTCATTGTCAGCAACCTCCTCCCCCCACTCCCCCAAATCTGGAAGTGGAATAGATGATAATGTCTGGGGTCAAAAGGACAGGACTGCTCATGCCACACAGTTCTTCTCACAGACAATTGGCTTGATGACAACAGTATCTTTACGGGAAGGAGATTGACAGTTCCCCTTCTCTCTTGCCAATGTCAGGGAGGCTCAAAGAGTGAGAGGTGTATAATGCAATAAAAAATAGCACACAAATGTGCCTGAGCCCTGATCTGTCCCACCCACCATCAGAAGAGAGCTGACTGGACACAAGATACAGGGCTTTCTCTGTTGTGGCACCAAGGTAAGAAAATGCCTCCCTGCCAGCCAGTCCACGTGGCCCCACTGGACACTGTGGCAATGTGGATTTGCAGGTAGATGCTTTTAGTAATTTCCTGAACAGTGGGGTAAAAAGAACTTTGAAATAACTACATAGATACATCAATAAACACTTTGAGCTATTTTTGCAACACCAGCAGGAGGACTAGGAACGTGACTAGTCCTACCCATCGCCATCTCCAGCAATGCCTTCAACACGTATTGTCTCAGAGTTCCAAGGGATGGGAGCTGCAGTGGCAGTAGGAATGTCTGATGGACGGGGGGGGGGGGGGGAGAGATTCTGAAGAACATCTGCCCCCCCAATACCTCCCTCTGCTGCTACCACATAAGAACATAAGAAGAGCCTTGCTGGATCAGGCCAAAGGCCCATCTAGTCCAGCTTCCTGTATCTCTCAGTGGCCCCACCAGATGCCTCAAGGAGCACACAGCCAACAAGATAACCTGTTTCCTGTTGTCACTCCCTTGCACCTGGCACAGAGAAAACCTACTTCTAAAGCCATGAGGTTGCTTATGGCTTGTAACCTGTGATGGTCTTTTCCTCCATGAATCTATCCAAACCCCTTTTAAAGGCATCTAGGCCAGGTGCCATCACCACATCCTGTGGCAAGGAGTTCCACAGCTGAATTACATGCTGGGTGAAGAAATATTTTACCACCTTTCTTGAAAGTAGAGCGAGAAGCCACATTATACCATCCTCTCTTTACAAATCCAATTTTTTTATTGTGAACTACCACTGAGGATCCTTATGGTTAAAAAGCATATACAAAGCCTATAAAACAAACTAATGTTGTGTAGAATACTGATGTTTTTCTTAATTTTACTTCACATAGTTGAGTTTTGCCATAGATGCAGATTTTTTAAAAAGGACCACAGAAAAGCATAGTCATTGCTATCCTATTTTTTAAAAAGATATTCTATTTCATAGATAGAAAGGCAATGTAGTAGTGTTAAAAGGAAAAATAACCACCACCACATTTTACCCTAGCAAGGTGCTAAGCTATTTTGTACTGATATGGCCCCAATCGTAGACAAGAGAATTTCATTAGACAATCTGCCCAAGTGGTTGTTGATTTTATATATAGTGAAAGGAAGAAAAACACAAATGCTAAAACATAATGGACAACTTTCCAAGTTTTGTATATTCTGTTCCCAAAGAAAAAGCAGCTTTAATTGTGCCTCTTTTAAATTTTGTCAGTTGATTTGGCCAAATTGTCAAGTAATTGTCCTACTGAAAGAAGGAAACAGGATAACATTTCACAAACGTTGTTAATCTCCATAAGAGAAAACTTATTTTGGCATCACATTTTATTGCATCCTTTAAATTTACAAATTGATTGGCTGCTAGTTTAGTTTAGTTGTCTGTTTCAGTTAAGAACCCTCAAAGAACAGAAGAAAGACATCACATTGAACTTGACATAGAACAAGTGAATGAAAGTTCATTTCGCCTTCCCCGCTCCCCACCCCCTTTAATGCTCCAGGTAAAAAGCTGGCTAAAATAGCTGTGGCAATCAGTTATTTTAAAGCAATTTCTGGTTCAGTGTTTTGTCAAGCCCAGGAGTAAAATATTCTGGTACTACTGCAGTTTCACAAATCTACGCTTTACATTTGAGCTCCGAATAAAAAAGGACCTAACCTAAACATTATATTACTTCCATGCTAGACTTCACGAGTAGAACGCAGAATATTTCAGGGCAGTCATGCAATGTAATCCTACCTAAGCTTACTCGGAAGCAAGTCTCACTATGTTTAAAGAGGCTTACTCTCTAGTTCATGTATTTAGGATTGCAGCCTAAGTTGTACAGTATGTATATTTTTATGACTATCTTCTATGGCACTGAAAGTACATGAAACTGAAGAACAGGTGTAATGGCTATATATTGGTTGCTGTGAGACATTCATTGCCTCATGGCCTCAATCAAGTAAAATGTCTTAGTTCAGGGGTTCGCAACCCTCTGGCTCAATCCGTGGCCACCGCCGCGCCGAGTACCACCAGAAGTAAGTGGCTATGACGTCATCGCCACTTTTGGGATTTTGGCTGCACCAGGGGCCTGAAATCAGAGGTAAGGCTGGGACAAGGGCAGGCGGGAGGGCCTTTTCCAGCCCCAGAAATCCGCATGCTTGGGCTCTGCAGAGCTCGTGCTGCAGTTTCCACAGCTCTGGCGCGGACGCACTGGTTGAGAACCCCAATAATGGACATGGGCACGATTCATCCCTTCTGTGCAGTAGCAAGGGATTCCTATTCATATTGTTATACTGTGGTTTTCCTACTTGTGTTTTTAGTAGTTATTTTATTGACTTGAGGGTGGCGATTATTAGCTGCTCTCAGCCCCTTTTGGGAGGAAGATCAGGATATAAATTGCCTAAATAAATAAATAAATAAATAAATACATTTTAATGGTGTGTACTGCATTACCTGGCAAAATACTGCCATTACCTGGAATAGGAGGGCTGCATACGCCTCCCCAAAGAGCAACCCAGCAGGCATTAATTCTTACCCAGGGCTGCACAAGTGGCCTGCACATGCTCACTGAGGGGAATGTCTGTCACTACAAGAGTCACTCAGAGGGTTCTAAGTCCAGGTAATAGCCAGGCATGTTCTTCTGCAATCAGCACTGCATATCTCTAGCTGAGCACCACTGGATATGGGGACCTACTGGGATTCCCCCTGCTGCAAATACACACTAACGTTTTATTGATTATTTATAATTAAACATTACAGTGAAAAACATCTTATCGAGCCAAGTATTTGGTGAGAATATGAATTGCAAAGTGTCCAGCTAACGTCACCCATAGTGGTTCTTCCTCTGACCCCACACTCACCTCATCTCACATCTTGACTTCTTTTTATGCTTCATTTTTTTTATCCTCCTGAAGCCAGATTAATCTCTATTAGCTTAATATTAGATTAACAGATGGAGCAGTCTTTTTTTGGTAATAACGAAATAAAAACACGTAACACTGCTTTCTGCATACTACCTTCCCCCCGAAATCCATGAAAAATAAAACCATTTTCTAACACCTCTACATATTGGTAATGACTGTGGCTGCATCTGCTGACACCGTACCACCTATATCACTTACCTAGTATACCTTTAAAACAATTATTAAAGTGATCATAATTTATGAAAATGGAATAAAAACGCATAAGACCACTTTCAGCAATTTTATTTTGGAAAACACCGTTTTGGACTGCCTCTATTAATAGGTTAATTGATTAATGTTAGATTAATAGAGATTAATCTATTAACTTTTACACTCATTACACACAATGGTAGAAATCTTAGAAAGAACACTTCCCTTGCATGCAGTCAAGCAAAGCAGAAAGCAATGTAGTGAAATTGTGTGTTTTTTAAGGGTGACGGTATCATTTTGAGAACGGTCCAGCCTCTGCCTTGCCAGAAACTCATTAACAACAAAATTAAGAATTAGAAAGCTCAGAACAGTGAACACTAGGTGTCAGTGTACGAAATGGAAAAATATCAAGAACCTGTTGTTTCCAATCAGGTGGATAAGCTAAAAAACCAGAACCAGCTGTGACCGCATTTGCTTGTAACTGCATAATACCGTTAACAAGCCAATCTTCCTTAGAAAAACTGAATCCAAAACCATCAGGTTCGTTTGAGATCAGATAAGTTGACCGTTAGAAGCTACAATGATTTCTCTCTTTCAAATGCCACTGAAGTGGTTGTTAAAAAATACATCCAAGTACCTTACAACATTAGGCATTAATTTAATCCATCAATACTTGTCAAGGTTACATGCAGAAGGCTGCTGCCCCTTAGCAACTACAGCACCATACAGGGACTGAAGGTGGGGGGTGGAAGTACCTCTAAGAAGAAGCATCTGGAAGAAGCACAAGGTTTAGTGCTCCATTTGGCAATTTGGAATGACCCCCACTGCTGACCCTGCTAGTCCACTTGGGTTTGGCATCACCCTTACATGGATTTCAAACATCAGATGCACTAGTTTACTATGTCCGTCTTCACAAAACTGTCCATCTGGAATCATGTTCACTGAAAAAAATGCCAACTTTGAAAGCTGAGTTTGAATTAACTTTAAAAGGAAGACTAGTTCTATTTGGGACAAAATTATACAAAAGAAATATGGGCTGCTGCTGAATCTGGCATCTCTGCTTGGAGCTACACCTTCCCACCTCAAAATGTGTAGTACAACCCCTCTCACATGTCCTGATCTTATTACAATGCTTGTATAGCGGGGGACCTAAAAAACATGAATGGCTCCAGCTTGCAGAGAAAGGGAAAATAAAGAATATTTTTATTCAGTGTTAACAATTTACATTTACATGAGAATATGTTTTTATCTGGATTTTGACCAGATCAATGGCTCCAGCTTGCAAAGAAAGGGAACTGAAATGATGGCAGGACATGGAGTAAGCTGTAGTAAGTTGTACTAGAGGGGGGACAACATGACATGAGGGTGCCATTTTCAGCAGCAGCTATAAGTTCCATATAACGCACAGCTCTGCCCTCTGGTTGTATGTTTTAGGGACCTAAAGTCTACCACTTCCTCACTCACTCACCTTCTCCTTCCCCCCCCCCCAAGTATCATCTTGTTTAAGAATATTTTGATTCAGTGTTAACAATTTACATGTACATGAGAACATGTTTTTATCTGGGTTCTGACTTAGTACAGTAGTTATATTGCTATTTTTATAATTGCTATATGCTATGGGATTGAGTAGGCCAGCGGGTGGCGCAGTGGGTTAAACCACTGAACCATGAGCTGTCGATCAAAAGGTCGGCAGTTCGAATCCGCGACGGGGTGATCTCTCGTTGCTTGGCCAGCTCCTGCCAACCTAGCAGTTCCAAAGCGTGTTAATGCGAGTAGATAAATAGGTATCACTTGCGGGAAGGTAAACAGCGCTCCGTGTTCCAGCCGTATGCTACGCGCTGCGGCAAGGAGAATCATGTCGGCCACATGACCATGGAGGCGTCTTCGGACAACGCTGGCTCTTCAGCTTTGAAATGGGGATGAGCACCACACCCTAAAGTCGGACACAACTGGACGTAATGGTCAGGGGTCACCTTTACCTATGGGATTGAGTGGGGCTAATGGTAGGGTATGTGTGTACTGATTGTTTTTGAATTTTATTGATTATTTGAATTTGAATTGCATTTTGTATTGTGTCTTTATGATTTTATTGATTTGTAATATACATTATGAATTCTGTGAGCCACCTTGAGCTTTTGGAAAGGCAGAGGCAGGGTATAAATCTTCAAAATAAAGAAAATAAACAAACAAACAGAAAAGACAGCAAATGTTAAGCCAAAGCAAAACATACGGAGAATGTGTTACCAGTAACAGGAGGGCAGTCTTCTAAATACACAATATCGTCATCATCATCATCATCAACACCCCACCCACCCCCAAAAAAGAAGCAAGGTTATCCAATGTCTTTCCAATGGGATAAGCGGTGAATAGCAGAACAGCAACTGTTGGGTCACTATCAACATAATTAATGAAGTGAAACCAAGTGGCACAGACACAATAAGACTTGCCAGTAACCTTAGACAAAAAGGGATTCCATGAGTTAGTTTTTCTGCCACAGCCAAGTCCTCCACCCTGTGTAACCACCATCAGCCAACAGGGAAAAAAAAGCAGAGTTGTATTTCCAGGAAAGTGTGATCTCTAAAAGTTGGCTGCAAGAAGAAGAAATATAACAAGGTATTTGTGTGGCAATTATTATTTATTGCTGTTTACTGAATTTATATCCCGCTTTTTTCCACCCCATAGGGGAAAAGCTTTATGCTTCTTCCCCAAAAATGAGAAGGTTCTGAACTGGATCGGGTGAAACATGTAAACCAAGAATCTCAGAGAACACTGCAAAAATTCGGTATCTCTTTGTTTTTTTACATTTGGAACTGGCAGCCTGGCTTCCCAGTCCCTCTTTCCTTTCTGCCATCTGCTCTGCCATCACAACTATCTTCTCCCATTCCCACAACTCACCCTAGGGCTAAGCCTGAACTGGAGAGGCAAGTATACTGTGTACTCCTAGCTGTTTTGCAAAAGGGATTTTTGCCTACTGCACTCAACGTTTGGGATCCCAGCATAGAAGCCATCCAAAGGTATCCAACTTTTGTATTTCAAAAGTGTCTGTATATACTAGCCTACAGGGATGCCTACCTATTTGTAACAGTTAACTATTATCCACCTTTCCACCTTTTTATTAATCTGCTGAAATGTACGCAGAACTTACCATTTTTAAATAATCTAAAAACAACACCTCCAACCCTTCACACAAGCAAAACTTTTGTAAAGTCGTAATTTCTTGAACAAAAGCGCTCCATTATCAGATACTTTACAGAGGCATAATGCCCATTACAGTTCTCTCCCCTGCTCAGACATCCTGACAAATGAAAACATTCTCCCAAGTTAGTTCTGCACCGACAGGTGTGCCAGGAGTCTGCAGCTCCGCAGATATGCTATTTAACTAACTCTACAGTAGGAATAGAATGAATACTCCAAGGATTTTGCCCAGATGGTTTTTGTGACCTCTTTTATCCATTCATGTAAACACACAGTATTTTCCGGTTTGCTGAGTTGTATATATACTCGATGACTTTGTACTAAGCCTGACTGTTTAGTTAGCCAGAAGATTGTTTCCATCCTGTGATTCATTAGATCCCTATGGGATCTCCACTTCCTTTATTTTATACAATCACAAATTATATTAGTTTGTCCTATTTTGATAACCCCTCTAATTAATGTCCTACACAGGAAGCTTTATTACTTCTTTAAACAATCTCATAAAACAAGGACTTTTCCTGGTACTGCATTGGCAATAAGTGACAGCTGCAAATAAGATTTTAAGATGACTGAACAGCATTTTTCATGTATTTCTTGACAGTGAGTTAATTTCTGAACTTGGATTCCTGAACATTCACCTCATTTGTAAGAATCAGAGAATAAAATAAAATTAAATCCCATGTTGCTAATTCACAAATATTAAGATCAAGATTCTCAAATATTGAGATTTTGACCTCTGTTACAGTTTACAAAAACTCTAGAAATTTGTCAAAAGAGAAAGTCACTTTTACGTTTGAAGTATGAAGTACAAAGATATACTCTAAGGGTGGAATCCCACCTAACACGTCCATTATTGAGAGCTTCCTCTGCAAACAAAAACTTCCTCTGTGAGCAGCAGGAGCATTCTGCTTGTGGAAGTGGTCGTTGTGCAAGTGGAATGCTCCTTCCATTAGTAAATGGAGCTCTTAACAGTGGAAGCGCTAATCAGGAGGCCCCCTGTGATCCAAAGCAAACTTTCTTGGAAATTCCTCAGAAATCAAGGGCTGCAGCCCAAGGCTGCAATTCTTTATCTACCCGAGAGTAAGCCTGAATGAATAAAATGAGAATTAGGGTATAATCCTATCCGGCCGCTAGGCCGGGATAGGACCTCTGCACTGGCCCAAGACTGTCGCAAAAGCTGCCATGAAGCAGTTGCACTGGCCCAAGGCTGGTGCAGAGGCCTGAGCCAGCCCCTACAGGCCAGATCTGGATGGCGTGCGGCCCAGGTAAGCTGCAGCTGGGTCGGGCAGCATAGGGGCATTCCAGGGTGGGCATATCAGGCCAGGGAGGGGGTGGGGACCGGCAGCAGCAGAGTACGCCATATCCTATCCCCCTCCCAGGCCCGTTTCTCCCGACACAGACCTCCTAGATTTGTGCTACCTAAATGGCAGGCACAGATCCGAGGAGACCCGTTGTGGGGACTGGGGCTTTACCCGGGTTACCTTGAGGAGACTTCCAACCCTGCCTACTCTACTCAGGATACAGCATTGCCAGTGCCGGCATAGCTGAATCTCTAAGTAGAGCATATGATAGGATTGGGCTGTCTGAGTAAATATATATAGGATTGCACTGTAATTTTAAATATATATTTATAAGCATGGTATAAGGACACAGTGAGAAAACTATTTGGGAAAAAGTATAGGACAGCAAAAATAAAGCCTACATATTTAACCTAGATTAATACTGTAGATTGGTACACAGTTGAAGCCTGTTGTCTTATTTAATGAATTGTTCACATCATCACAGAAATATCCTTCTGATACTAATCATGACGGGCTACCTCTCAATACCAACATGCTTTTCAATGAACTGACTTTTGTTTTGTTGTCTCCTTCCATTTGTTATAATTCTCACTAGGACAAATTGTTCATGAAGTTGAAGCAAGACCTTATAAGTTCTTTCTCCAAGCCCCTTTGGAAGAAGGCTCTTTTAGAACCCTATATTCTAGGGTAGTTAAGATAAACCAGTGAAATGTAACCTATTTGGAATTTAGAATCTAAAAAAACCCAGTGTAAAATCAAAATATCTTCATTCCTTACAAATGTGTGCTATACAAGAGAAGTTAGGAAGACTGCCTTCATCTGCTGTGTAGAGGAGGGCTCTTCTGGACATTTGTCATTCTCTCAGAGTCGGTCTCTCTTTTTCCTTGTTGTCATTCCTTTCTTGACAACTAGGATCTGCTTTAGCTCTCATTTCACTAACATGCAGGCTTGCAACTAGCTCCTCAATTGACTCCATCGGTAACAACAGCGAGAATGCGCTAGCAATACCAAAGGTTTGGGCAAGGACCCTGCAAGCATGCACTATGCCTGCAGGCCTCTATTTAAGACACTATACCAGTGATTCCCAAACTGGGAGCGCAGCTCCCAGGGGAGCCGCGGAAACCAGCCAGGGGAGCAGCGGAGTGCACGGAGTCCTCTCGGAAAACAGTGCAATGCTAATTGGCAGGCATCAACATCATGTAATGGGGACTTACCAGACTGCATTGGCCAATGGTCGCCAATGGTCAAGAGAGCCGCAGGTCGAAAAACTTTGGGAAACACTGCACTATACTGTTACTTCAATCATACGCATCTTAAGTTGGCCTGGCACCTGCTTCTAAAATGTGGATGAGTAAAGTAGCTGTTATCTGTGTGCTTCACAGATTAGAGTTTGTACTGTATGAGCAGCAGCCAAAATGTTTTGGCCAGTCTGAAGGGACATGACGCAAGCACCTTGCTGAAGTTAAGCAGATCTTGGTCTGCCTGGTGTCTGATTGGGAGAACTCCTGGGAACCATATATATATACACACACACATACACTGCCTTCAGTTTTATTGATACATATGCAATAAATGTTTGTTTTACTAATCCACTTATACACTTAATATCCAAAGCAATTTACAACAACCCACATAAAACACGGGAAAACATTTTTTTAAACACACACACACACACACACACACACACACACACACACACACACACACAGAGAGAGAGAGAGAGAGAAAGCAGCAGCAGCAGCAGCAGCAGCAGCAGCAGCAGCAGCAGCATAACATAGTCCAAAATCATACAAAAGCAGCTCAATCCTAATCAATTTTCCAGGGCCGGTGTAGCCACAATGCAGCCCCAAGGTAAGGGAACAAATGTTCCTTCACCTTGAAGAGGCCTCCATGACTGCCCCCCCCCACCGCAAAATGTACTTGGTAGACTACATCAGCACTGGAAGGTTGGTTAGGATTGGGCTGTAAGGCAATAAAAGACCACCACCAATCTTCCTCAACAGCCTCAGAGAATGAAAAGGTCTTAACTAATTGATTTTAAAAATTGGTGGTATTCTGTAGCAGGAGTGTGTGAACTAGTTAGTGGTTGAGCTGCCGCACTGCCTAAAGAAAAGCTAAGACGGCACCAGCTCAGGACATCTGGAGAATGAAAAGGGTTCTATGCGAATAGAACATTATTGTAACCTCCTCTACAGGGGGTTAGAAAACCTGCCTGTGTAAACCGCTTTGAATAAAGTTTGAGGAGAAAATAGACAACAAGAAAGGCGGTATATAAATACAGATCATCATCATCATCATATTCTATCTAGCATTAACTGCACATACAATACTTACTTGTGCCAAGTCTTCTGTCAGGACTTTGACAGAAGTCTTTCACAGGTCTGTCAAACATAAAGCCAGAGGCTTTACAAAGATGTTTGTGGTCCCCAGTGAGACTGTATTTAAATGCATACTGACCCATCTGTGCTATACCTACCCCAGTATAGGACCCCACTACCCTTCACATTATTTTTAAGTGGCAGCTATATCTTTCTTATAAATTTGATGCACATAATATTTGTCGCTTCAATACCAATGCACATTTACTAAAGAGGATGGATGTGTTTGTGTGCGTACAAGAGACATACTGTACATACTATGCCAGCCCAGGGTAATATTTTCCCATCTGCCTTCTGGATCCTTTGAGCAAGTAGAGATCCCCAAGTTGAATCTATAAGTAAAAACCATTAGTTTTGGGGCTCAGTCCCACTATGCTCTCTCTACTTCACCTCAAACTGGTTTCTAAGGAGAAATTCTGTAACTTCTATTTATTTTTTTAAAATGTTCTTCTTACCAAATTAATCAGTTGAGTGTGAACAATGTCTTCCACCAACACCGCCGACTCATGGAGAGGCCTGCGAGCATCTCCTAAGGAAAACCTGAAAGGCAATTATTTTTAAACAACTTTACTGAAAGTTATCAAATAAGACAGAAAAATCAGCCTGTACGCAAACAGTAATTAAGACAAATTAAAGCCCACAAGTATAACATTATAGTCTCCCTAAACATGTCAATGGTTTATTGTAAACAAGACAATGGTTTATTGACATTAGCATGTCAATGTACACCACAGTGCTGTGGTGGTCTGGCTCAGCTGGTAGAGTTGCCGCTTCGTAAGCCCGAAGACCTCGGCCAGTTCGAGACACATCGCTGACAAAAAGCTGTGGGGGGGGGGGAGAAAGCCTCTGTGAGGAGAGATAAAGAGCTGCCAGCTGTGTCAGCTGAGCGTGGGACACAACAACCAGGGAGAGGCAAGACTGCAAAAGGATACCATCTGGAATGCAGTTGTTCATGAAAGATTGAACATTTATATATGATTGTAAAAAAAAAAACCATTAAGGGTTTGAAAAAGCCTGCCCATGTAAACTGCCTTGGATTAAAGTCAGAGGAGAAATCCAATGACCAAGAAAGACAGTATATAAATACTGTATATTGTATTATATCTGCAATACGGGCACTGCAATCCACCGGAATGATCCAACCGGCGGCCCAGGGCCGCCCGCCGGATCCTATGCACTGGCGGCCATGCTGCTGCCAGGCCGGAGGTCCCCTCAGGGAAGGGGACGCTCGTCCCCTTCCCCGAGTGTAAACCGGGGCAGGCCCTATCGGCCTCCTTGGATTTCCACCAGCTAAATAGCTGGTGGAAGTCAGAAGAGGCCGTGTAACGGGCTAGCCGGCCCAGTGGGGGCCGGGATATGGCCAAGGCCATCCCCCACCCCTCCCAGGCTGGATACACCAATGGCCCCCCTCCCTTGCTCGGTGAACCGCCCCCGCCAGATCCCGGCTTACCTGGTCCGGTGGCTGTAGGGGCGATCTGGCGCCGGAGCAAGGGAGGCTGACCTCTGTGCCAACCTTCTTTGCTCTCAATTCGTCGCGAACGTGCTTTACGGCACGTTCGCGACGTCTCCCGGCGACGAAACGCTTGTTCCGTTGCCAGCTGGGGGCTCAAGATTGCGCTGTGTGTTCAGTTCTCTTTGCCACAGCTTAAGAAGGATATTGTACAACTGAGAAACATACAGAAGAAGGCAGTTATAACAATCAGAGGACTGGAATATCTTCATTATGAGGAGAGGCAGCAGCATTTGGGGCTTTTTGTCTTGGAAAAGTAGTAGTAGAACCTTTATTGGCATATTAAAAAAGAAAGAAAATAGACAAACACCACTCAACAAAACACTGGTATCAAATAAACGTATCAAATTGTATATGAACATTGGGGGGGGGGGAGTCTAAGGCTGTCTACATTCCAAAAACTAATAATGTTCATTTTTGCTTCATTAATTAAAGTGTTCGGTCTGTCTAATATTGAAGCCAGTCACTTTGAAGGCCCCTTGTGCAGCAAAAAGGCAGGGTAAACATTGTTTAATAAAAAAAAATGTTCAGGGATTGTACTGCTTCCTTAAAGCATCGTACCTGAAAAATCTGATCAGGATTAGATACAAGGAAACAGTTTTATAGGCAACTAAAGAAGGCCCACATTAGATCTGAATTTATTTCAATGACAGAAATCCAGCAGCTCCTCTGCGGCCCCACTGAGGAAGAGATGCTCTGCCAGACCCTGAGACGCCTTCATCACCAGCTCCTTTCCTCATCCCCAAGTTCAGTGCTTCAAAGTGACTTGGGGCTGAAGGAAGGGAAGGTGGCGGCAGCGGCTCGCAAGACGGGAGGGAACACAGCCCTGATTCATTTGTGCTCATTTGCACATGATCAGGGCTGCGTTCACTCAGATTCAGCACATAAGAAATCAATTGAGAAGCTCAGTATTTTGAGCTCCCTAATCAGTTCCTTGTGATATCTGTGCTAGCTTCTATTGTCAATTTCCCATCATTCCCAGAGGCTGAAGCTTCCCTAATTTCAATTAAATTGCCACTCATTGTACCATTCTGGTGTAGCCCACAGAGGCGTTCTTATATGGGGGGGAGCAGGTGTGCTCCCCCCCAGGCACTGAGTGAGCGAGGGGTGTGGCAGCCGGGCTCGGGGCTGCGCAGAGCGGCGCGGCACCAGAGCCCGGCTGGCGTGCCCCTCCGAAGCAGCGCGCCCACTCCGCGTGTCCCCGGCCTCCGGAGGCTGCGCTCCGAAGGCTGGGGATAAGCCCTCCTTAAAGCGACCGTCCCGTTCGGCGGTCGAGAGCTTTATGAAGAAGCCGAATGCGTCGCTGGGGTTTTGCGCACGCGCAAACCCTATAAAAGCCAGCGACGTGTTCGGCTTCTTCATAAAGCTCTCGACCGCCGAACGGGGCGGTCGCTTTAAGGAGGGCTTATCCCCAGCCTTCGGAGCGCAGCCTCCGGAGGCCGGGGACACGCGGAGTGGGCGCTCAGCCCCGAGCCCGGCTACTTGGTGGGGCGCTCCAACCCCGCCCCCCCAGGCGCTGGGGGGGCTGGGAACGCCACTGGTAGCCCATTTCCATCCTCCTCCTTTCAGTGAGGACCTCCTAATCTAACTGACCTCAACAGGTAATTGGGATGAGCTAGTTAGGAGTATAAGCTCCCGTTTTAAAATTCATCATAAAACTCAAAGTGCAGGTTTAAAAGGAGTGATAGTTTCAGGCAGGTTAAAAGTCTGCATTCTCTAGGGGCTTACTCCGCCTTAATTCCCTCTTTAATCAGGGCCCCAAGTCTACACCCCTAAGAAAATCAAGGGCTGAAACTTCCCTAATCTCCACTAAATTACCACTCATTGCAGCCTGGTGTAGCTGAGTAACTGAATCGCATCCCCCTCGTTTAAACAAGGGCCTCATAACTTTACTGGCAGTGTTAGAGAATAGCACACAGAGAACAGCAGATGTGAGGCCTGCTACAGCTCCTCCACCCAGGTTGATTGTCACCCTAAACTGTCTGGTGGGAGATCTAACCCTAGTTCAGTTGAGCTGCCTTCTTTAAATGGAAGAAACAATGTATTCTAAAACTCAGCATATTAATTGAACCAGCCAGTAGGAAAACACTTCGTTTGCATTCCACTCAAAGCCTTTTGCGAACACAGCCTGGATGGAGAGAAGGGTGGTTTTGTTGCACAAGAATCTCTTCTGTTCTCTGTCAATGATGTTTCTTTTTTCAGTAAAATTAGGGACTCAGAGAGAACGTACTCAGTTAATGTCACCCTAACTTGGATGTAAATGCTAGAAAGGGGTTTATATAGAGATTTGGCAGAGGGTTGGGGGTTTTTTGTATGGGAGCCCTGCGAGTCTGTGCCTTATCAGCTGTGAGTCAGTGTTGAGAGTTTAAATTTAAAAATCTAAAAGCCGATGCCGACTCACAGCTGATTGCAGCTGATAGGACACAACAAGCCACATACCCCCGCCTGTCGGTTCGCGTACCCCCAGGGGTATGCGTACCACAGGTTGAGAACCCCTGAGCTATAAGTTTCAAAATTGGGTCTTTCCCATTGAAAGCAATGCAAAGCTTGTACTTGGTGTGTGGCTCTGATTGTTTATACAAGGGGTGTCAAACCCATTTCATTCAGTGGGCTGAGTAGCATTCATGGAACCTGCTGAAGGTCAGAAGTAATGTCATTAAGCAAGTGATGACCAGAAATAAGCACTTTTTTCTCACTTTGGAACTCATTCGCTGCAAATGACAAGAGGAAAATATGCTAATCAAGATATTGGAGAGTCCAATTATCATGTGGGCCCCTCTTTCAGCAGCGCCACATCTGCCAAGGCATAGTGATGCCTCAGCAGACGCAGCACTGCTGAAAGGGCGGCCCTTAAGATAATTGGGCTCTCCCAGTGCCTCCCTTTCCTCTCTCACCCCTCTTGGTCTGCCTCTTTTCCTCTTGCATTCCTCACCTTTTGAGGCTTCCTTCTGTCTCTCCCTTCCAGCACTCCAGCAGAAGTGGTGCTGCTGAAGGACGGTGCTGGGAGAGCCCAATTATCATGTGAGCTGCCCTTTCAGCAGCAACACATCAACAGAAGCGGTGCTGCTAAAAGAGTGGCCTGCATGATAATTGGGTTTTCCCAGCACCACCCTTTCAGCAGTGCCGATTCTGCCTATGCGTCACTTCACAGCTCAGCAGCTAATGGTGGTCCACAGGCACCATATGTGGCCCACAGGCATAACGTTTGACACTTCTGGCCTATACAATGAGAAACTTTTGCCCTATGGCTCTGAATATTCTTAAGGGGGTACTGTAGTAGACAACCTGAAAATTTCATACTAATTGAATGGAAACATGGAAGTTGCAAGCAGGAGAGAAGCTGCTGGATTTCTATTGCTGAAATGAATGAAGATCTTAAAGTAATGTATGCGTTTTTACATTGCCTACACCCCAGGGGGGGCTGTCGCCATGACACCCCCGTGATGTCACAGGCCCCGCCCTGGGGGGCATGACATCACAAGCCCCATCCCTTCGACGGCAATTTGGTGGTGGCACGGCAAAAATGCACCACACTGAAAAAATGTGTTTTTTCAGCCACTTTTAGGCCATTTGCAGCCTGGGCGGGCGGGCGCATCCTGTCGCCAGAAACAGCCTAAAAGCGGCAGAAAAACCACCGAGGGATGTGCATTTTCGCCGCACCACCACCAAATTGCCGCCGAATCCGTCGACAAATGCACCCCCGCCACGTGTTGCCCCCATACCCAGGGCCCCCAGTAGTAAAATCCTGAGAATTTCATGCAAAGTGTGTGGAAAACACTAAATTTACAAATGTCATAAAACTGGGTGAGTTTCCATGGAACTCAATGTAAAACTAAAATGAATAGAAAGCTCAAACAAATAAGAATCTAAAAACACACTGATTAAAGGGGTTTCTTTTACCCAATCTCTGAAGTTCTGCACAGCTGGTGCCCTAAGGTAACAGAACAATTCCTGAAAACTGCATGCACTTTGGGTGAAAAATGCCAAAGTTACAAGCATCAAAAAATGGGATGGGCCTCAATTGATATCAGTGTCAATCAAAAACAAATGAAAATAACAAAGAATCATACAACCATAGAGTTGGAAGGGACCTACAAGAAGATCAAGTCCAACTTCATGCCAATGAAGGCTGTCCACAACTACAGCATCCCCAACAGGTGGCTATCTAGAATCTGCTTAAAGTCCTCCAACAATCGAGAGTCTACCACCTTCGGAGGCAGACTGTTTCACTCTTGAACAGTTTGTACCGTCAGGAAGTTCTTCCTAACATTTAATCAAAATCTCTCTTGTTCTCATTTAAGATAATTTGTCCTGGGGTCCTGGCTTCCAGAGCAACAAAGAACAAATCCACTCCATCCTCCACACGACAGCCTCACAAATCTTTATAGATAGTTATGCACTCTCTTACCTACCGTTTCTACAAACTAAACACACCCAACTCCTTCAACATGTACTTGTCACATGGTGTCCAGCCCCCTCACCATCATAGTAGCCCTCTTCTCAGGATCCACTTCAATCCCTCTTAAACACCACTGTGCAGAACTGGATACAATATTTCAGGTGGGGTCTGACTAAAGCAGAATACAGCAGTACCATTACTTCTCATGATCTGGAAACTAAACCTCTGCTGATGTAGCCTAGAATCAAATTTGCCTTCTTTGCCACTGTATCGCACTGCCAGCTTGTATTTAGCTTGTCTGCTAAAATGCCCAGATTTTTTTTCACACAATGTACTACCGATCAGGCAAATATTCCCAGTCTTATATATGTGCTTCTGATTTTTCCTACCCAAATGCAGAACTTTACATTTATCCCTGCTCAAGTTCATTTTGTTTGCATTTGCCCAGTTTTCCATCCTGTCAAGATAGTCTTGGATCCTGAGCATTCCCTGTATTCTCTCATCCAAGTCATTTATAAATGAAATAATTAAATTCTTTCACTTAAAGTTAAACTGGTAGCAAGCCACCATCAGAAACATCTCTAGAAGGGAAAGTGTGAGAATAGATGGAAGACTGATTCAGATCAGCATTGGCTGGAGAACACTAGTTACTCTAGCTGAATCTCACAGACAGCAACAGGGAAAAGTGCATTTCAGGTCAGAGTCCGTCGGGGAATTTTTGAAGTTGAAATGGAATGAGTGACTTAAGAAATCCTCACTTCTTCTGACCGTACGTAAAGTAGCTACATCCACACTCTCATCATGGTACTTTGCAGAGTGATTGTTTTTCTCTTCTGTATACAAACTGATATACAAGCATTTAGAGTTTCTTATATTTAATCAAAATGTTTGTGTTATTGTCTTTTAGTTCTAAAAAGCTTCCAGATGGAACTATTATAGCAGTGGGGGGGGGGTACACCAAACCCCACACACTTCCTATGAATCTGCAACACAAAACACATTTTCTGAAGAGTGTTATATTTTAATATCCTCTGCTGTTCCATCACACAAAAGTACTATTTGGGCAACTTACAGGTTAAAAATGAAAATTTACTTATTTAAAAGGTCTATATCCTGCTTCTCTCAAGGATGCAAGGTTTCTCACAACACAGATTAAAATACAATACAGGTTGAATATCCCTTATCTGGACTGCTTGGGAAGGGAAGTCTGGATTTTGGATATGTCAGGATTTCGGAATATTTGCATAAATATAATGATATATTTTAGGAATGGGACCCAAGTCTAAACACAAAATTCATTTATGTCCCATATACACCTTATACAGCCTGAAGGTAATTTTATAAAATATTTTTTTAATAATTTTGTGCCCTAGCAATCCTTGTGCTATGCCAGACAGGTGCTGGAAAAAGAGGGGTGGTGGTGGTCATAGCCACCAAAACGCTGGATTTTGGAATAGACTGAATTTTGGATGTCCGGATAAGGGGTAATCAACCTGTAATATAAAAACAGAGAAGCAGCAAGACACGCTATCAATTTTTTCCCCCTCAAACTCAATATTAAAACACCTAAATAATTGGAGAAGGCTTTCCTAAACAAAGAAGCCTTCTCCACAATAACTGGAAGGGAAAGAGCAAGCTGACCTTCCCATGGGAGGGACGTCCACAGGGTTAGGCCACCAATGAGAAGACCCTTTCATGCATATCTACAAGCCATACCTCAGGCAGCAGCGGGGCATACAAGAGAGCCTACCTGGAAAATCTTAGGGTGTGGCTATATTCAGAGGGAAGAAGGACGTTCTTCAGGTACCTTGGGCCCAAAGTGTTTAGGCTTTTAAAGGTCATAACCAGCACCTTGAATTGTACCTGGAAGCAAAGCGGCACAACAACAAAGGCATAACGTGATCGTAATAGTTAACATCTGTTAACACTCTTAGCTGCCATTTTGAACCAACTGAAGCTTCCAAACGTTCTTCAATGGCAATCCCATGTAAAGAACATTGCAGTAATTCAAACGAGAGGTGACTGACAGCCCAATCATATGCAGGTATAAACATGTCTGGTGTGTGTTCAGCAGTAACCATGGGTCCCCCTGTCACATCAAGTTCCAGCATCAGGGAGCAGTCAAAGGCCATAAGCAAATAATGCTGTCAAAGCCCCATTAATCATATGAATTCTCTTTGAATCTTCTATTAAAATATAGCTGCTCCAAGCCAAGTGCCTTTAATTTATCTTAATCAATAGAACATGCTGGAATGGTTCTCCACTTTGGGCTGCTTGGCCTTCTTAGTTTGTCAAGGTTTTCTTAGTCAAAGGTTAACTGCAATGTATCTCTTGCAAAGTTGAGTTATTTACGCTCACTGAAAGAGCCCATTGGGCTCAGTCCCTATTTTGAAGCATTAATTCACTGTGGGACCCTGAGATGATAGCAAAGTCCACACTGGTTAAGGATTTTGACATGCCTTCAGTTTCACTATGGATCTAAATTCAAATACTGTTGATGGAACGCTAAAGTTTACCTTTAAAACTAAGTACCATATTGGCCTTATCAGACTCACTTTCCCCCCCTAAGTTAAGTTTTTAAACTAGGGGTGCATCTTATAATCAGGCTGCTGCAATTCAGGTTTGCAGCCGCCCCTCCCCCAGGCTCAGCAGAGAAAGGGTAGCAAAATATTCATGGGACATTGCTGGAAGCAGCAGCAAGGGACTAGGCTAAGAGGAGAGTGTTGTCTTGGTAGACTATCTTCAAAGCAGGAGCTTAATTGAAGTGATTATTGGTGCTGGCTGAGATGCCTTTGCAGAAGCTCTGTGTTTGTTTTTAGAGGAGATAATGGCTCCTTCTCTGCCCTGCAGGGCTTAAGGTATATCCTTTTTGTTTGTTAAAACAAGAGCACACATACCTCTCCCCTCTCCAGGCTGTAACCCTTTCCAAGCTGTAATCAGTTGTTAATTTTCATTCTCTGCTCTGCTGGATTTTGTATCCTTATGTAAAGCACGATCACATACACTTTCATCCCCCCTCCCCAGGCAATGAATGGTTTAGGCTGCAATCCTGTGCACACTTTCCTGAGAGTAAGCTCCATTGAGAACAGTGGAAATTGCTTCTGAGTAGACATGCACAAGATTGCACTGTTTGTTTAAATCACTGGCATATATTTGATGCCAGTGATTTAATTAATTTTTTTAATAACACCAAACTTTAAGGGTGCATCTTATAATCAGGTGCATCTTATACTCGGGACAATACGGTACATAAAATCAAATGTGGCTCTTGTTCATGGAGAAAATAATTCCAAGACAGTTCCCTATTCCAGTTTATCCTTCGTTTTCTGCATTTCAGTTTCTTTTCCCTTGTTTTTCCGTACATTTCTGTGCCAGCTTGTACTCAGAACAACAGATTATGGGAGGAAACAAATAAAAGCCACTACACTAATTATAGCCATCATTTCCTTCTTTGCAATATATGCTGATGTTTAAACTTCTCTAAAGACAGAACCATGGTAAAATCTTAATCTTAGTCCTTTTCTCTCTCATCTTCTAACATTTAGAGTTGATTGACTTGCAGCACACTCCTAGGCATGTCTACTCAGAAGTAAGTCCCACTGTGTTCAATGTGGCTTAAGCTGGAGCTACACTGTCCGCGTTCGCGTTGCGTTGTATGTGCGTCTGGTGTCCCGCCCCCAGGTCAAACAACGGCTCTGATTGGCCGGACGTAGCGTGGACACAGCAAAAGTTGAGTCCAGCGCGACTTTTGCTGTGTCCATGCTACGTCCGGCCAATCAGAGCCGTTGTTTGACTTGAAGGCAGGACACCAGATGCACACGGAACACGAACGCAACGCGAACAGTGTAGCTCCGGCTTTACTCCTAGGAAAGCGTGAATAAGATTTCAGCCTCAGTCAGTCCAGACTGAATGTAGCATGGATGCCACACTCCCTGTGACGCAATATCTAGGTTGCTACTGAGTTAAGAGGGGTACATAAGTGGTCAGGACAACCGCATGTTTGTTAAAGACATACTTGGCCTATTTGCCTTTAAAGTACCGTGGGAGGGGTCTACTTTTTATATTGAAAGAATCAGGTTGGGGAGGGGAGCAAAATCCACCCTTTTAAATTGATTCCCGTAAGAAGTTTTTTGCTTGGCCTTCCTGCCTCTTCTCTCAAATCTCTTTGCACCATCTCTTTGCACCATCTTCAGTTCACCTCATTTGTTTCGCTCACTGCTATGATCACCTTACTCCTCTTTTCTACTCACTACATTATCTCTTTCATATTCTTTTAAAACGTCTTCTACTGACTTTCACATGTCTTCATTCTCTTGTTTCCACATATCCATTTATGTGCATGAGGTGCAGCAAACCCAGAACATGACCAGAGCCAGTGTGAAGCTACTCCATGGAAAGTTCATGGAATTTCCCCAAAATTCAACTTCTATCTATTCCCAGAATATCTCTGTCACTCCACCACTCTCTCTTCTACCTCCTTCCTGGGGAAAACAACTTATGATATTTAGGTGGTTTTCCTGTACCCAAAGGCGACCATGGTATGATAAAATAACAGGTTTGCTTAAACAAACAGAAATATTACCACATACTTCACGAAGGATTCCGTCTTACTGCACACAACTATATGCTCAACCAGAATAATAAAGTTGTTATACAAATGTGAACTATAAATTTATTTGTGACATTTAACTTGTTTTAATGTTATAAATGTCACATTTCCTCATGTAAATTCTGCTTTATGAAAAAAAATTACCTTCAGTTCCCACATGGAATACATAAATTAAAAAAAATTAAATAAGAGGCCAACTTATATAAGTCACCCATTTTTAAAAGGAAATACTAGCTTATATAAAGTTGAGATGAGTTCCTTCCTATACTATCCATAGTGGCAGTACTAGATTCAGAGCCTTTTCAGTAGTGGTTTCACAGTTGTAGAATTCTCTCCCCGGGGGGGGGGGGGAATCAACCAAGCTCCTTCCCATTTTTAGATGGGCTCCGAAAATTCTTCTGTTCTGTAAAGTACTGTATAATAGATTT
Organism: Plestiodon gilberti rubricaudatus; assembly: GCA_026170595.1. Lineage (NCBI taxonomy): Eukaryota > Metazoa > Chordata > Lepidosauria > Squamata > Scincidae > Plestiodon > Plestiodon gilberti. The sequence continues at coordinate 143,083,887 of JANXHW010000001.1, forward strand.
TATTTTACAGCTCTTATATAGAGATTAGATTAAATTGTATGTTTATGCTGATCTGTTTTAATTGTTAACTTTTAATTGATATTTTGTCTGTAAGTCACCCTCAGGAAATTATAAAGTATGTAAATGTGTTTAAAAAATGAAATGAATTAAAATAATTAATTACATTGCATATTTTGTCCTCTACCCTTTCGTCCTACCCAATACAAGGACTGCTTCTGGATTGTGCGCACAGTAGAGTCTCCCTGATGTAATTACTTCTCAAGTATAATTGATCCTAGAGACAGGAGTAATAAAACTCAAAATACAACTAGTATGGTCATCTCATCTACCTACTTGGAACAGTCTTCAACTATACTGTGTTTGAAAATACTGTTAGCACAAGTAACACTAATTGGCTCAGAAGAACAATAAAAGCAAGAGGGGCATTTGGTTGCCAAACTCCACTATCAGACCAAATTTTGTTCTGTGCATGTTAAACAGCAACTCTAGTTACTCTGTTTGATTTACACAAACATAAAACAGGAACAAGCAGTACCTCAGTCATTCCCAAAATGGTTACATTTCAAGTTAAGCACTTTCAGCGTAAATTAACTGTATAAATCTTCTGACTGACAAAAAAGAAAGCGTATAACATAATTCAATCCAGTTGTAGGATCTAATATGTTCCATTTGGCACAGAGAGCTTCAGTCTGGATCAGGAGAAAAAATGAGACAATAGTCTTTCTAGAGTATGCAAACTGGACTGTGATCAATCATTTCTGTAAAACAAGGAATACGTTTGTCTCAGTCTCAACAATACCATCCAATGATAAAAGAATTTAGCAAGGCCCAGAAGAGATTAATGTTCACATCGCTCTCTCAAGGAAATAGGATGAAAAAGCAATGAAGAGAAGACGAAGTCAAAACATAATGCCAGTTTATATATATTCTACAAGTGTTAACTAAAATCCCTTGCTACTTTCAATCTAAATTATCACTGAAAGACATTTTTAAAAGTAATTTATGGCCCAATCCTATCAAGGGCCTCCGCCGGTGGAATGCATGTTCCGCCAGCACGCGCTGCTGCAAAAGCACCGTAAAGCACTTTGCGGCAGTACATGGTCAAGCACACTGGCAAGTAGGCCGGAGCCTTCCTGCTGGCAGAGTGACAGGCCCGCTGGAGCAGGTAAGTTCAGCGCAGGGGTGGGGGAAGGCTGGGAGGGGCTGAAAGGGGGAGGGAAGATTGAACCCATGAGGGGTGGGATTGACAGCGCAGGCACGCACCGAATCCCAAGGCCCTTCCCGGGCCTGATCCACCTGCACAGATCAATGCAGACTAGCGCCAGTAATATCACTGACACAGGTCCAAGTTGACCCCACTGCGGCTGTAGAGGCTTACCCCAAGGAGACCTCCAGCAGCCAAAAATCCCCGTGGGATGCAGCATAGCCCGCGCTGGCGCCACTACATCTCCACATGGGGATTTACTTTGGATTGGGCTGTTAATTCCAAAAAAAGACAAATGTTTGTGAACACTCAAGTGCAAGTCCTTAATGTTATTTTGAAGTAATTTTGAAACATCCTATTCTGATTTCCAGTGGTAAATTAACTATACTAAAACACAACAAAGATTGCAAACTTAAATGAAAGGTTGGTTTATCGGGACACTAAATAAGGAGCCCAATTTCAAACATTGCAAGACTTCTGGAAGTCCTGCAAGGCATTATATATTCCTCATTTGTCCACACCGCTTCCTTCATCTAGGTGCTATAGCAATTGCTTTGAAGCAAGAATGGCTTATATAGATCAACTGCCAAAAAGAACAGATAATTAGTACAGTATTTATTATCCATCTTTAGTAGTAAAAAAAGACAGCAGGAGACAATCAAGATGCATTACTCAAGGGGGGGGGGGAAGAACCAAGAACATGTGCAGGAAATATTGCTACACATATTAAAAGCCACACACGAAGGCATTAGCAGACTGAACTCAACATTTAAATTGCACAAAACTAGCTGGAGGTCCCACTGGTACAGCCATAAAGGCCATGGCTACCTCTCTCTCCTCTGTAGCTTCCGTTTAGTCTGCTCCTCTGGCTGCCTTGGCTCTTGCAGAGTCAGTCCGCAAAAGCCACAGATACTGCAGTTCATTTGACCTGTGCCCTCTAATGGGAGAATGGGTCTTCATTACTCTTGCAACTGGGTAAAGCTGCCAGGTTTCACACCACGTGGATGCTATTCACTCAGATGAACTGATGTCACAGTTTATAATACCCCAGTTTATAATACCCTTTCCAAGTTGAGTCAGATCCGCGGATGCTCAAATCGCGGATATGGAGGGCCCACTGTACAGCGAAAGCCTGAGTGATTCAGATGGGTATCATGTGCCTTGCAACACTGCTAGTCAATTGCTGTACTGTTGTAACATGTTCCAGTCATTCCCAATTAGCTGTCTAGGTTTGCACCAACACTGATTGCTTTAGGGTGGCTGAAATGTCTTCAGAATGGCAAGTGGATGGATCCTTCACAATGCTATCCACCTGCTCAGTTATTCCAGTCTGGACAGAGGAATCCAGTGCAACATCCCTGCACCTCCTGGCTTTAGAAGTAGGATCTCTCTGTGCCAGGTGCAAGGGTGACAACAAAAAACAGGTTATCTTGTTGGCTGTGTGCTCTCGGAGGCATCTGGTGGGGCCACTGTAAGATACAGGAAGCTGGACTAGATGGGCTTTTGGCCTGATCCAGCATATATCTGATTATAATATGCTGATTATTTTGTTGTTGTTCAGTCGTTAAGTCGTGTCCGACCCTTCGTGATCCCATGAACCATATCCCGCCAGGCCTTCCTGTCCTCCACTATCTTCCTGAGTTCGCTCATTTTCATGTTCGTTGCATCGGTGATGCTGTCTAACCATCTCATCCTTGGCCTTCCCCTTCTCCTTTTGCCTTCAATCTTTCCCAGCATCAGAGTCTTCTCCAGAGAGTCCTCTCTTCGCATTAGGTGGCCAAAATATTTGAGTTTCAGCCTTAGTACCTGTCCTTCCAGGGAACAGTCAGGCTTGATTTCATTTAGAATTGACTGATTTGATCTCCTAGCAGTCCAAGGGACTCTCAGGAGTCTTCTCCAGCACCACAGTTCAAAAGCATCTATTCTTCGGCGCTCAGCCTTCCTTATGGTCCAACTCTCGCAACCATACATTGCTACTGGGAACACCATCGCCCTGACTATACGAACTTTTGTTGGCATGGTGATATCTCTGCTTTTTATTATGCTGTCTAAGTTTGCCATAGCTTTCCTTCCAAGGAGTAAGCGTCTTTTAATTTCATGGCTGCTGTCTCCGTCTGCAGTGATCTTGGAACCCAGAAAAGTAAAATCTGTTACTGCTTCCATTTCTGCCCCTTCTATTTGCCAAGAATTGATGGGACCCGATGCCATGATCTTAGTTTTATTAATGTTGAGTTTCAAGCCAACTTTTGCACTCTCCTCTTTCACTCTCATCAAGAGGCTCTTTAGTTCTTCTTCACTTTCTGCCATTAGGGTGGTATCGTCTGCATATCTGAGGTTGTTGATATTTCTCCCGGCAATCTTGATTCCGGCTTGTGATTCATTCAGCCCTGCATTTCTCATAATGTACTCTGCATATAAGTTAAAAAAGCAGGGTGACAATATACAGCCTTGCCGTACTCCCTTCCCAATTTTGAACCAATCAGTTGTTCCATGGCCGGTTCGAACTGTTGCTTCTTGACCCGCATACAGGTTTCTCAGGAGACAGGTAAGGTGGTCTGGTACCCCCATCTCTTTAAGAATTTGCCACAGTTTGTTGTGATCCACACAATCAAAGGCTTTTGCGTAGTCAATGAAGCAGAAGTAGGTGTTTTTTTGGAACTCTCGTGCTTTCTCCATGATCCACCGCATGTTGGCAATTTGATCTCTAGTTCCTCTGCCTCTTCGAAACCCAGCTTGTACGTCCGGTAGTTCTCGGTCCACGTACTGCTGAACCCTAGCTTGTAGGATTTTGAGCATAACCTTGCTAGCATGTGAAATGAGTGCAATTGTACGGTAGTTTGAACACTCTTTGGCACTGCCCTTCTTTGGAATTGGAACGTAAACTGACCTTTTCCAATCCTTTGGCCACTGCTGAGTTTTCCAAATTTGTTGGCATATTGAGTGCAGCACTTTCACAGCATCATCATTTAGGATTTTAAGTAGCTCAGCTGGGATATTATCATCTCCACTAGCTTTGTTGTTAGTAATGCTACCTAAGGCCCAGTTGACTTCACTCTCTAGGATGTCCGGCTCTGGGTCAGTGACCACACCAGCGTGGTCATCAGGAACATTAAGATCTTTCTTGTATAGTTCTTCTGTGTATTCTTGCCATCTCTTCTTAATCTCGTCTGCTTCTGTTAGGTCCTTGCCTTTTTTGTCCTTTATCATGCCCATCTTTGCACAAAACGTTCCCTTGATATCTCCAATTTTCTTGAAGAGATCTCTAGTCCTCCCCATTCTGTTGTTTTCCTCGATTTCCTTGCATTGTTCATTTAAGAAGGCCTTCTTATCTCTCCTTGCTATTCTCTGGAACTCTGCATTCAGTTGTTTATATCTTTCCCTTTCACCCTTGCTTTTTGCATTCCTTCTTTCCACAGCTATTTGTAAAGCCTCATCTGACAGCCACTTTGCTTTCTTGCATTTCTTTTTCTTTGGGATGGTTTTAGTTGCTGCCTCCTGTACAATGTTACGAACTTCCGTCCATAGTTCTTCAGGCACTCTGTCTACCAGGTCTAATGCCCTAATGCTGATTATAGTATATAATATATCTGATTATAGGGACACATATCTGGATTGAGCCAGAACAATGTCCTAGTACAGGGGTTCTCAACCAGTGGTGGTCGTACTTCAGCCAACTACTGGTGGTACTCGGACTGCCCCCCCCCCCGGAACCCCGCTCCTGCCTTTGGCCGAGCCTCTTGTGAACACTGAGAAGCCTCCCAGAGCCTCCTACCAGCGTTTTCTGGCCTCCGAAAACCCGAGAGTCATTGCCAGTCACTTCTGGTGGTATGCAGCAGGAGAGTGGTGCCAGAGGTGGTACTCGGCTGGAAAGGGGTTGAGACCGGAAAGGGGTAGACTCTGGGCAGCAGCACAGCATTAGACATGCCATTGTCCTGAATAGCCCTGCTTAATTCTTGCTTTGCTGGGCCCTATGGGTCTTTAGAATGATAAGAGTTAAGCTCAGTTTGCATTTCCAGGAGTTAAATATGTTTTGCAACAATACACTCTGTAGTGACACAATGAAGTAAAGGTATGTTACCAGTACATAACATGTTTTTTTAATACATGTTTAAGTATTTAACATGTTCTCCTAATGAAAGAAACCCAAATATATTACAAGATAAAATCTCTTCTGGAAAAACCAGTTTATTGTCACATTAATACTACGATCCTTTCTTCAGCTTTCAAACAGAATACTTAAATGTTTCAAAAACTGCTATAACCCACAATAATCTATTCCAGGCACCAATGAAGGAGAATAATAATAATAAAAAAAATACAGAAGTCAAGATGTCGCCTGGAAGCACTTTATGGCAAACATTATAAAGATAACAGAGCAGAGAAGTTCTAGTTCAATCCATTATAAATACCTCATTCTTCTTAAAATCACAAAAACATATTTATAGTTAAGAACTCAAACATGCTTCTCCTTAGAAGACTTCATTTAAGTGCAATTTGGCAGGATTTTTGGAACAAGAAAAGAAGAATTGTATAAAATATTGATGTTTCAAAGTCACTCGAGTTTTGATCTATTTGCTACAAAAACAAAGACAGAAAGTTTAGAAGATGACTGCATCTACAACCATTAATTACTGAATTAGTCCCCAAAAGTTCAGGAGCCATATCCAACATCATCCTTGAGCATTGTCAGAAAAAAACACCACCACAAGTAACAAGTGAAGATAGTGTTAATCCACCAATTCCAGTTTAAGAGACTAAAGTGAAGTTATACAGAAAATGTGTCTCCTTTTTAATCCAGTACACAGAAAAATGGTAAAGGTGCTTTTGAAAACCAGTCAATATATGAGATGTATAATCACCTTTTGGACTACAATCAGATGGAGAACTTCTGCCTCCCACCCGCATACACCTTGTTACCAGTTGGTTTGACTACAAAGGAATTGCTGTGGATCAAAAGTGGGCTGCTGGTTAAAGGCTCAGGAACCCCGTCCCCCCAGGTCCTTCAATAGCCTTCAGATTCTAGGCTTTCCAACTTCTTAATAATGCATTTGGTTTTCAAGTGATGCCAGTGCTGTTTTACTATAGGTAGGAACTAGGGCAAAGATTGGATAAGTGGGATGGCGCACCCATGAATCTCAGACCATGAGGCTTTGAGGAGCTGAACCTGTCCTGCAGCTGGATCATTGAGAGCCAACCCCCCCCCCCAAAAAAAAAAAGAGTGGCTAAGGGAAACAGTTATCAAATTGCTTGACTGGACACTTTTCCGCCTAAGGTCCTGTTTTCTCGGTACCAAACTAGGCTTGTATTAAAAAAAGAAGAAGAAAAGAATAGGACCTACTTTCATCTCAACGTTGTGTGCTGGCTGCTCTTTTTTTTCTTCCTGTTCACAGAGTTTGCACAAAGTTTGCAAAACACAGTGGTCTGATCTAAAGACCTCTGGCATAAGATAGGTAACACGATTCCAACAGAATCCTTCAAATGATCATCAGTACAACAAAATACGAGGCACAGGAAAAGCTATTTTGATTATCATATTTTGATTATCATAACATAGAGTGATGTTTGTACATCCAGGAAATTCTCATTACTTTTCTAAATTAAAAGAAAAAGGCAGCTAAAAAGATTTGCTGTAAAACACTGTGAGCCATGACGTAGTACCTTATAAACTGCTGCCATTCATAAACAGTAGAACTCCCGGAACTGAAAACATTGACGCTTTCTATTAAAAGATACTTAGCCACAGGTCACTAAATATTTACAATAAATAATTTATTCCATGTCACCGTCTGGCTTGCGTGTGAAATTTTTGCCACCGCAACTCACAAGTATGCACGGGTGTTCCCCCCTCCCTTTTATTTACATGGGAAAAATGTGAAGCTGCCATAATTAATATGATTTCGTGTGTGCATTTGGAGAGGCGACAATCCAAGTAAACAGACTAGATTGGGAATAGCCAATTTGTTTTTTAGTTGTCACGTCCATGCGCTCGTCATATCACCCCTATGTATGCATCACAGAACGTATCATGCACATTAAGTATGTTTCTAATCACATCTCATGGTAGATTATCCATTTCCAGTTGTGAATTTTTGTTGTTGTGCATATCATAGCATTTTATCATTGTGCATATTATAGCATTTTATCATAGAGTCTTCTGGACTGTACAGCTGTTTCGCATGCTGTAGTTAACCATCTATTTCACTAAACAAAGAACTAGGAAACAGTGACAACACACACTCTGCAGTAATACATGGAGAGATCAGTCAGTTCCTGGAGTGTGACAGCAGCAACCATAGAATAGTTCAAAACAAACCAGTGTCGTCATATTGCTGCACTTCAGCACACATTAACAGGCAAACTTACCCACCTTGCTAGGTGGGGAAGTTGCTGGCCTGCTAAAAAGGCACAGTGAAGCAGTAACGTCAGGTGGAGGATTGATGGATTTCCAGGGAGTTTGCCATACATACCCTGTGCCCACCTGGACCCATACTCACACTAGCTGTTCCTTCTCCTCCTTCAAGTTACATCTGATCCCATTAAGCGTCTTTCCCCCCTTAAAACACAAGCTGTTATTCTCTAAACAAAACCTGTCATGTCACAAATTAAAACGCCAATTTCCCCCCCCCCAATCCTACGTGGGATGAAAACGTGGTTTAGATGGGGCAGTGCACTCACTGGCACCACGTAAGCTACAGCCATATCCCGACATAAACCGGTTGTCTGTACTCATTCGGAGACAGCCAATTAATTCAACATTTTACCAAGCCTTCTCTTCAGCTACTCGCTTTATGTCTGGGCGGGTCATTTCCTAACGCATTCTAAAGGAGAAACAAAATGGCAACTGAGAGGAGGTATCTGCCAAAGATGTTCTCATCACTGCAAGTACTGCTTAAGGTGCCATTGCCTGCAGAGGGGCAGTGAAAAAGGTTTTCAAAAAGAAAAAAGCCTGCCAGGAAGGCTATCATTGCCTTAAAGTTCTTCCTAACATTTAATCAAAATCTCCCTTGTCGTTTAAACCCATTTGTCTGGGTCCTACCCTCTACAGCACTGGTTCTCAAACTGTGGGTCATGACACCCACCATTGAGAACTTTACTTGTCCCCTGCCCCCTTAAGGGGCGGGGACAGCATGGCGGAGGCGGTGATCTGGGGGATCGCCACCGCCGCTGCCATCAAAGTGGCCGAAAAGGCCACCCCATGCTTACCGGGGCTTGGGGGAGCTTCGGGGAGGCCTGTGCGACCCTCTGCAGGCCTCCCCAATCTTCAGATTGCCGTTTTGCGGCGATCTTAGGGCGTTTCCGGTTTTCGCGGGGGTGCATTTCGGCGGCAATCCCCTGGATCGCCGCCCCCGCTGGCCCTACCCCCGCACACACTCAAAAGTTCTTCCCACCTCACAGGGAGAACGTTGAGAACCACTGCTCTACAGCAAGCGAGAACAAATCCCACTCCATCTTCCATGTGACAGTCCCTCTATCACTGATATGTATAGTGATGTCTCCTTGTAACTGTCTCTTCTCCAAACCAAATACGCCTAACTCCTTCAGCCTGTTCACCCTTCAGCCTGTGTAAACCCTAGAAAGAAGTCTGAGCTCCACTGCCATGAAAATAGATGGCCCTGAGAGTCACATGGCTATAAAAATCAAGTCATAAACATAGGGAAGATTAGGAATATTGCTTGTTTTGCATACTCAATTTGTTTCCCCAGCATCTGGAACAACCAGGCCTGAAGAAACCCACATCCTAAGCCACAAACTGCAGACACCTGGAGTTACTCTTCAAACAAGACGACAACAGCTTTTTTCAATCAGATAATACCTGGTGTACATCCTCAACATTTGTATAGTGCTTTTTAACTAACAAAATTGCAACATCCTTCCTGAGTCCTAATGTCATGAACTGCTGAATGCAAAAATGTCATGGGTCTTGACAATCTGGTTCTATCGCATTAAAAGTAATTGACCTGGACTGCAAGGATGAAACTCCACCATGACCATGATTCATATCTGAAAATTGCACTTTTATTCATTTTTGATAGGTGTCATAGGAATTTCAAGTATTTCAGTTCCCAGGTTTTTTTTTCTCTTTAAAATGTAGTTTCCTGAAATGGAGTACCTGTAATTCGGAACAGGGAAGAGTGGGTGGCATGGACAACTTGATATCGAAAGGTCAGAGAGACTGGCAAATTGTGGCAAGCTGCTGAGCCTTATTAGAGCCTGTCTATGTGGTCAGTGCAATAAAAAGAGGTTCTTGGTCCAATTAAAAATAGATGGACCATAAGAGCCAGTGTGGTGCAGCAGAGAAGTGTCAGAGTTGAAGGAAGACTGGGTTCAAATCTCTGCTCATCCATGAAGCTTTTAGGGTGGTCTTGCCTTGGGACAGTCACCATTGCTCAACCTATGTTGTTGTTGTTGTTGTTTTGTTGTTTTGTTCTTCTTCTTCTTCTTCTTCTTCTTCTTCTTCTTCTTATTATTATTATTATTATTATTATTATTATTATTATTATTATTATTATTATTATTAACAATATTTATATACCGCTTTTCAACAAATAGTTCACAAAGAGGTTTACAGGCAAAATCAAATGATTAAATGGCTCCCTGTCGCAAAAGGGCTCACAATCTAAAAAAGATGCAGAAGAACACCAGCAAACAGCCACCAGAAAAGACACGCTGCTGGGATGAAAGGGGGGGCAGTTACTCTCCCCCAGCTAAATATAAGAGGAACACCAATTGAAAAAGTGCCTCTTGCCCAGTTAGCATGTTGCAGAGTTGAGAGAATAAAATGGTGAAACCCCACTCACACTGCTCTGGGCAACTTGGGGGGAATACAGTGGTTATGAGAAAAATTAATGCACGCACATGCGCGTGTATGTGTGTGGCCTCTGAAAACACAGATGCCACTGCCTTCAGAAAATTCAGGCTGGTTCCAGGAACCACAATGCCATTTGTTCATTGGCTTACACTTCTATAACAACGAATCAGGAAATTTAAAAAAAAAAACTAATTCCTCTTTAGCAATTTTCAGATATGAATCATGGTCATCATCAGCATGTGTTTAGATTGGGGAAAAAAACCTATGGTTTATGTGGAGAATGACCTGGTCTGAGGCGTGAGAAACCTGGGTTCAAGTCCCAATTTTTCTAAAGATTCAATGGGTCACTTCACACATTATTTACAATATTCATATCATACCTTCCCCCCACTGACATCGGGGCACCCAAGGTGGCAAATATCTTTTATTTTTTAAATAACATTAAATCATAAAAGCAGCAACCACAGAGATTTCGTCCAAAAACCAGAAGTGGGTTGCAATTGCGATCTGGAGCCATTTTGAGGTGCACGGAGGCCTCCGAAGGGCTGGCAAGACCTCCAGGTAGGGCTAAAAAACACTTATTTCCCCTGGTGGCAGCGACGTGATCCTGGGAGTGCTGTTGCTGTTGTTGGGGGGGCGCCCACAACAACTTATAGCAGTGCAACCTCTACACGAGAGTTTGGGAACCGCTGTCCTAAGCACTTGATAAAAGAGAGTTAGATCTGAGTTATTCATCAACATATTGACGCCACTCAACTCCAAACCTCTCCCAAAAGTTTCATGTAGATGTTAAAAAACATAAAATACAGGATGAAACTATGTGGCAACCCAGAGTCAAAGATCAGGGTGCCGAGCAGACACATCCCAATAACACTCCTCTGTTGGCCAGGAAGGACTGGACAGCAAAGCTGTGCTTCCAATTTCCAACCCAGCCAATTGTTCCAGAAGGACACTATAAATCAGGGGTGGGGAACCTCTGGCCCGCGGGCCATTTAAGGCCCCTGAGCTCATTCTGCCTGACCCGCCGAGGTCCACCGAAAACCGAGAGGAAAACCAACATTAAAGGCACTTTATGCCTTTAATGCGGCCGGCGGGACTGGCCAGAATCGTGCAACAGAAGCAGCAGCAGGCCGCTGTGTTGAACGAGCTGCAGCAGCAGCAGTAAACCTGGACACAGCCATGAGGGCGATCAGGAAGAGGAAGTGCCTCTCTAGGAAGCGCCTGTTTAGTCTCGCTGGTGACTCACCAGTGAGATTAGGGAGGCGCTTTTTAGAGAGGCGCTTCCTCTTTCTGATCGCCCTCATGGCTGTGTTCAGGTTTGCTGCTGCTGCTGCTGCTGCTGCTGCTGCTGCTGCTGCTGCTGCAGCACGTTCAACACAGCGGCCTACTGCTGCTTCTGTTGGACGATTCCGGCCAGTCCCACCGGCCACATCTCCCTCTTGGGCCACACGCCACAGAAGCCAGCAGGCGATTCGTCCCAGCTGCTTCCCAGTCTGAGGGAGTGAAGCCGCCTGCCCGGATCCTTCCTTGCGCCTGACTGCAGGAGCCTCAAGTCTTCCCGAGCAGCCGCGATCACTGCTGCCACCCACGGGGCGCGGAAACCAGTGAACTTGGATTGCGAGCCACCGCCTTCGCGCGCCAAGGGCGGCCTACAGTGCAGCAGCCCTCCTGGTGTCGGTGCGCCACCTTGAACCCTGGATGGCGATGGGGATGCCTGCGCTGTGCCCAAAGGTGGTACGGTTGCGCCGAATGTGCCCGCTGGGCTCACCTGCCTCTGAGCAGCAGCAGCAGCAGCAGATCCCGGAGCTGCCCATTCAACGGCCGGGGTGTGTGTGTGTGTGTGTGTGTGTGTGTGCAAAAGAAAATAAATAAATAAATAAAAGTTGCGGGTGGCCTAACGGCCAGCCGCAAACAATATTGTAATAATTAAAATGGCCCTTGACAGAAAAAAGGTTCCCCACCCCTGCTATAAATCAACAGTGTTGAAAGCGACTGAGAGGTCCAGCAGGATCAACAGGTACACACTCCGCCTGTTCAGTTCCCAGCATAGACCATTCACCAGGTCTATGCCTGGTGAATGGCCGGCCTGAAGCCAACCAGAAGCCAGATTGAAAGGGATCCAGGTACTCTGTTTCATCCAGAAAGATCTGGCACTAAGACATCACCATCTGTTTAATCATCATGCCCAGATATGGGAGGTTCAAGACCGGCCTAAAATTATCCAATACGGTAGAATCTGGGGGTGGGGGGCTTTTTCAAGTGAGACAACGCAAAGCCAGCTTCAATGCTGCTGACACCATCCCCTCCTCCATAGATGAATTTACCACCCTCCCTGTTCACTTGGCCAGTCTTTCCCCAGCCAGATCTAGTAAGTCATGCTTGGCAAGGGTCAATTGGGCAGGCGGATAGTCTCATGCCCCAAAGGACCCTGTTCATATCCTCAGCTTGTACTAGCTGAAAAGAATCCAAAACAAAAGCTACAGGTGCAGTCAACATGGAGTCCAAGTCACAGTGGATGCGAGTGATTTTATCTGCAAAGTGTCTAGCAGATAAGTCGCAACAAGAAACAGAGTTGTCATCCTCTTTTCCCTGGGGAGCCAGATGAAGCAAACCCCACACAAACTGAAACAAGCTCAGATGGAATTTCTGAGACAGAATTTCAGCTACAGAAATTCTCTATTTGCTTGTATGGGTGAACAGATCCGTGACTGCTCATTTTCTCTAGAGCACTGAAACGAACTTCACAAAAATTACAGATAACAGTACATGAGTTGGATACTTGTAAAAGTCTAATTAAACAGTATATGACATCTGTGCTTAAATCATACTTCTAAAATCTAAGAAACATCTTTAGATTCAGGCCTCCTGTTATTTCAACCTGCCAGCAAGCTGATGACCAATGCTTTAGTAATGTCTAGACTCTTAATGCACTTAATGTTATCAGCTGCTTGCGAAGGACCACAGTTGGAAGTGCTACAGATGGGGTTCTGAACAATACTGTAATTGGCATTTTCAATGTCTTCTAAAAAGATAGCCGGGGGGGGGGGGGATACCAAGATGAAACAGCAGACTCAGTTTTATATTCAGAACTCCAAAACTTGAAAAGTTTAGTATATATACAGACACAACACAACATTCTGGCAGATGGTACCGTTCGGACTATTTCAGACTACAGACTGGCCTCACATGATCAAATGCTTCTTCATACAAAACAATTCTCTGCTAGCAACTAGCTAGAAAACTAGCTCTCCCCAACATCTAGTTTTCTACATAGAGTGAATTTTTGTATCAAGAGAGTCAAGGCTTTCCTTTCCTGTTTTGGAAAACGAAAAGGAGGTGGGAGAAAAAGCTCAACTCCTGCTTCGGTATGACACCACGTACTCTGGAGAAGCAGAAAGTGCATTGGATGGGGGAATCCTTGGCTTTCGTTTAGCAGTGGTGTCCTGTCAGCAAGGAGCCGACAACCACAACTGTTACGAGGTGTGACTGTGCCTTGTCGGAGTCAATATTAAGTTCATTTGCACAGTGGGCCCACGCTATCCGTGGGGAATCCATTCCAGACACACAAACCCGCGGATAGCAAGGATCCACGGATACTGGGGTCCATGCTAAAAACACTGTTAAAAGGAAGGAAAAAGCCCCCCCCCATTGCCTTGTACCTTTAAATAGCCAAACCGCATCGTCTGAAGCCTCCGTTTGAAGCTTAATAACCTAATTCCAGGTCGCGCGAAGGCTCTTACCTCCTCCAAGCCTTGCCCCCGGGGTGCTTTCTGGGAAAAGGCTAGGAGGAGGGAACAGCCATTGCGCGACCCAGAAGTGGGTCATTAAGGTTCAAGAAGCCCTGCGGAGGCTTCAAACGACACCGTTTGGCTTTTTAAAGGTACAAACGGTGATTGGGGGGGGGGGCTTTTTCCTTCCTTTTAACAGCATTTTTAACATGGATCCCACGCAGAGGCGTCGCTGTGGCCTGGCGGGGTGTGCGGGGGGCCCCAGGTGACGCGCGCGTGTCCACGCGCAGAAGGGTGACGTTGCCTGGGGGCCTCCCGCCAGCCTCGCAAGGCTGGCTCCGGGAGCCCCTCAATTGGGAGAGCCGGCTCGGGGACGTCCTCCCCGGCCGGCTGCCCGGGGCCTTCTGAAGGCCCGCTGTGAGAATGATATTTATACCGTTCTTTTTGCGCATGCTCAGACTGTTACTGAGGGAAAAGGGCTGCCCTTTTCCTTCAGTAACAGTCTGAGCATGCGCAAAAAGAACGGTATAAATATCGTTCTCGCAGCGGGCCTTCAGAAGGCCCCGGGCAGCCGGCCAGGGAGGACGTCCCTGAGCCGGCTCTCCCGATTGAGGGGGCTCCTGGAGCGGGCGCCTGTCGGGCGCCCGGAGAGGCGACCCGTCGGGCGCCTCCCCCCCAATACGGGGGGGTGTCGGGGGGCGTCACTAGGTGACGCGCGCGCCCCGCTCTGGGGCAACGCGCGGCCTAGTGACACCACTGATCCCACGGATCTGGGACGTGTGGTAAATCAAATCTGCAGATCCTGGATAGAAAGGGTCCACTGTACTTACTTCTAGCCGTTCTGGAGGCTGAGTGAAAGAGCGTCTATTGCTATCTCCATTTGGGAAGCCATTGACTTGTCCATTGATTTTGCTGGACTGGTATTGAATTAAAATAGAACTACCGGCAGAAAACCTTATATGATAAAACAAGTACATTTTCTAAAGCAAGTTCTTTGTTTTTAATTTAACACAAAGAATATCTCAATACGAAAATCTAGACATATATTTTTTGAATAAGATGAATGGAAACACTGAAAGATTTGCAAGCACAACATAACTAGAAATTAAAATATTGTTTTAGCTTGTGATTACATTTTTTTGCACGCAAATGAATTATGGTAGGTTTTCCTGTTGCTCAAAATTTTGATTTTGCAACTTTTTTTAAAAAATAGCATTCATGTGCATTATTTGTCGAAGGAAGAAGAAAGCTAAGAATGATAACACTATTCTGACTGGAAATAAAAACACAAACTGTTTTTCAGTTCTGAGGTGCGGAAGGGCCACCCATGCTTACGTGGGATGCGGATGGTCAAATCCACGGGTGGCAAACCCGCGTATACTGAGGGGCTACTGTATTCTTTAAAAAGCTGGATTACAAATTCCCTGATTATTTCCCATTTTTCTTAGTTTGTTGGATTTGACATTTTGGCCAATACAATAATACCTCCTACAATGCTGTGGATATGGTCCTGAAAAACAGAGTGTGGTGTGAAACAACACTGTAAGAGGTAATTATAATACTATTCTAATGCAGAAGTGTTCACAGTACTGTACTCACCAGTGCAAGTTGGAGTCTGCTATGACCACTGCTACTGTCACCTCTCCTGCACGGCAGCAGTGGAAGCTGATGGGAGGAGCTACTCCCAGGAGGACCACAGAGGTGGTGACCCATCCTTGGGAACTACAGGCATCTAGGTAGATTGCCTTACCATGGTTTCCCCTCCCAAAGCAGTTCCTGGTAGAAGAGATTGGCCCCGTGCTAGCCAGAATACAATGCTCTCATTGAGCAGCACTAAGCCAGAATATGCAGCTTCTGTTGCCTGAAAGCACAGCGCAGATAGCTGTACTTTTCTGCACTGAACCTTTGAATGTCCTTCTGGATTTTAATCTTTTTCTTTTTTTTTACAATACTGCAAAAATTACATTCAGGACAAAGAATGCTATAATGAAACAGTGTTATGGGAAGTAATGTTATAGGAAGTATTACTGTATATTAAGATTCCCTCAAAGATATAACAAAGGATGCCCAAATAATTAGAAAACATCAGTAAATTTTAAATACTGTACATATTTGTAGCTTTCTCGCCCCCCCCCCCATCCTCAAGAAACTCATCTTATTTTAGACTTTCCAAGTTCTCAGGTATGGGTTTCCCAAACTTGTGATGCCTACTTTTATCCTTATTGATTTTGACTACCATCAACCACAGGAGCTTAAGGTACACTGTTTAGAGTTTTAAATTTTGGCCAGCTGCTTCAGACTTGTTCCCAAGGCTGAAACATGTAATACGTGAAAAGGACTGCAGTGGATTATCATGGGTAATTTTAAGAAAATGTTTAGATATTGTAAGATTGGAAATTATGCAGGAATCTGCATTGGGGGGGGGAAGAGGCGTAACAGTAGCTGACACAAACACCATGCAAAGAGATAGTATATTAAATGGGCTCAAGGCCACACACATTCATTTGCTCAATAACTATTACCACAGTTTCATAAGATAAATCTATACTACTGCAGATCGAGGGGAAAGACTCGGAAAACAAGAGATAGGGCTTAAAAGTTAACAGAAAATTTATGACAAAGATGAGGTTCTCATCATACAATGCACAGTTCTGTATTTTATGGCTCCTGAAATAGACAACTGCACTCCTGAAGATCTCAGCACTTTTAATAAAATTTTGAGACAAAACAGAGGGCCAGAATGTATTTTAAACAGATATAAGTACTACTCTAATGTCAGGAAGGGGGAGCAAATAGCCAACTGGCTAATATGAAATCATCAGTTCAAGATTGTATTTGAGGAGGAATAGCCTTTTAAAAAAATGATCTTCAAACACACACTGATGCACAATTCAATCCAAGTGTTGGTTAAATCCTAGAAGAAGAAAGCGTTTCCTTTTTTTCAGAGATTTTAAAAAGGAAGCCTGGTGTTGCTCTTTCTCAGGGAAAAATGTAGGGGTGAGGTCCCCCTTTCAAACCCTCAAGCAGTAGACCACACAGAGACATTTTAACTGGTCAAAGCTCAGAAATTCCAAGAGGAAGTCCTGTGGACCAAATAAAACATCACCTTTTCCAGGAGAAACTATTTGTGAGACAAACCTAAGGTTCTTAGAGCTCAAATCCTTCTAAGAGTGATTCATCTAAATTGATTATGCAAGTGAATAATTCCTTCACATAAATTGGTATTTACCTTTTTTGTTTTCATAACACATTTGTTGATCTCTCAGAACACCTACGATGCAGTAAAATAAGGACCGAGACAATGTAATCCCCTTTAAGAATCCAGCAATTATGGTTAACTGACCAACAAATCACCACCCATACACCTTGGCCAAGTTAAACAAATCTAACAAGTCTACCTTTTTGATATATGAAGAAAGAAATTCTATAAATCATGGGAATATGTGCACAAACAAGATCTACTTTCATACCAGGATTATTTATAGAGCTTGTTTTGGTTAGATTTCCAAACCCTCCTAAGAAGTATCCTAAGGCTTCTGGTTAGTTAAGAGAAATCTTCCGTTACAGTACGTACCACCACCTGAAAGGCTCCTCTGAAGTAGCTATTGCAGCAGACACTTATACCCCTATCAGTGGAGGAAAAGGACAGTGGTTATATCTGAGGATAGAAAGCGGGCTGAGGGTTGAAGTCTTGAACTAGAAACTTCCTCGAAAGATCAGTGATCAAAACTAGATCAGTGCTCGAAAGCTGGATAGGATTGGGTCTTAAATCTAATTGGTGGAAGCCAGTTTCTAGGAAGAAAGAAGCTGTATTATGATCATGATGAGAGGATTATTCAAATGTTTTGGAGCCCAATTTAGTGATATTGTTTAACATCCAATGCTATGTACCCAGCACTCCGAAGTATGGAGACTAAAAGTATGGATTTAAATCCCCTTTCCGTTCTGGGGCCTCCCGTTCTCGCTGCACCGCTGGTTACACCGGTGGTGTAAGTTGGATAGGATTGCGCTGACAATCAATTGGGCAAAATTCCGAGTTGTAACCATTTGGCAGAAACTCTTCACTCTTTCTCATTGGCAGTTTACATGGTGCCTTGTGACTCTAATGTACCCAAGGATGTCAGAAGTCTTTATTTCTGTTAAGAGAAGCAATTGGGGAAAATATAGACTTCTGATGGCCTGCCCTTTTTCTCCATCAACTAATACCTCACTCACCGAAGAAGGATGACCATCTAAATTTTAAAGGTATGATTTTGGAGAGAGTGGAGAGTTTAGCTTAAGTCAATTCCTACTTCCCTCCCCCACCAAAAGAAAAATTCTGCTTGAGTCAATTACAGAAAAGTGGTTAACAACTAACCCCTCTGAAAAGCTCACTGGGCATACAACTCCCATGTAGAAATAATTGCAAAAAAAGTTGAAATGAAATATTCAGTTTATATACAACAGCTTTATATAACATGGGAAATTACTGCACTACCCATGAACAGCAAATGTTTATCAAACTACCATACAATCCTAACACACACACCCCATTTACGACTGCGCAAAAGGCACACCGGCATCAGGCACTCCTAGCGGTGTAAATGGCCGGAGGCTCTTCTGCGTGCCTGCCATTGTGGAGCCTGGCCCACACCAACCCAAGGAAGTCTGTGGTGGGGAGGGGGAGGATCAGGGCAGGGAGAGAAAGGGCAGGGAGCAGATCTCAGTGGCAAACGAACATGCCAGAGCCTATCCCCCATATTCCAGCCCACCCCCATTGCCTCCCTCTCCTAGGACACATGACAGCTACATAGCTGGCGTGGGTCCAAGAAGACCCATATGTGGCCAGAAAGCCTACCAAGCGATTTTTTTTAAACTTGCCTCTGGTTGCCCTTTTGGTTCTTCCCCCCCCCCCCCCATCATCATATCATGCAGCACGTAATCCATGGCCTGCCATGCATGCTATAGCATGGCAGGGGATAGGATTGGGCTCTTAATGCTTTATTTCAAACATTTTAGATCGTTACTGGAAGCATATTTTCATTTATTTTATAACGATGCATTCTTTCCAATGTATAGTGGAATGGAAATTTTCTTTTCAAAATGTGTATTATAAATTCTCTATATAGAGTAATCTTGAATGGAGAAACAATCCAGGTTCAAATCCCCGCTCAGCCACGAAGCTTCCTGGGTGACCTTGGGCCAGTCACTATCTCTCAGCCTCACCTACCTCACAGGGTTGTTGTGAGGACAAAAGGAGGGGAGGAAATATGTACACCACTCTGAGCTCCTTGGAGGAAGGGCGGTATAAAAATGTGAAAAATAAAAAAATAAAAATAAATAAACATTAGATTGCTGCTTACGCTTTCAGTAGTTTGCCCACAACTTTCAACTGGTTCACATCAATACCTCATCACAACACCAGAATGAATAATACACACCACCCCTATTGAAAGAAAGTTTAGTTGGGAGAAATGTGCACTGCAGTCTCTCTGTGATGATTTTAGATTGAATGTGATCAATATTTTATACATCAGAAATGTGCTGTACTGGACATGCTTTTTAGAAAAAAAAGACAGTGGGACATTAGATGGGGCTCATGCTCATCCCACTCTTGCAAGCATGTGAAGTTAACAGTCTATTTCAGCAAGAACACCTTAACAGATCTTCTGAATTTTATGTTAAAATATTACAATTGTGTCAATATTCCATTTTAATACTCACTGGTAATTCACAAATCACCTACTCCAGTGTAAGCCCACTGATGCCAATGGTACTTCATTGGCATAAGGGTACTGGAATTCCCACTAAATACATTTTTTTGATGTTTAAATTCATAAGCTACAAAGCGGCAAACCTGGGAAAAAAACACAAAAATGAAGCAAAAGGCCATAGGTGGGGGGCTGGTTTCACAGTTATACTAATATGACACTACTGCAAACAAACCAAAGCTAATCTAATCAAAGCACTGCCCTTTTTAAATTATTGGAAATTTTTCTGAAGATAATAAATTCGAAGAGGGAAAATATGAACCGACCTGTCGCCTAAAGTCAGCAGAGAGAGCCATGCTTTGCATGCCGCCTCTGGCAGAGGCTAGATTGACAACAATAAGAGGCATGACCTTTTCTGTGGTGGCGCCTTTATTATGGAACTTCCAGTGGAATTATGAACTGCCTCCACCCTGTTAGCCTTCTTGCAAAGGCTGAAGACATTCCTTTTCTGCCTGACCCTCCCTTCTTTATTAGTTCCTTACAGACTTTGTGGTTTGAATATTGTCCTAATGATTTTGCTTGCACTATTCTTTATGATTTTTATGATTCTTGAATGAAATTTTGTTCCAATTTCTTCATTTTACTGTTTTTCCTTTATGTTGTCCACCTCCTTGAAGGCTCTATTTATTTGAAAGGAAAGACGGGATACAAATCATTTAAATAAAAAATGTTTGATATCTGGAAAGATTTGATGATCACCTGAATTGAGTCTTATACCATTCAGAACAGAGTATACAAACTGAGAACACATATGCAGTGTATACATTTAACTGAAAAACATAATGAATACCACAGATGCTTATGTCTTGGCAATGTCAAAGTTGGATGTGTTCAAAATATGACGGCCAGGTAATCAGGACCCACAGCCCAATTCTATTCTTCCCCCCCCCCCGCCGATGCAGCAGCGCGGAAATGGCAGCCGCTTCATCCTTTGCAAAGGGGTGCAAACCAGGAGGCTTCCGCAGGGCAAGGGGACATTCAATCCCCTTACCCCTGCGTAAGCCTCTCGAACCGCAATGGGTCACCTCGGAGCTACACTAGCAATTTAGCTAGCGTAACTCCGAGAGGAAAGGGGCGAGGAGGCAGTAGGGAAGGGAGATAGGATCCTGTGCAGGCCGCCCCCCTCCCGTGGCCTCTCCTCCCTCTGTTACGCCCACCCCCGATCCACCCTCCTCCATCTCCCTGCCAGCTTACCCTTCTCGGCGCGCATCCAGGCATCCTCCAGTGCGCCTGGGAAGGCGGAGGCCTTCCCGCTAGCGTCCCCGGCAGTGCACTGGTCGGCACGCTGTCAGGGAAGCTTTTACAACTGGTGCAGACTGTTTTATGGCAGTCTGCACCAGCAAGGGAAGCATGCCGTCATCGGGCAACACGCATAAGATTGGGCTATGAGGCTTGTTTCCAGATGCAATTCTGAGTGTTTGACCTAGAATATATTACACAGCCAAGGTCAGGATGCATTCTGCATCACAGTTCCCATTTATGGAAAGCCTTCCCCAAACCTTCATGCTCATCCCACTATCTTGTACATGCCAGGTGAAAACTGTCCTATTCTCTTCAGCTGTTGGCAAGATATAAATGTATGGAACTGTTAGTGGTTTTTACCTGTTATTAATGCTGATTCAGTTTCTGTTGCTAATTTTAGACTGCTTTGTTTTGTACTATATTCTGGTATGGTTTTAATTTTGCATGCAAGTCACTCTGGAAACCATTGGTGGAAAGGCGGGCTATAAATCTCTTAAATAGATTAAAAATAATTCTGAAAATACAGCTTTCGTTCACATGGGCTTCTTCCATTCAGTGCTCCCTGCTTCCCTGCACCAAAATGAAAACTGTACCCTTACTTGTGAACTCGCTCAGCTTATACCATCTATGATGCGTAAAGTTAAAGGTATCCCTTGACATTTAAGTCCAGTTATGTCGAACTCTAGGGTGCGGTGCTCATCCCCAATACGAAGCCGAAGAGCAAGCACTGTCCGAAGACACTTCCGTGGTCATGTGGCCGGAATGACTCTCCTTGCCGCAGTGCGTCGCGTGCGGCTGGACACAGAACTCTGTTACCTTCCCGCAAGCGGTACCTATTTATATACTCACATTAACATGCTTTCGAACTGCTAGGTTGGTAGGAGTTGGCCCAAGCAGCGAGAGCTCACCCCGTCGTGCGGATTCAAACTGCTGACCTTTCGATCGACAGCTCATGGTTCAGTGGTTTAACCTATGATGCATAGCTTCCCATTTTAACAGTTACAGGGGCGCCCTATATCCACTGATTTGGCATCCACATATTCACTTATCCGTGGATGCCAAATTCCCCCGCACACACACACACCCTGGCTGTTACCTTTGATCCTGCACCATTCTTCTCTTGCTTAAACAAACGCGATGATAAGCAGCATCCTGCTGCTTATCGCACGGAAGTAGATCGAGCCTAAGTGCTAGAGAGGCACAGCAAGGTTAACAGGAAACAGTTTCCTGCTTCCTGTTAACCTTGCTGAGTCTCTAGCATTGCTGAGTCTCAGCGGGGACTCAGCATTGTTGTTAACCTTGCTGAGCCTCAGGGTGAGAACCATGGATATGGCATTTGCCCCTATCTGCGGGGGGTCTGGAATGTATCCCCCGCAGATACGGGGGCCCAACTGTACTTATATGTCATGTATACAGTACCTAAGAATATGCTAAACAGAATATTTTACAGTCTCACAGCAGGATACTTGATTTAAGCAATGAAATAGGATTTACACATTTTCTTAATTGTAATTTCTTTTAAATAGCTAAATAGAATTTCAATATACAATTAGGGAAAATTACAGTCTTCATTTGCTAAATGCAGTTTTTAAGCGTTCATTATTTTTTATGCAGAATTTGGCATTCCTTATGAGAGACTATAGGGGGGAAAGAACACTCTATGTTCTCGACATAATAGCATTCATGCAACTGGTTTCAGCTCCCAAAATACTGACTTCCAGTATTGGCTGTAATTCATTCAAAAGATCTGAATACAAGTTTGAAGATAATGGAATTCTGGCTTCTTACGAGTTTCACAGGGTAACACTGCTGTACTTATAGGCCTGGTTAGCTCTCTGCCTTTATAGGGACTGCTACCATTCTAAAAATACTGTCCCACAGCTGTTTAAAATTTATTTTTTTAGACCATAGCACCACTGTTTGGTTGTTTCCAATTTCTAAAACCACAAATAGTAAAAGTGTACTCAGTCTACTGCAAACATAAATAGCAAATGCACGCTTCAGCACTTTTAAAAGGATATGGAAATTGGCAACAAAAATGCAGTTCATGTTGAAAATTTACAAGAGCCTTGCCATATTTCTTCAGAAATACAATCAGGTAAAATTAGGAAGATCTCAACTAGCTGGGTGGCATTTTTTGTGTATATGTGTTTCTCTTTTTTTAAAAAAAAATGAAGGACATTCAATATGCAATTTCTGGCACTTGATAAAATACAGCAGTCGTACCTTTGCTAAAACCACACTTTCTCTAGTTATGTTTAGCATTACACAAACATCTTTCACCTTAGATATCCCCTGGCATTAATACATTCAATGGAAATCCTCCCACCTTGCTGTTCATTACAAAATTATTCCTACTATGAAACATATATTTGTCATGACCGGCTCCTTCTGGAGTGATACAGTGAATGTATTTTCAACACAGACAGTTTCATAGGTAATGTCATTTATAACACTGCAATAAGTGTTGGGGGGGGGGTGAGGGTCAAGAAAAGTAAGATCCACAGCATGATACTTGCAATAAATACAATTTCAACTGTTTTTATTTTTTTTTTACAATTTGCAAGATGATGGGTTTTATAGCAACGTTTAAGAAATATTTCCAGAGGTTAGAAATGACAGTTGTATCACTCTCTTATTTTCAACACAAACCTAAATTACCAGACCATTTATGCAATTTATGGGCGATTGTCATCTGTTTGTGTCTCTCTGTCACTGTTGTTATCTGTGCCTCTGTGATAGTGTTTTGGTTCTGCTGCCTCTCTCTGTAACAAATAGTTACCTGCAATGGTTATATTGTCGGTTAATAATTTTACTCATTGTTTGCATACATTGTACATTTATTATTGAACTTTGTAAGCTGCCTTGGGCATATGCTTTGGAATGGGAAAGGCAGGATATAAATTCCTTAAATAAACAAACAAACAAATACAAGAAAGCTGTAACACACACACACACCCTTGCTGATGTCAAGTCGAAAGGAGGTTTTCAGATATCTTATTTGTTTACACACACACAGCCCTCAGCATCTACTATAAGCTCAACACATCTTATTCACATCTTCAGTATTTTGAGATGTTATCTTGTACGTTTACTTATTTAAAATATTGATATCCTTTCCTATCATAAAAATGGGATGCCATAGGTGGCTAACAACAAAGGTTAAAATACAACACAACAAAAAAGAAAAGTAATGTTTTAGAAATAGTCAGTCATGATATGGCTTTAAAGGTTTTAAGTAACTTAAACAATTTTAGCAGCTTCCCAACAGACCAACATCCATAACTGCGGTCGACTCTGAGGCAGCACAATCTCTCCTCCTTCCTGCCACCCACATCAACAGCTTGTTCAACACATGGAAATTCATTGACGCCAATATTCTATACCAAACACAGTGGCTTAAAAATGAATGAGGACAGAAGCAGTCACAAAAGAAAAAAAAACCCACCCAAATGCATCTATATTACCCCAGAAGCATCCAAGAGCATCTAGTTTTATAGAGATCTCCTGCTAGCCTGGGCTATAGCAATCAAGGGTTCTGTATTGCAGTCCAAATTTGCCCTGAAAGCAGACATATTCAACAAAATATCTACAGCACAATGTTCAGGAACGGGGCGTTCCCGAAAAAGCAGAAATGTAACTAACTATGGACTTTTCCTGCACAAGAGATGGCTTTGCCCCCATCCCTTCCTCACTTATCTTTACAAAGAACCAATTGTTGGGGTGGCAATGAAATGACAATGAAAATGCAAAATTGGCTACAGTTTGTGAGAGATCCACATTAGAGGGTTCCATAGAAATGTACTAGTAAATGTCCAGCGGAATTTGCAACACCTATGCACGCAATGCGGACTGCTTCTCCTAAACTAGAGCTATCCGACAGATTTTATTGTCATTTTTGTTTTCAGCACATCAAAATGAGTAAAGATGAGCTCTTTTGATTTCAGGACCAATTTTGTGATGTTCAGGGTAATCCATGCTAACCACAAGCCTCATTTATTTATTTATTTATTTATTGAATTTCTACCCCGCCTTTCTCCCACGAGGGCAACCAAGGCGGCTTACAATAAAACATTAAAATACATATATACATTTAAAAAGAATTAAAACAGTTAAAACAATTAAAACAAACAACCCCAGTGGGTCATCCACATTTACATGTTAAAAGCCATCTGTTAAAAAGCCAGCTGTTTAAAAGCCAGCCCGCCATGTCAGACATCAAAAGCTGATCTAAATAAAAATGTCTTAAGGCCCCGCCAAAAGGTCTCTAAGGAGGGAGCCGTTCTCAATTCCAGGGGGAGGGAATTCCACAGTTGGGGCGCCACTGCCGAGAAGGCCCTGTTCCGCGCCGCCATCCCCCTCACCTCCGTCAGTGGCGGGATGGTTAACAGGGCCCCCCCGATGACCTCAGAGTACGGGTCGGATTATAAGGAAGGAGGCGGTCCCTCAAATACCCTGGACCCGAGCTGTTAAGGGCTTTAAAAGTCAAAACTAGCACTTTGAATTGTGCCCGGAAACGAACTGGCAGCCAGTGTAGCCGCCGAAGCAACGGTCCGACTGAGTCAAACCGACAGGCCCCGGCAACCACCCGGGCCGCCGCATTCTGCACTAGTTCCAGTTTCCGAACAGTCTTCAAAGGCAGCCCCATGTAGAGCGCATTGCAGTAATCTAGTCTAGATGTCACTAGGGCATGGGTCACTGTGGCCAGGTCTGCACGATCCAAGTACGGTCGCAGCTGGTGCACCAGCGAAGCTGGGCAAAAGCCCCCCTGGCCACAGCTGCCACCTGGGAATCCAGGAGCAGATGCGCATCCAGGAGAACCCCCAAGCTGCGGACCTGCTCCTTCAGAGGGAGTACAACCCCATTCATAGCAGGACGATGATCCAGTACCTGAGTCGTAGACTTCTGGACCAGAAGAACCTCTGTCTTATCAGGATTTAATTTCAGCTTGTTTGCCCCCATCCAGCTCCCAACTGCCTCCAGACAACGATTCAGGACATCGACCGCCCCCTTGGAGTCGGGTGGAAAGGAGAGGAAGAGCTGGGTGTCATCAGCATACTGATGACTCCCTACCCCAAACCCCCGGATGACCTCTCCCAGCGGCTTCATATAGATATTAAACAGCATGGGGGATAGAACTGACCCTTGTGGCACCCCACACCTCAAGGGCAAGGGTGCCGAACAAGCATCCCCCAGCACCACCTTCTGGGATCTATCAGCCAGGAAGGAGCGGAACCACCTCAGAACGGTGCCTCCAAGCCCCAACCCAGCCAACCGACCCAGAAGGACACCATGGTCAATGGTGTCAAAAGCCACCGAGAGGTCCAGCAGGACCAACAGGGACGCACTCCCCCTGTCCAGTCCCCGGCGCAGGTCATCCACCAAGGCGACCAAGGCCGTCTCTGTCCCGAACCCCGGCCTGAAGCCAGACTGGAATGGATCCAGATAATCCATTTAATCCAGATAATCCAATTAATGGTGCTAGATCATGTCCATTACATCAGATCTTATCTGGACATCTACTTGTGAAGTTCCATTACAGAGAACTAAAGCAATATTACAATTTCATTGTCACACCATGCTTGTGGTAACAGGACTCTGGGGGTGCCAGGAGAGGAAAGTGGCCTTTCCCAGCATCATTTGCTCAGCAACTCCAGGTAACCAGTGGGCAGAAGTATGGCCAACAAAATTGTCCTTATAGCCAACAAAATTAACCATGGTCCAAGCACAATACTTGTATTGCTGGGTATATTTCACGGCTGCATGAAGAAAGCATGCATATATGATCTTTGCTTGAGTGATTTGGAGGAAAAAGGCAAGGGATTGCTCCAACAACAACAACCCCTTTTTCTTTTCTTTTTTCAAATATGGGGGGTCTTTGAGATTCTCTCCTATTCTCCCACCACCCCATGATTTAGGCAGAAGAGTCTGGCTTAGTGGGGAGAGCTGCTGCCTTCAAAGCCCGAAGACCGGTGAACTTGAGAAGTTCGAGACATGCCACCGGCAAAAAGCTGTGAAAGCCTCCAGGAGGAGAGATAAGAGCTTCCAGCTGCGTCGGTCGAGTGTGGGAGGCGCCAGCCAGCAGAAAAAAGTCAGACTGTAAAAGAATACAACCTGGAAAGTAGCTGTTCATGAGAGATTGGACATTTATATATATTGTAAAAAAAACCAAGGGCGGTTAGGATAGCCTGCCCATGTACACCGCCTTGGATTAAATACTATATTATTATTAAGGCACTTGTGGGAGAGAAGCAAGGTAGGAGCGACACAAACATTTCACTTTAAAAATACAGACCAGAAGATCAAACAAAAAGAATCCCTATAGCAGGTAATGACAAATTAATCTAAGTTTATGCTCTCTAGTTTCTTTCTGAAATATTCACTTTCATTCTCCCTTCCTCCACGTTGCATCTAGAAGATGAGGATCTCCTCCAAGCACAACTTACTTCAAGAGTACTAATGTTGTGGTGTTTTGTTTTTTAAATAGGACTAGTGCCAGTTTTAAAATATTTTTCCCCAAAAAAAGAAAATTAAAGACAAATAGCTAATATTTATCTGTTTAGTATATCACACACATTAGTACTATGTGCATGTAGATATTTTAAAAATAGAAATTTGGGCTTTATATCCTATAGCTTTATGCTATTTTGCCATAAGGTAGGCACACTAATCATCATTCTATTTATTTATTTTGAAGAGTTTGTTCATTTAATATAAAAATAATTCTAACTCAGCAATCTTGAATTTCTTTGCTAATTTGTGTGTTCATTTTAATCACAGATGCAGACTAGCTGCCTGCGTTTTGACATTATGCTTTGTTATAGAAAACTAATGCCAAAAGCTCATTAGAAGAAAAATATTGGTTTAAATTTTAAAGCTGTTTGCAAAGGATAATTTTAAGTAGGAAAAATCCCGTTGTAAATATGTGAGCTTTAATATGTGGTTTCCACTTGGTAGCTAACACAGACTACTGAATAATTTAGACCTCAGGACAGGACTCAGCACCAGTGTGGATCCCCTTCAGTATACTGAACTAGTCAAATAGACGACTTTAAAACGAATTCCATCTCCTGAATTAAACATACAATTAAAATTGTTAGCAAGAGTAGCATTTGCTCCACTTACAGCATGTCTACCAGGAGTAAGCCCCATTGAGCTTAATGGGACTTACTCCCAGATAAGTGTGTAGAGGATTGCAGCCTTAATCCATCACACTTTTATCAAGTGCTAAATACTTTATGAATAAAACTGCTTGCATCTCCCACAACTGGGACTCAAAAATGAAGCTCATGGCGGTTTCTGAGATACTTTCAGCAGTCGTTGTCCAATTCCTATAGATGCCTTTCAGCTTGTGCAGCCTTAGAACATGGACAGGACACTTGGAACTATAAGGCTGTCAGAAGCCGTGACTGTCTTGGCTAGTAAAAGCTGCCAGGAGAGGGGACCGGTTGAGTGCACAGGGAAGGTAAGTAGTGTTTCCCTGATGGAGGTCAGGATTCCAGCATGCCTGAAATTGGCAATAGTCCACCCTCTAATGAAACGTTCCCTGGTTCCCACCATATTGGAGAATTATTCTCCAGTGTGTGATTCTTGGGCAAGGTGCTCAAGTGTACAGTAGCAGCCCAGCACTAGAAATTCCTGGATGAGAATTATCTGGGCCCTTCTCAGTCCATCTTCCAGCCCAATTTGAGAGTGATACAGACTTACAGTCCAATCCTATGCCAGACTAAGCTACCGTCCATAGCGCTTTGCGACAGCGGAACAGAATTAATGGCTGCCAGCGGAGCGTGGAGAGTTCTGTCAGTGGCCATTTTGGGAGCACTGCCGCAAGAGGCAGAAGCACTCCCTGGATGTCGCCAGACCTCATCATGGCAACCGGAGCAGGTCAGGCAGTGGCAGGGGTGGGGAGGGTGAAACAGGGCGCTGCTAGAGGAGTGAATCCGGCAGCAATAGCACATGCCAGATCCTATCCTCCCTTTTGGTAGCTTCCTGCCAGCTAAGGAGTTGGCCCAGGAGCTAAGGAGCTGGCACAGGTCCAAGGAGACCCATTGCAGAGCGGGAGGCTTACAGAGGGGTAAAGGGGTTTAAAACTCTTTCCCCCTCCGAAGTATCCCAATCCGCCCTGCCTAGTTACAGCACTGCTGCACCAGCAGGACGACGACAGGATTGGGCACAATATCACTCTAGTAGATAGCCTACTTTCGGAACTGGGGAAGGACATTCATGGTTAGGTTTATCATCCATCCCGGAACTTCCGGGACTGTCCCGGAACTTCGCGACCAAAAAAGGTTTTTAAAATTTATTACAATTTAATTAATTAATTAATTGTTGGGGGTTCCCACTTTAGAACCGGGAAAATCCAGTAAGCCTATCCATGGTGGTTCTGTTGGACCTCTCAGTAGCATCTGATATCATTGACCATGGTGTTTCCCTGGGATCTCACTGAAATGAGCATAGGGGACACTCCAAAACAGAGATTCCCGGACTTTCTGCCATGATAAGAAAATTTTTAAAATAAAGATTTAAAAATCTTTATTTTAAAATGTTTTTTACCATGGCAGAAAGCCTGGAAATCTGTTTTTAAATGAATGGGCCATGAAAGTTTCCGTTTATTTGTGATAGGGGACCCTGTTTTGTAGTGGTTCCGGTCGTTCTTGGAAAGTCAGTTTCAGAAGGTGGTGCTGGGGGATTCCTGTTTGATGCCATGGCATTTGGCTTACAATGTCCTATGGTGATCTTGTTCCCCATGCCATTTAACATCAAGATAAAACTGCCGGGAGTGGTCATCCAGTGGGGTTTGTGATGGGGCATCATCAATATGCTGACTACACTCAGTTTTATCTATCCATCCCCAGCCAGTTGGGGAATCTGTCAAGGTTCTGAACCAGTGTCTAGAAATCAGTGAAGGACAGTATAAGGGTGAAAAAGCCAAAATTAAATAAAGGTAAGACAGAGGCTCTGAAGTGGAGAGACCGCTGGGGCAGCAATGGTGTCTCAGCCTGTTATTTATTTTATTTATTTATGGTATTTATATACCACCTTTTATTTACAGACTCCAGGCAGTTCACATAGGCAGACAATCCTAAACCCCATTTTTTTCAAATGGAGTTCTTACAAGTATTGTTCTATGAGAACATAGAACCCTCAATTCCCAAATGTTTCCTTTCAAAGTGCAGCCACATCCTGGATGTATTTCTGCCTTCCAAGCTTTTCACAGCAGCCTCAGATCTCCCTCAGTCAGTTCTCAAGGTGCTATCCATCTTGCCAGCTGACTCCTCCACATTCCACACTCTCTCACAGTGCCTTCGCAAGATCCATCAGTGGCAGCGATCTTCCTTCTAAGTGACGACCAGGGCTGAACCTGCTTAACTTTCTTCAGGCAGGGCAACAGCTCAACCTCCAGGCCACACCTCCTGCCCCTTGATGAGACTGCACAATCCTGAATGATCAGATGTGCAGTATGATAGTATTTATGTATTTTTGGACCCAGTCTTGACCTTTAGATGTACACGTGTTGGCCAAGGCCCAGAATGCTTTTATCTAACTCAGGTTGGTGCACCAAGTGTGGCCTGTTTCTATCCCCAATCAACTTGCCATGGTTACCCCATGCCTTAGGTACCTTACATATATTACTGCAGTGTGCTGTATGTGGTGCTGCCCCATGAAGACCCTCCATAAGCTTCAGCTTCATGCTGAGGGGCACCTACTTATATGATCATATACACCACTACTGTTAATGCAGCTGCACTTGCTACCAATGTGTTTCCAGGCATGATTCAAGATACTTCTTATAACCTTTAAAGCCCTATATAGTTCAGGGCCAGAATATCTCAAGGAACATCCTCCCCCCATTCAGGTATGCCCATCCTGTGAGGACTCTCTTGTGGATCCCACTTCCTTTGAGGTGCATTTAGCAGTCACCCTCGACAGGCCATTCTCTGTGGTGGCCCCCCAACCCTATGGAAAACACTGTCCTGAGAGATGCAGCCAGCTCCTTTAAGCCATCTTTCAGTGGTTTGAGCCATCTTTCAGTGGTTAAGACCAGTCTCTTTAGGCAGGCCTTGGTTGACCTGTACGCCACTTCTCTTAAATGCATAAGACAGAAAGGGAACAGCTATGAACAACTAAAGCTTTCTCATGGAAAATCTTATCATACTTTACTTTAGAGTTCTTACTTTAGAGTTCAAAGCTTCAACATAAAGATCAATTTCATCACCATGAAACTTTTTTTTCTTTATTTTCACTTACCCTTGGAAGGAATGACTTTATTTTTTTCTTATCCGGCTCTTTTCTTTTTCAACATTTTTCCCTGATAAAATACAGATCTAAACACAACCAGTTAACACTGGATCATCTCATTCAGCTAGAACGAAAACATAAACACATGTCCTCATACGGTGATTCAAACAATCAAATTTTTCCATTCAAGATTTTCCATTCAAGATTTCCATCCATCCATTTTCCTACAAATTAATCTTACTTCTATGAAATGCATGCGGCGCAGCGGGTTAAACCGCTGAACCATAAGCTGTCGATCGAAAGGTCGGCAGTTCGATTCCCGCGACGGGGTGAGCGCTTGTTGCTTGGCCAGCTCCTGCCAACCTAGCAGTTCCAAAGCATGTCAATGCGAGTAGATAAATAGGTACCATTTGCGGGAAGGTAAACAGCGCTCCGTGTTCCAGCTGCATGCTACGCGCTGCGGCAAGGAGAGTCATGCCGGCCACATGACCACAGAGGCGTCTTCGGACAACGCTGGCTCTTCGGCTTTGAAATGGAGATGAGCACCACACCCTAGAGTCGGACATGACTGGACTTAATTGTTAGGGGATACCTTTACCTAATTTATAATATAAATAAATATTTAGGAAAATGTGTGCCACTACAAAATAAATTTTAAAAGCCTTCACCCCACATGACTGAGATTATCTTTAAGAAAATACTGATTACTCATAGAGACTTCCTTTTTAAAGTACTGTACTTTGTTACCATGAACATAAAGTACTTTGTTATTATATCTTTAATATCTAGTTCTCCATATACATGGAACTACAGAGTTGCCACTCCCAAAATATTACACCGTACTAACTCCTCTACTGCAACACTCTACTCATGATTTGTGTTTAAAAAGTTAAATATATGCCATGTTCCAAAGAATTAACATGTACGCTGCTTTATGCAAATCAGGTGCAGTTTTTCTAAAGGAAAAACAAAGGTTGTATATGAGAAACAGATTTGCTGTTGAAGTCACAACCTAGCAGGTACCACAGGGAGTCTGACCTCGTGAATTTGCCGGCCAAAAAAGAACTCTCGTCTAATTCGTTTTAGGAAATTTGAGGTTTTCTGAGAAATATTTCTATTTTGTAAGTCTGTCAGGTAGGTTTCTCTATTCTGAAGTATCAGCTTCTTTGCTAATATCTGCCTAAGCTTGTATGGTGCTTGGAAGTGCCTTGAAACAAGGTACCTGAAACAAAAACAAATCTATGTATTGAATAATTAGATGTATCAATTTACTGTCCCAGTGAAATCTAAACTGAACTCTTCTCAAGACAATATATAGAACCGACGGTGCTTTCCGCTGTCATTCATATCTTCGTCTTAAAGTTGCCATCAAAAACTACTGAAAAGCAAACAACTGTTCATAGATTTCTGTGGAGCTATTCAATTTTCAACTTCTGATATATCATAAATTAGAAGAACTAAAAGTTAGAATAAATAAGATACTCTGACACAAATACAGATCATGAGCATTTTAAAAGATTCAGATGAATATATAAACTCAAGAAAACCCTCATTTGTGAGTCAAGTAAAAATACTGGACTAATTTTATACCAGAACATACTTTCCAAATAGCAAAAATGGTGTTATAGCAGTCTCACCAGATATGTTTATTTCTCTAATAGAAATGCTTCAGCTGTTCTAGTTAAATACACTAGATTTCTCTCAGAAGCACACTATCTTCAACTGTGCAAATATTGTACACTGATGCATTAACAATGTTTTTATTCCTTATGATTTCTACTCAGGAATGGCTAAATGTAGAGAGTTTATTTAGCAGTATTATCAAAGTAGCAATTTATTTTAATTTCCTGGAGAGCATGTTTGGGAGAAAAACACACTTTCCTGTTCCAGAGAATTAGATTTTATATATGGGAAGTAACACCAATAGGGAAATGTGGCTGTCTTTAGCTTGTAACTACAGATTCTTGTAACTACTAATTCACATGCATGTATTTGGCAAATGCATTATTAGCAACAGTATCATCAGTCAGACATTTTTCATGAATGTTTTTACATATAGCTAGCTAACGCAGAAGGGAATACATCATCACTGTAATTTTATACTGTACATAATAATTTTTCACAGAATTTCCTATTCTGCAGCGTGGAGAGGATTAGAGGACATATAATTCACACATGCTGTTTCTCATTCAGAGGGAACAACAGACTAGGATGTGGAGTACTTCTAGCCAAATCTTCATCCAGACCCAAAGATCACAGACGCCACTGTAATTGAGAAACGTTCACAACCAGATAGCTGTAGACTTCTTTTTTGTTTAAAATAATACCTCTTCTACACCAGTTCCAACTAAAACATTAATGTTCTTAAAGCTTTTACCAAGATGCCTAGAGCTGAATTTCTAGAAGATTACAGCTTCTTGCTTTAATTTACAGGCTTTTCAGTCACAAAAAAGGAGCACTGCTCAAATCTTAAATATGCACTTATTTTACATTTAATAAAATCTGAAATGTCCCCCCCCCTTTCAAAGTTGCATAACATTGTGCATAACTAATTATACTCCGGCCTTCAAACCTCAACTTGTCTTTTAAAATATCTGGCCTTTCGCAGCAGAAAACTATATGTACATCCCTTGACAGTGGTCTGTGCACTTTACCATACAGTATAAGCTATTTGAGTGACTATTATGGCAGAACTTTGCAATTCTTATGATACTTATTTATGCACTCCAAGAACCTGCATAAGTAAAATGGCAAGCTCATCTGAAAACAAACCCCTTGACTACTGCAGAATTAAAAATTTGCATGTTACCGGGAAACTCCGTCGTTTTAAAAACAATTTATTTTAATAAATAAACTTCACAGATGTTAACAAGCTTTTGACGTTTCGCAAACGTGCATTCGTGGCATCTTCAGAAAAAAGGAAGATGCCCTTTTTTCTGAAGATGCCACGAATGCACGTGTGCGAAACGTTAAAAGCTTGTTAACATCTGTGAAGTTTATTTATTTATTAAAATAAATTGTTTTTTAAAAATGACGGAGTTTCCCGGTAACATGCGAATTTTTAATACTGCAATCTGGTCACGTCGTGACAACCTGCGAAAATACTTCCCTTGACTACTTTTGGACTGGCAATTAATACTGAGTTCCAAATTTCTTTATATTGACTACCTCCAATGTATAACAGATACATAGCTGACGGTGCATTTCGACTGGCAATTTATTGAAATCAATTTATACCATGCTTTCCATTAAAGTTCAAAGAGGCATTTAATCACTGGTGAAGTGATAGAACTACTGCTACATGTGGTCCTACAGCTGTCGAGTTGCACTTGATCCGCAGTAGTTCACTGTTAAATTATTACTGAGAGCTCCAGAAGTCATTACTTTTGGCTCCAAACACATGCTAGAATGATACTGCATGTGGTTTGATTAGCACCACTACATAGCTTCTCACCGACCACAGGCATTGTAATGGTACCTAACGTTTTCAATTGACTGCAGAAACAGGACCTCTGTACTCTAGCTGTAAAATATGTGTGCCGCTAGATTAGTCCTCCTGGGCAGAAATAACAGAAAACACAGAATGCACCATCCAAGAGATTACACAAGAGACAGGTGCTACTTGTCTTCATAGCCTGAAGACAAGGGAGAAAACAAGCAAAGAGAAACACTAAGACTTTACTCTCCTCTGCTGTAGTAGTGTAAACAGAAAGTGGTGAAGTTCTTTACTGTTGAAGTACATTGCTGCCGTCTAAAATAGTATGTGTGAATACACCTTAAAGTTTCAATCCAATAAGCACTATATTTTAACTTTTATATGCTGCTCTTCAGTTTAAACTCAGAACTCATCAAACACTAAAAGCGCAAACGAGAATCAGTAGAATCAGTAAAAAAAAAATTAACCCAGATGGAAGGCTTAAGCCAGGGGTTCTTAACCCTTTCCCGGCCGAGTACCACCTAAGGCACCATTCTCCTGCTGCGTACCACCAGAAGCGATTGGCGACCACATCATCGCCAGTTACTTCTGGGTTTTCAGGCTTTTGGAGGCCAGAAAAAGCAGGTAGGAGGCCCCGTTTCAGCGTTCCTAAGTGGCTCAGCAAAAGGCAGGAGCCTCTTGGAAGCAAAAATGCGTCGCCATAAGCGCTGCATCGAAGCGGGATTCCGGTGGTCCGGCAATTCAAGTACCACCAGCAGTCGGCCAAATTACCACTGGTGGTACTAGTACCACTGGTTGAGAAACCCTGGCCTAAGCAATTAAAAATACATTTGCCCGATACCAGAAAGGCACCAGGTTTCAATGCCAGGGAAACTTCTCTGGGTTCAGTAGTATACACATATTCACTGTTTATCTTAAATCAGAGTCACTCCATTAATGATACTACAAATGACTGGTTTAGCACCATAGCTAAAAAAGCCAATGAACAGTATGCTGCCAGTTCCAAAAAAAGGGAGAAGCAAACAGTCTTGGACGCGTCCACTTCTGCCCCCATCATATTCCTTGTACGTATTACAATCATGATGGCCTGGATATTAAAAATTGATACAGCAGTCTTCTGCAAGGAAATTAGGCCAGTACTTCTTGCCATGCTACCTGTCAAGCTGGAATTTCATTATGAGAGATGGCAACCAAATATGACGAGAGATTGAACTAGGTTTACTGGAGCCATTGTGGCTAAAATGCTTTTTTAGGATTCGTTATCAACTCCAACCTCACATTGTGTAATTCAATAGTGCCTGTGATGGTACTAATGTGCATTCTATAACAGGAGCTGTCAGTGCAGCAGCAATGATCCACACTGCTATATTGTCCTTGGTCACC
The DNA here is from genome assembly GCA_026170595.1 of Plestiodon gilberti rubricaudatus. Classification (NCBI taxonomy): domain Eukaryota; kingdom Metazoa; phylum Chordata; class Lepidosauria; order Squamata; family Scincidae; genus Plestiodon; species Plestiodon gilberti. The sequence continues at coordinate 143,119,678 of JANXHW010000001.1, forward strand.
TTGCAATGTCAATTATTGATACATAACCTAAACACTAACTGGTTAGGATGCAGTTAATCTTCCCAGAAATAATATTCCTACGTGAAAAATAATATTGTTGCAAATACTGAAACCAGTGAGGTATGTTATCATTTTAGCTTGAGGTCTACTTAGCAATACCTGGTTGTTCTTAGAAGCAAAGATGTGGTATATACCATAAATTATCTAACCCATCGATTTTCAATTGGTGTTCTACGAATGGCCCAAACGTGTTCCATGGGAGTTTGGGGTAGGCCTTTAGGGATGTGAGCCCCCTGCTAGAAGCATGGTGTGTCTTGTCAATTTTCAAAATACTGATGGTGCACCCTGAAAATGTTTATCGCCTTGTCAATGTTCCGTGAGATTAAAAAAAAGTTAAAATTGCTGATCTATCCTGCAATAATTCTTCTAAATTAAATTGATTATGGTATAGAAACGATGTTGATAAAATATTGAGGCTTAGATACTTTCCAATTTTGTCCCATTTTCTCCGAAACCAAGCTCATGCATGAACTGAAATCTTTCATTACTGTGACTTGAGAATATTTACCTCGATTGTACTAAATAAGGCACAAATTTTAAAAGGCACCTTGACATCAGACCATTCAATAATATACTACAGGGTTTGGTTTGCACCACAAATCCATAACCTTATTGATTGTAAAAGCATTACATAATAATAACAATTGTATTTGAGTTATATGACTTATATAACAGCAGCAAACCTTGGGTTTTTGCCCAAACATGGTAAACTTGAAAAAAAAATCTGCTACTTTTTAACACATTGAGGGGAAGACATATAAGAAGATTCTCAATTACATACATCTGCCTGGGAAGAATATTCATTTTCAAAGCAGACATCTTGCTGAGCAAGTGAAGGATTTAGTAACTGCCAACTCTTTCAGCAGTTTGTAGTTAGTTCTACTAATTAAAAAGTTGTAAAATTAGCTTTAAATAGATGCTCTGAATTTGGAACAAGAGAAATACCCAGATCACACACATTTGTTATACCAATGTTGAACAATGTTGAACATATTCCAAAGAAGATACCAATATTCTTGAATCATCTTTGAAAGCTTCCTCAATCCATAAGCTCACATTCAGTTCCATTTGCTTTAAAACTGGATAATTTTCCAAAAGGTATCTAACTATTCTACCTAATACTTCTGGAATGATTTCTCAAACTTACCTTAGGTCACAACATCATCATCTGTGTATAATGCAATTTTGGGTTCAAGTTGGCCAATTGGTCATTAATAAACTGATGCAGGTTCAGAGGAGGGCAATTTAGTTGGGGGGGGGGGTCTAGAAACCAAATCCTATGAGGAACAGTTAAAATCCATGTTTTGCCTGGAGAAGAGATGACTAAGGGGAGATATGATAGTCATCTTCAAATATCTGAAGGGCTGTTATACAGGAAACGGGAAGGACTTGTTCTCTGTGGCTCCTGAAGAAAGGACTAGAACCAATAGGTTGAAATGATAGGGAAGTAGATTTAGGCTAAACATGAGAAAGAATTTCCTAACAGTAAGACCTGTCCAACACTAGAACAATCAGCCTTGTGCAGTAGTTAGCAGTCTCTCATTGGAAGTTTTCAATCAGAGCCAGAGCCAGCCACCTGTCAAGGATGATGTAGAAGCCTGAACTGAGCAAGAGATTAGACTAGATAACCGCTAAGTTCCCTTCCAACTCTAATGTTTTGTGTTTCTAATTAGTACACTTTTACCATTCTGCAATGATCTAATATACATTACAAAATGTTCTATACAGAAGACAAAACAACGCTGGGGGTGGATAACCCTGTCTATTAACACACTGAAAATGCACTGGCTTGGATTTTACTCCTTTAATCATTAAGGATGCCATGGACTGGTTGTTTATATTTAATTTTAATTTAATATTAAAGGTGTAATTTTTTGAAAGAAATCACCCATATAAAAATGCTGCAAGATGACAAAAAGGCCCATTTGACACGCTCAAATGCCTTTTTTCAACATCAACAAACAAAAAGGCAACCCTTTCCTTCTTATACAGTACTTGCTTTCATCATTATATCTTAGCATCTTGAAAAACAAGGCACTGTACATGCATTAAATGTACATTAAAATATGCATAAAATATACAGTGACTTGTTCCTGTCTGCAAGCTACTGTTCCAAATAACCGTTTAAGGAATCAGGAAAAAATGAGGGGGATAAGGAATGACAATGGAGAACGAAAACTCAAAGGTACTAAAACTGCAACACTAAAACCACAACAGATAAGGGATAGCCTTGGAGAAAAATTACATTTCTCAAAGAATGGGAGTGTCTAATCTTATTAGTTAAGCATTCTTCTTTTAAGATATTAAACACTTATAAAACCTAATTGACTAGGAACTATATATTTTCTTAACTAGGAAAGGTGTCCATATACATCTTATAGTCCTGATTTAATAAGATACGATAAGAGGTTGTTAGAACAGGATCCTTACCTTTCTTATAGACTAAGGAAGTTATAGCTTCATTCCATGACTTCAGAATCCTGGTGGACAGCCCAATCCAGTGTAAGTGGAACCGTGCCCCCCCACTGCTCTAGGACATCGCAAACATACCATTAAGCACATTTGCGATGACTTTAGAGTAAGGGCCAGCAGCACGAAGGCCAGCAGACCTCACTCCGCCGCCCTCCGGACCCGACACCCACCAGTGGAGGTAAATCCTGCACCGGTCGGTGCAGTTGCAGGCAGGGGTGTGGAGGGAGGGGGACATTGGCCAAACCAGGCTGGGAGAGGGCAGGGATATCAGCAGTGCACTCCACCAATATCCCCAGTCCTTAACCGGCCCAGTTCAGCCTTACAGCGCCATCTCGGATGTACGCCAGCTTCAGAGCTGGCGTATATCCAAGGAGGCCCATCGGCCCCAGACAGCCCTTCACGAAAGTCCCCTTCTCCCAAGGTGTTCCCAGGCCATGCCGGTGCAATAATATAGGCAATAATGGAACCGCTGCATAAGGAATATCTTCAATTCATTTAAGAAAATATAACAATCCATCAGATCCAGGGGCCTTATTACATTTGAAAGAAGTGTTAACATGTTGAATTTCATCTACAGTGGAGAGGGCATTCAATAATTTTTCATTATTCTCACTAAACTTTGAAATATGTAGAAGTAGAAGATTACTAATTAGTAATAAAGTTGCTAATAAAATAATCTGTCCCATTACCAGGCATTGTTAATGAATAAGATCACCAATAATGAGGTAGCTGTAGCATATAAAATGTTCAGATATTGATTTTATAATGTCGTCTGTTGCTTGAACTTTGATAATTTAGTAGTGATTTTTTTTCATTCCTATATCACCAAGAAACTCATTTCAGCAATACAGTGGCATATCCAGCTTCCTTGCCGCCTGGGGTGGCAAGTATGTGTGTCAACCCCTCCCCCCAAGCCTGGTGACACCTGGAAGTGATGTCAGGCAGGAGGTAGGGACTGGGGTGCCCACGTCTTCAGCTTCTCTTCCCCACAATCGGGGAAAAGAAGCCGAAGATGCAGGCACTGGAGGGGGTTGGTAACCGCTTCCTGTAACTGTTATGTTCTATGTCTCTTTATCGTGCAGGCTGCCTGGCTGCCTGTCGCTATAAGCCTGCATGCTTATAGCGTTCTGTTTTTTTAAAAAAAGACACACTCTGTTAAAGAAGATAAAGAAAGGTAATGGACGTGGTTGCATTGTATTGACAATTGAGTGTTGGACTTTTCTAGTTATTGGTGAGTCACTGTTTTACTGTGTTCCTAAATGCAGTGGTGAAATGCAAAGTATAATTCATGAATTTCAGAGCAAGACCTATGTGGTGAAATATGGATTGTATCAAATTATACACTTCCCATAGTACAACCCCTAATACATGGTGGTTCTGCACTGTGAAATATGTTTCGTAAGCACTGCTGCAAGAGTTCACAGAACAGCATAATCTTCTTGGGATCTGCCCTGAGTTCAGAGTTCTACCTTGAGGAGACAGGGAACAGTAGGGTCAGAACAATCGGCCCCAGGTCTCAATGTGAGACAGGAGACCTTCAAGCTAGAAACATGGGAGCCTGGGATCAAGAGTCGGCACACCCAGAGCAGTGCCCAAACCCTCAATCTCTCATGAGCCTGAATCCTGACATCAGCAGCTGGTCAGAAGGAGGAGTGAAGTGGAGCAAAGGTCAAAAACAAGGCTCCAGGCCCCTTCAAGATTTCTCCACTCTCTTGAGAGAGAGGCAGAGCCTGGGAGGGCTTGAAGGTATTTAAGACTTCCTTCCTTCCTCCTCCTGTCCCTTGTCAGAACAGGTGTGCACAGGGAGCTCACCAGTGTTGTGCAATGCTACCTTAAAGCCATGGGCCTCTGGTTTGGGGGAAGAGATCGGTCTATAAGTTTGTATTTGAGAACTTTTGAACGCCTTATATTGAATGTTTTTGTGGTGATGAAACATCTTTGTAAATTAATATTTGAAAGGGTTTTTTATTTTTCCAATTCTTTCTACAGTTATAACTGGAATGGGTTGGGTTTTTTAAAAAAATTTTGGATGTTTCTAAATGCAATTAGGAAACAAATAAATAGTGTTAGGAAATATTTAAATTTATATATTAGTACTTTTTTCATAATACTTTTTGCCTGGTGCATTGTGCGTGTGGTCACAAAGATGTGTTTGAAATTGTTACAGGAAGCATATTCATTTCTCACTGTTTCCGTACATGGGTGGTCAGAGACTTGGTGCTGTAACTGTGAGCCACAGTCATTCATTATATATTCATTATATATAGCTTTATTGTTTCAAATCTCTTCCTGCAGTTAATTGCTCTCATTATACAGTGATTTCTTTTTCAGTTTTATGTAGTTTAGTTTTTAGGTTTACGAAGCCCTTTGGCTGCATAATGTCAGCAGTACTAGAAATTATTGAGAGCAACTTTTAGATCAGTTGAGTGTTATCTAAATTTCTGATACTTTTTGGAACAAACAGAATTGTGAACCGTATCTTCCAACTCTTGCACTATTTGATTCACTTGAAAAGTATTCCAAGTCACTAGGAATTGTTTTTCCTTACCTTAAATAATTCTACTGAAGTAAGTTCACACTGGAGCCTTTGTGTACATGTGCGCATATGTGTGGTCATGCGGCCGCAAACATGCACATTAAATACATTGATTGTACTCCCTACTTCATGGATCTTGTGCAGTTTTAGATGAACAAAGACTTGACCTATTTGTTTTCACTATTGAGGAAAGTTGCATGCATGCAGCCCCATAGCATCAGTGAAACCTCCATATATGTACTGGAGCTACTGTGTTGAACATTGGCAAATATGGCTTCGCTTGGGGATAGGGGGAGGCTTGATGAGAAAACAGTACCTTTTTATCATCGATGAGATTACTCAGGTTTTGCAACAGAGGGTATTTTCCATGTGACTATAAAGAGCAATCCCCCCAAATTGAAATACTGTATCAGGAAGAGGGAACTACCTCTGAGCACAAGAAATTTGGAGGGGACCCACAGTTTAGAGAAAACTCAAGGCAATCTCTGTTAAGCAGTCCTGCATTTGGCTAAATTATCACATCAAATCTGTATAAAATAGTTTATCAATGGTATCTCACCCCTGTATGTTTCAATAAGATATATAGCAAGGTATCAATGCTAGAGGTGTGCTCAAAATAATGCAAGTTTGGCACATCTGGTGAACCTGTCCTAAGGCAATTGCTTCATGGGGAAAAAAGAACATTATTCCATTGAACTGATCCTGGAGTACAATTTTTATCTGCTGTTGATGCTGCTGGGCTTTCTGGAAGTCCACATAAAAAATGCAACATTATGAATTAGTCTGGAATTTGCTAGCAGCAGCATGGATTCCTGTGACAGTTGAAGGAATTATAATATGCCGCCAATAAGATAATGATTGGTCAGAGTCTGGAAAGCCACTGAGATCAATTAACTCAGGGGCTCTCAACCAGTGATACTATTACCACCAGTGCTACTACGGCTGACTGCTGGTGGTACTCAGACTGGCAGACTACTGAAACCCCGCCTCGAAGCGACGCTTTTGGCGGTGCGCTTTCACTTCCAAGAGGCTCCTGCCTTTGACAAAGCCTCTTGGGAATGCTGAGAAGGACCCTCCCACCTGCCCAGAGCTCTGGAATTTTCCAGAACGGATCCTAGCCCGCCCTCCTGCTGGGACTTGCATACAACAGCGGACCAAGTTCAGCTGGTCAAGTCAAGGGGTCACACCAGCCCTGACTAGGAGATCTTATGTTGAAATAAATGCAAAATCTCACTGGCTCACGTAGTGCCATCTCTAGTAAGAGTTGCAAGGTATTGCACAAGCCTCAGACATGTTCCCACTCTCACTGGAACAGAATCTCTGAAGCATAGTACCATATTTATTTTTCACATTTTTATACCGCCCTTCCTCCAAGGAGCTCAGAGTGGTGTACATATTTCCTCCCCTCCTTTTTGTCCTCCCAACAACCCTGTGAGGTAGGTGGGGCTAAGAGATAGTGACTGACCCAAGGTCACCCAGGAAGCTTCGTGGCTGAGCGGGGATTTGAACCTGGATCTTCCAGGTCTAAGTCCAACTCTCAAACCACTACACCATCCTGGCCACCATATGAATAGACATAATTCAAATAGCTCATCCTTCAGATTTAACACACACAAAAAGTGTAAAAAAAATTGTATACTGTGAAAAATGGGAGTTACAGCTGGCTATTACTGTCCTGCATTGATGACCTGCAGAAACAAGTAAGAATAACTGAGGATAAAAATCCCATTAACCTCTCAGTTAGACTTAACCAAAAAAAATGCATACAGTATTTAGTATAAACTACTTATGTAAGGTATACATAAGTATAAACTACAGTACTTATGTACGGTGAAAATTGTAAAAGCATTTCTGCATGTAAGGTTCACTGAAAATCAATGTCAGCCAGCAATAACAATGCAGACTGAAAATTTATGGAATCAGGAACTTTAAAAATAAAAAAGCAGCTTCCAACTTGTCACCAAACTCCCTTTGCATGTCTCCTGCCAGGTTTTCCTACATTAATAGCCTATCAAAACACCCTTTAACAATAATTTAAAATGTCTTCCTATATTTTATCTTATCTGCTGTTTGAAGAAAAACACCATGATCGTATACTTTCTTGAAAGTCTGTCCGACTGAGTTCAATAGGGATACTTCCTATAACATGTGCATGAGATTGTAACCTAACAGAGGTGGCCCCCATGGGGCTAACTTCTAAGCAAACACGCCTAGGACCAGACTGCAAGTCACTGTCATTGTACAATACAATAGTGCCCTGTTGCTATTCACTGGCATTCAGTCAGAAACACGATTCTCAAGAGGTGAAGAGCTCCCCAGAAGCACTGCGAGTGCTCAGAAAACCACCCAGAGAACCATGCGTTAAACGTCAGCCTGTGCAGAGCTCTACATGTGCTGTGATCATTCACGGGAACTCCTCTGCGAGTGACACTGGTGTCTGGACACACAACAATGACCTTGCTGGAGTGGCTGTCAGAAATCTCTTTCTCCCCTCCTTTAGATACAGTTCATCTCCAGCAATTCCCTCTTCTTTTTGTAGGATAAGGTTCTCCTGCATAATATTCCTCTCTCTTCCCATTTGTCCTAGCTCCATTTGGAATTGTAGCCTTGAACACACACACACACACACACACACACACACACACACACACACACACACACTCACTCACTCACTCACTCAGTGTTCAAGTCATACACACCCATTCCCCACATCAGTATAATATGCGAAGGGGACAGAGAAATGCCTGAAGTGGTTTTGCACCTGGAGCACACAAGTCTTGCCACAAGAGATGTGCAAGTTCCCAATTCGCACACTACACTGGAAGCACACAAAAAAGGGAAGCACTCTTCCTTTCTCTTGAACTATATGGAAGAGAACATACAGTATTCCTATCTCACAACAAATAAAGTTCACCAGCCAATCTCTACTTTTCACCTCTGTAAGTCCTAGACATAATATACATAATATGTGAGTAAGTTTATTCAGGCAGTCTTTGGTTAAGAAAGTCTCACTGCTAGAAAAAGCAGGAGTGTTACAATTCAGGAGTGAGGTGTCTTGGCAAAGTGAAAATACATATATGTGGGAAAACCTGCATAGTAAACTGCCCCACTATGCCAGACTGCAACCAGTCTTATGAATCCCTCACTTTCATGAGCAGTAAATTCATACTTTTTTTTATATGTAACTGGTCCATATGTGCAATAAACCACATTTTAAAGTAAAATAGCTGCCCTTTTACATTTCTTTTCAAAATAATCCAAAGGCAATAGTTCACATTACATTTCAAATGGTTTGCAGAATGTTCCCCTTCAGACTAAACCTATAGTAACTCACGCCACCTTAAGAGCAGCTTCAAAAGATTACGGGTTGCATTTTGTTCTTACACCTTAAAAAGGAATGTATTACTAAGATGTTCTCTTTCAAGCCAGGTACTTTTATGTCTACTAAAAAGAGAAGTTAAATATTTACAATACCTGTTGATAGCCACAAATAAATAAAACATGGACATATGTCGCATGAAAAGTATCTGCATGGTGTGTAATTCAAACATTCAAACCAAATTTAAAAGGATTGCTATGTTATACTTTCTACACCATTAAGATGACATAGCCTCTAGAACAGGGCTTCTCAAAGTGGTGGGTCATGACCCACCACTTTTTCCAGAAGTGTGTGAAAGACCTGGCCAGCTCCAACGTCGGGGGGCAGTGCTCCAGGATCGCGCCCACCCCTGACCCCAAAATGCTTTTTAAAACATACCTGGTTGTCCTGCCAGTTCCCCAAAGGGTTCGGGGGTGGTGGTGGTGCTGTCGCCTCTGCAGGCCTTCCCAAAGCTCTAAACAGTGGTGATCACATTGAAAAGCCCTCTTCCGTGAGGGTTACATTCCAAGTTCAGTACATAAAGATAAAATTGCGTATACAGTAGTCGGAACTCCCTTAAATTCAACAAATGCATACTTTCGCTTTAAGAACTAAAAGCACAGTACAAGAGACATGCAGCAGCTGAAAGGACTGAGGGAACAGTAGCTTTGTTCTCCCATTTCAGGCTTGCACCGGGGCATAAACAGAGTAAGTATAATGGCAGGTGGAATTGCCTGCACTGTTTTTCTCGGGGGTGGGGGGGTGGGGTGTGAGTGCACATACTTGAATTCACGTGAGTTAGTCACGCATAAGGTGTGGGCGGACTGTATTTTATCATTATTATCTAATATACCACTTTTAAACAAAAAAAGTAGTTCAGAAAGCAGTTATCAAAATAAGTCACCATACACATACAAGAAGCCAGAGCAAGTGAAAGGAAATCAGAACTCATCCATAACACACAGTGAATGCTCCGCTGCAGTGGACTCCCTTTCCAGAAATAATTATTTATGCAGTGCCTTCACAATGTACATGGCGCTTTACACAGAATGGAAAGATTCACCAGAGTCTGAATGGCTTTCAGATGTGCCACAAAGACCATTTTACCTGGCTTGCATTCAATGGACAGAAGTGGGAGGATATTATTTATACAGCACTTGCACTATACTCAGAGCTCTATAAAGTAACAAGCCAAAAAAGCAGGTCCTTATTTCAAGTCAAAATTTCAATAGCAAGGTACAGAACACACACAATAGAGCAGCGGTTCTCAACATACTCGGTGCGGCGTACCACTTCGGTCAAAGGCAGGAGGCTCTTGGGAGCGAAAATACCGCATTTTGTGGGGTTTCAGGGGTCCCAGCGGGATTCAGGGGTCCCGGTGGTCCGCGTACCACCAGAGGTACCCAAAAGTGCAATAGAGTAACCCCTGCAATAGAGCAAAGGGAGAGGAAGGTAGCAATACATGATGGCGTGCTGAATCCTGAGGAAAAGACGTGGCCAGAATTTAAAATGAATGAAAATAATTACAAAGAAAAAGACTTTTTGACTCACTAAATAGTCTCATTTTCTATTACACCTAGAAAAAGGCGCACCCACCCTATGCATCTTCAGTCAATGATGGAATCAGCCAAATATCACAAATCCAACCTGTGACAAAATGACACTCTATTCTTCACATACTCTGAATGCTTCCAAAACAAAAACTTACAGGGCTTCAGGCCAAGGATTTCCATCGCGGTTACAACCGTAGTACTTTGTGCTCAACTTGGAGATTTCAAAAGATAACAAACAATGGCTTGTCTTTTAAATATGAAAACAATAGAAATACTGAGCAGAATACACTGGGTTTGAGTTTCTGAACTGTTTACTCTAAGAAGTGTTCAGGTGTACATGGGTCTTGTTGAAATCCCTAGCTCATAGTCAGTGTAGCTACCACACCTTACTATACCTCATGAATTTTTTCATGATTCATTTTTTAATCCAAGGATGACGGAGTTCATTAAAATAAGTACAATTACACCTTTCTTCTTAAGGAAGGGGAAAAAACTGACAAGTCTTCTTGCCTGGTTTCAGGGCTCCGCATGAATGGGCACCCGCTAAGGGCCATGGCCTGGCAGAAGGCCTACCGCCACTCTCTCATGTTTTGAAAAGAATTAGCGCTGAAAAGTAGCAGGTCTAAAAAAGGAGGACTTACAGAGAGTCACAAAAACATGCTCTGCTGACGACACTGGGTGGTTCTCCCACCAGGAAATGGAAGATCGCCCTAGAAGACACTGTGTTATGTAGGTCCCTCTGGAGCAATTATGGATATTCACCTCATTCCTTGTTTCAGTCTTACTGGAGGAAGGCAGCGAAAGAGGCTACTCTACTGCAATACTGACTTCCAAATGCAGAGTGCAGCACCAGATACAGGTACGCCAAAAGGCTGAAAATTTCTATAGCCAGAAGAGAACGAACCACATCAATGACAGCCACAAGTATGTAAAAATACATGCTGATCATTTTTATTGCCGCTCTCTGGATTAAAACCCAGGTCTATTATAAATACTAATAAAATACAGATAATAAAAGCAGCATAAAATGCTATCAGTTTTGAAAACCCAGAAGTTAATAAAGCAATTAAAAAGTTGTCTAGGTGTATCAAGAGGGCAGAACAGAAAGGGAGATCATAATCGGCTATAGAAACAAGATTGAGGACCACTGCAAATATTTTTATTCACCAATTTTTCTTTTCTGTCTGCACAGAGCTGCCGCACCATTCTGATCCAAGGATCCACAAAGCAAACTGCTAGATAACCAACAGTGATCACTCTTTCCCCTCTGACAATTGCTCCTGACCTCTATGCCTAGCACAAAGATCCCTAATTTTTCTGTGAATTATATAAAATTGGGAGTGGGAAAGAGGTCTTCACTATATCAGGTGAAAAGCTAAGGAGAACACAAGCTCAGTCTCTCACCACATTTGGGTTTTGCACAAGAAAGAATTCTGCACAAGAAAGAATTATACTGAATTACAGTATAAGAGAATTCCACAGCTTCTACCTCCTGCAAAAGCCCAGCACCAAGTGAGACAGACTCCCCTCCCACCCTGGTGGTTCTCTGGCACATAGAAGTGAATCAGAGGAGGGAGGTGAACTTTTCTATCACAATTCAGCAGGCTTAGGAGATGGGAAGAAGGAATTTCATTGATTCCTGCTTTCTAAATGGGGAAAGCATGCTATTATATTATCAGCTATTATCTTGATCCTTTCCAGTCCAATGATGGGATTCAGACTACCACGGTGGACTACCTTTGCCAAAAACTAAGTGGGGCAGTGTGTTCCTGTTGGTTTTGCTGGATCTCTCAGGCTTAGCAGCTTTCTATACCATCCATCATGGAATAATTCTGTATGTCCTGAAAGAGATTAATTTTAGGGCAATGCTTTGTGATGGTTCTAGCCTTTTATGAGGGGGATAGGTTTCAGAAGGTAGTGCTGGGAAACTGTTTTAGCTTTAGATCTCTGAGGACCTTGCTGGTCCACTGTGCCCTACACTGGTTAATATCTACATGAAACCACTAGGACCAGTCACCCAGAGAATGGGAATGTCATGTCATCGTATGCAGGCAGTGTAACCATCCAGCTCTTTTCCCAATCAGATTATCTAAGGAGGCTGGTCAACACCCTGAAGCCATTATCCAGTATCAGTGAGGGACTGGATATGGACTCATTACCACCTCACTTTACTCATCTGTAAATTGGGTCTCTCTGAAGTTTAATCCAGACAAGGTGGCAGTTGACAGAATGGCCAGTCCAGTAACAGGCGATCAGCTTGTTTTTGATGGGACTTCACACACACTCTGCAAAGGAGCAAATCCAGGAATGTTCCTGAATCTAGCATTATTTCTGGACAGCCAGGGGGTGCTGTGTCTCGTATCACTTTTGAAAAGTTTGAGCCATATGAGGGTGAATCTGTTAGAGAAGGCCACAGTTATACAGGTTTTGATTACACTCAGATTAAATAAGTATAATGTGGGGGTTCCTTTGAAAAACAACTTAAAACTTAAAGTCCTAAACCATTTGGGATCAGGGAACCTAAAGAATACAGTAATCTGGTCTCGCTCCTTAGGGAACCCCCCCCCCCAACACGAGCCTACCTGCATCATCATCAGGGGAGGTCCTGCTTCATGTCCCTCCACCATCTGAAAAGTGGCAGGTGGGAACATGGAACCTACTTTCTTGGGGCTGTGGAATTCATTGCCCCAGGAGACCTTGATTTCCTCCCTCCTAGCTTCTCAGGGACAGGTTAAAATGATACTGTTCAGTCATGCATTTGTTTGGCTTGTTCTTTGGAGAAGTCTAAGAATGTGGTCTGTTAAAGATTGTTTGGTTTTTTTCTGTTTTGAAATTGCTTTGGTCATGACGCTAAGCCATCTTGAAGGTGAACAGAAAGGTGAAATACAACCTTTTTAATAAATATTAAGCAGAGACCCAGATGTGTGAAACCCTGCTAAGGAGCATTCAACTCAAAATCCTGCATGCACCTATATCAACTGGTTACTCCACTGAAAGGCATCCACATCATCTTCCGTCTGTCCTGTTACTTGGTAGATACAGTGGAACCCCAGTTTCTGAGAGGTATTGTCCTTGTGGAATGGGTTGTGTAGAAACATTATTACATAGGTTTTTGTATTGTCCACTCTACGAGGCACCTCGCAAGCAACATCTAGGCCCTATATTAGACAAGCTCCAAGGCTGGGCAGATCAGGAGGTAGTACGTTACCTTTTATCGACGGAGATGGATGGCGTAATGGAAAGATCGGCAGCCTTTGTTAATACAATCATTATAGCACGTAAAGCTGATAGTATTCCCTATGATGTTTAACCTATAATTTTGTTGTGCTTGTAGTTTTCTTTTAGATGTTTGTAATATAAATATTATGTTAAGTGTTGTGTTATGTTTGTCTGTTTTTATGCCAATAAAGGTTCCTATACTATACTGCATCCTCTTATGTTCTTTACCATTTTTCCAAATCATTTAAGTGCAACAAAATGTACAATTCTCCCTTACTTATTTTAGAGGATCTCGATGTGTTCCACTTTGTTTTGGCGATATTGCACTCCTCCAGCACTCAAGCTGCAACATCGCTAGGAAGATGCAGTTCTTTCCCCAGCTATGGAAATACAACAGATGTGCTGTCTAGAATGCGGTTGAATGAGCTGTTTAGAATGCGGTTGAATGAGCTTCTTTTAAAATGCGATATCACATCATTGAGGATGGACAAACTCCTCTCCTTCTCTCTCTTTCATCCAAAGAAAGGCCTGCAACACCAGCACTGGGTTGCAAAGAAGTGACTTAGTTTAGTGTTTGAAATTGATGAGTTTCAAGACAAAGTATGGAGACGTTCCTTGCCAGTTGTGTCTGTCCCCCAGCAGAGAATCTTCTCATCTTACCTTGAATTTCAGCTCCTCTGCAAATCCCCTCTGAACAGCCAAGTGATCCCTCTTTCACACAATATCACCAGGTCTTAAAAGAAAAGCCCCCTCCAGCCACGTTACCCCACCCCATTCATTACATTTGGCTATTTCACTATTGTCTTATAATTGGACTTGTAAGACTATCCTGCAAAGGCTAAAACGCAATGGCTGCGTACTTTGAACTGAATATCTGGATAAGCCCTCCCTTCATTAGGAAATACATATCACTTGTCTATACCAGAATATATTTCAGCATTCCCTTTGATGTGAACAATAGCTTTTTAGTCACAACCGTTTTTCAAAGTAGAATGCAAACAGTGTGAACGGCATCTATGTAAAGGCATTAACATTTCTAGACAGGGTGGGAAACAATCGTATTAAACAATGAAATTGTGTAACATTTTGCATGTTATCTGGTTCCAGTAACCAGCAACGTTTTTTAAAGTTTTTAACCTTAAGAGGATTTGCTATCAATTAAGTTTCATCACTGTGTACACCTAAGCTGATGAAAAACACTCTTGCTCAGAAGCAACGCCTTGAAGGTATTTCAGCAATAGCTCCATATTTTGATGTTTTGTTTTTAATTGTAACTGCTCCACATCCAGGTATCTAGACAGTACCTGACCACAAGCCCAGCCAAGTGGTGAAATTATTCATACTATTGGTAATAACCACGTCTGCATAGCTGCTGCATAAACCAGTAATTACACTGTCAGGATATCCCTAAGGCTTGGGAAACAACATTAACTTCACAATATGAATTTAACAAGCTGAAACTTATACATGACGGAGAAATCTTGTAAGGAAGAATGAATCCTGCCAAATCTAGAATGAAAAAAAAAACCTGTTGGAAAATTAAAAATGGGTTCTAAAATAATAATTCTTTACTTTTACTTGGACACTCAATTCAAGTTGTATTTGGCAAGAACAGTATGTATTATTTTTACACATTAAGTTAGGATTTCTCCTCTGAGCTCCCCAAAATGGCAGTTTGGTTGTTAAATACACTAAAGTAACCGAGTTTAGAATACTGTCTAGTTTTAGAGTACCCAAAGGAAAGGGGGGGGGGGATTTGTCCTATTGAGACATTCAAGTGCTATAAAAAAAACCCTGCATTTGTAATTTCATCTACAGTAAATGTGGCTACAAACGCATCAACTATGAAACACATTTACAAGCTTGTAACTCAGCTCTGACCATCTTTTAGGGATGGCTTAATGTTTCCTGCTAGCAAAAAAGATAAATGAAATATTCTCCTTGTACGTTCCACATCCCTGACTCAGAAACTCCTCAGCAGTGGGTTTTCAAACTTGCTCTGTGTTTGAGCATTATTGAGCATTTGTATATCAGGCAGGCAAGTTCTGTCACAGAGTACAGGTGGGCCCCCATATCCACTGATTCTCTATCCACGGTTTCAGTTATCCACGGATCGTGGGGACCCCCCCAGGCTTTTACTTTTTTCCCCAGTAAGCTTCGTTTCTTCCTTAAAGAAACAGGAGAAGCAGCCTCTGGCTACTTATTACAGGCAAGTAGAACGAGACTAAGTACTAGAGAGGCTCTGCAAGGTTAACAGAAACCTTGTAGAGCCTCTCTAGGACTTAGTCTCGTTCTACTTACCTGCAATGGAGGCTGCTTCTCTGTTTGTTTTAAGGAAGAAACAAAGCTTGCTGAAAGAAAAATAAGAGCTGGGGGGGGGGGGAAAGCATGCCTGGCTGCAGGGGAGGCAGGGTGGGGGGGGCCCTCAGGAAACCATGGAGGGGGTGTTCGCTCTTATCCACAGTTTCAAGTATCATTGTGTCATTCAGTAGACCAAAGTTGAACATCACAGTCCTCTGAGTTTGGCTTGAAAATGTGCAAAAACCTTCAAGGAAGCAGCACCAAAAGATGCCCAGGGGTTCCAGCTGTTACATGCATGTTACTAAGATTTTTGGTTGCCATAAGGACGTTTGCTTCAGTCTGCCCGCTACTTGAGGGGAGATCTGGGTTGGAGGAGAAGTGAAGGAATACATAAAAAGTACTGGAAATGGGAAAGGCTGCATGTGAAGAGCAGGTACAATACAGGGAAGTAGGATAACACTGGACTGGGAATTTTAAATCTTGTTTCGCTGATGTTGTATTGTATATAGCACACTGGAAATGTTGTTAGTTGCACTGAGCCTCTGGAATACATCCAAGATAAACATTCACGTATATAAACAGAAGTAGACATACCCAAAACAACTCTATAGAGTTCTGTCATTCCCCGCCACCCCTGCTATGACTTCATAAGAAATGGTTCTTAATGCAAGTACATGCCAGTATGGTGTAGTGCAGTGGTTCCCAACCTTTTTAGCACCAGGACCCCCTTTTATAGAATGGCAAACTGTTGGGACCCCCCCCACAAGACCTAGACATTGTTTTTAATAAATTACACTGCTTAATAAACCACATGTTAAAAAAAATCACATTTTTAATGTTGTGTTTATAAGCAGCCACATTTTTGGGGGGGGGAGTGAGCTAATATTAACAGAGATACTATAAGGCAAGCAGAAAGTAACACAAGGTGAGAAAACAAGCCCCAAGAGATCAGCCACCATCTTAGGGGTGGCCATCCAGCAGACATCCCATGACACACACACCCCGAAACTGCTTTGTGACACCCAGGTTGGGAACCACTTGTGTAGCGGATAGAGTTCAGGCCTAGTTGTAGCCCTTTGGTTGCTTGGGACCAGGCCCCAAGAAGTCCCCACTCCTCCCCCCCTTTAAAAAAAATCCTAGGCATATAAAAAATGTTCTGGCCCACAGCACCCCACCACCTGGCTTTCTACCTTTCCTGGAGATCTAGCACCAATTTACATCATAGGAAGCTATTCGAGTTTTGGACCATCTAGTTCAGTACTGTTGACATTGACTGACAGTAGCCCTTCAGGGTTTACAGACAGAAATGTTTCTCTGCCCTACCTGGAGTTGCCAGGGATTGGAGCTGGGATCTTCTGCATGCAAAGTAGTTGCTTTATCCCTGAGCCACGGTCCTTCCCCAACACTGCCTTCATTGCCCAAACAAACCACACTTTCAACACTATCGCCAAGTGGCTGCGCTCATTCCTCCTGCTATAAAGCGAGCTTCCTTTTCTCTACCTTTATGATTTCATGTCCTTTTGCCATGGTTCTGTGCTACCACTGTTTCTCACCCTCAAAACTCAGCTTTCGCAGAATCTCAGCCCAGCTCTGCTGCCTCGCTGCTGCTGCCGCCAGTTCCAAAGCCGAGACGGACAGGACAGTGCTCCCCAAAGTGGTTTGGCTTACTCACGTTTCTCTGCCCGTGGGGGAAATCTGCACTAGACAGTGTGGTCCAGTAGAGCTCTGTAGCACTGAGGCTGAGCCTACAGTATCTGCTCAGAAGTCACTAGAGCTCTACATACCACCAAGCCAGAGCTTCTTCTAATTACCTCTCTCCCATTACCTACCAACTTTGGCAGCAACGATCCATCTTCTGCCACCATCTCCGCAATCAGTCATCTATCCTTCTCCCATCAATTGAAAAGAGCCACAGGGCAACAACCAGCAAAAAGGAAGCAAATCAAGAAGTCATTTACCTTCTGCCACCTTCTGCCAGTCCTCACTCTTTTCAAGATGGCAAGAACAAGCGTGGTCACCTAGTCAAGATGGCAAAAGATGAAGCACCACTGCCGAACGGGGTGGGGAACTGAGGAGTCACGCCTCCCAAGAAATGTTCTACCACGCTCTTGGGCCCCAATAGGTCCGATTGGCAGGCCAATCATGATAGAGAATTAGACATGCACTCAATCATGCAAATCACTTGGGCCATTCTCCCACTGAATCTAACCTACTTCACAGCTTCATTGCAAGGATAAAAGGAAATGACCTCATGACACTGACCTTGGAGTGCAGGTATGATAGAAATTTGACAAGATATCCTAACGCTTCTAATGGCCTTAAGGTATGAACTGCATAACAATCTTCACATTACAAACTCTACATTGCTTTGCAATTGTTGGATGTGTAAAACTGGGAGAGAATCCTGGTCACCACAATAATTAGATACATGGATCTTCTCATTTCTCCAAAGCTTGTATACAAGAGTCCTTGCACTTGCTCAAAGTAATAATTGACGAGGCATGAAACATCTGCCTGTAGTACTCAACTTTAATTAGCCCCCTTTGCTGAGAGATGGAAAATTAGTACTTCAGTCTTCGAGTCATGAAGGATGTGCACCAATGCAGTGTTCCAGATTCTTAATTTTCCCCAAAACATGCAATTTTAGGCACCATTACATTAAAGAATCAGGAAAAATATTAACACAAACAGAATAATTCGTCCATCAACAAACCACACCTTTCTGAATAGCCCAAAGAGGAGATTGTTAAACAACAATTGTTAAACAATTAAAAAATGCAACATAAACAGTCCTACATCCTCGGTTCTCTAATTCTTAATCTTTAATTCTGCAACATTATATACATGTGTATGTGTATGCGCAGGCTCATGATCTGCCCACCGAACACAGAACAAGCTATTGGGCTATTTTTTATTTTTGTTCTCAAGCATGTCTGCCCCTTATGGGTAAAAAAAATCTGCTTGGATGTATGTGGGCAATGCCTGGTGACATCTTGGAATCCAGAGGGACGGCTGAAAAGGATTTTCCAGTGGCCTGTGGTTCCTTACCACACACGACTAACAGAATAGATTAAACAAAACAGCAAAAAGGGAATACTATGCAAAATGGGAAACCATGCAAATTCAAATCCGTATAAGTTATATACGTTGTAGAATTCAGTGTTTCTTGGCACAGAATTTAGGTTTTTTTCCTTTTTCAAGTATAAAGTACACACAACGTTGGTGTCAAACAGCAGTTAGGGACTGTTTAGATCGACTGGAAAGTTACCCCCTCCAAACAAAATATCAAAAAGGGACAGAACTACCTGTCTAAGACTAGCTTACATTAATTTTAAAGGCACTGTCACACAGAGAGATTTGATTTTGGTAGATTGCCCCTGAGATAAATTAGTATAAAAGTGTAATTTGTTTAAAATACAGCACAGTTCGCTAATGATCAGAAAAGAAAAACGTATGAACACTAAACTCATTCTATAGTAAAGCTTTTAAGTGTGTCTTTTAGATTTAAACCAGACTTTCCACAGATAAGAGCTGATGACAAAAACAAATTTGTAACCACCAACCGCTGCTCATGTGATCAATGAATTATAGGCACAATCTATTGATTTCAAAATATGAGTAAGCATATTTAAAAGTTTAAAACTTTTCCTTTCAGAATCAATGGGATTTAAATGTGTCTAATTGACACCGGATCTTTCTGAACTGGTCTGACCAAGCTAATTCCTATTTAAAAATGATCAAGCAGCAATCTAGACGACACTACAAATGAACCAAAATGAAGAATTGTAATTAATATTAAACTCTAATAAAAAGGCAAAAATTAAAATTAAGTTTTTCAACAACCTACAGTACAATCCACAGTACAGATGATTACAAGGAGGTGTGACATCAAAATGACTTTCTATTCTATTAAATACTCAATTTGTTACCGGTGGTGCGAAAACGCACCAGTGGTAGATTAATGGTTCTGACTGTGATTTAAGGAAAGGGGCCATACTTGTTGGCATGCACAAGATTCCACATGCCTCCCCTGGCATCTCCAGTTGAAAAGGATCTCAAGTAGCTGCAGTGGGAAAGACCGTTGCAGTAGGTAATTTCCCTTGTAGGCATTCTCTGCATGCCCTGTCATGTTTTGTAGTCCTGTTTCCTGGAAGTAGGAGCCTGCTGGCATAAGATTACTTAACAGATGCTGTAATCTGTTGTTGGATAAGGCAGAAGTGCAGGTACTGGGATTAAGAAGGCTTTGGTGTTTTTGATTTTGTTTTTTGCCAAGAGGCTTGATTTTTGGAGATTGCAGTAGGGCTTCCGTTCCTTCTGTCTGCTGGAGTCTAGCTAGTCAGTGACTGGTTTTGGTGGCTGCTCAATGTTATTGCCCCCCCTTTGAATGCTGGGTTCTTAGGGGGTTGGCGATAGTTTGTCACTTACAGCACAATCCTATCCAACTTACACCACTGGTGTAACCAGCCGTGCAGCGAGAACGGGAGGCCCCAGAATGGAAAGGGGATTCAAATCACCTCCAAAGGGGGATTCAAAGGGGATTTAAATCTCTCCTCCCCTCCAAAGCCTCCCACCCTGCCCTCCCCCGCTAGTTACACCGGTGGTGTAAGTTGGATAGGATTGCGCTGTTAGTAGTTTATGTCACTACTATTGCCATTACATTATACCAGAATTACGATATATGAGTAACATTAGTACAGAAAACATTACTGAGGATTCTATATGGTCTGGTACGAGAGGAGGTCCATGGCATGACAGCACGAGATCTCATCCCGGGTGCAGAAAACCCTAGTGACACCTCTGCACACATCCAATTAGCTATTTGACACTGAAGCGCTGGGGTTTGTGTACATACATTCACATTCCCCCTCCCCCCCCCCTCCATTCAAAAAAGGTGCTTCCAAAAGTTGGGGAATCCTCAGAATAACTGTAAATGCCACCCAAGCTGCTGTAGTAAAACTGGAATTGAGAGATCTCCTATCCACAAAGTACTTAGGCATGCACAAGAATCTCTGGCCTGTGTCTTGTTGATTACAACACTTAAATACTTTTTTTTTTTTAAAGGCTTTCAATGAATAAATGCAGAGTGCTTCAAATGGCTGCCTTACAGACTGGCTGCTCCTTACCCCAATGATACAATATTTTTATGGACCTGGGCACTGCCCAGTTCAATAAAAAAGCTAGAAATGGTGGTTTTCTAGACATAAAGCTCCTCTTATTAAAGATGGAAATACTCAAATAGACTCGGCGTCTTGCAAAGCTGTGCCCTCACCGCCACAAAGTGAAAATTCCTCTCCTGGGATTTTTTTTTTAAAGATATGGGGCTAAAAAAAAATCATAGAAAACACCCTTTGACAGAGGGTAGAAAAAAACCTAATAGTTTAACCGAAGTGTTAAAAAACCAATTTAGAATAAACATCTAATAAGCTGCCGATCCACATCTTTTAAATAAGCAGAAAGACTTAGCCACTGAAAGGGACAAGAAATTTTAGAAAATTAGATTTTAGAGAATCCTAAGGTATGGATTTTGTGTAGCTACCAAAATCACACACACACACACACACTCGTGTGTGTGTGTGTGTGTGTGTGTGAGTGAGAGAGAGAGAGAGATGGATGAAAACTATAGCCACCTTGTAAATATGTGTTGACCATTTTCAGTGTCTAAAAGTTGAGATTGTTGATACAGACCTGGAAAAAATGTCAGCTTTTGGATTGGAACCAACATCAAAGGACTTTTAGAATAAACGTAAATATTATATACTACCTTTCTCAAAGGACCTCTACTTGTGCAACCTCTACTGCATTTGAGCTTCAATCCAGTTTTCAAGTCACAATCTAACAGACAACGTTTTAAATTGAAATTTTGAAAACTCTAATAACCTATTCACTTAAATTAGAAGCACATGGTTCAGCTAATAAGTAACCATGATTCTGTACAAGGAATAAAAAGCAAATGGTATTCACAGTTTGTTCAACCATGGAGTGTGAAAAATTTCTAGGAAAACACACACCATATATACTAGTAGAAAATGATTGCATTTGCTTTTTGTGATGGTTACCAAAAGCCCTTAGAAACTGCAAAGCTTCAATTTCACCACATACTGAAGTCTGACAGGAAGACACATATTAGACTTGGCAGTCAAGGAAAAAATTGCTTTTACCTGTATTGGAGAGGTTACAGAAAAATATGTAAATATATTTTAGTCTACAGCAAATTGGTCAACATTTTTGGATTTATTCGAAATTTAATTCTGAATACTCCTGAGCTTCACAGCCAGGTAGTCCCCCACTCCTCCCCCTTCCCTATATATTGTATGTATGTATGTACTGGGTAGAGCTGCGGTGGCTTAGTGGTTAAGACACTGGACTGCAGACCAGGAGGCAGGCAGGACAGCAGTTTGAGACCCGAGTGCCGTTTTGGCTCCAGCTCCTGCCTACCTAGCAGTTTGCAAGTAGATTAATAGGTACCTTCAGCAGGAAGGTAACAGCGCTCTGCGCGCCTTGGTGTTTAAGTCATGCCGGCCACATGACCACAGAAGTGTCTGGACATCGCTGGCTCTTCGGATTTGAAACGGAGATGAGCACCACCCCTAGAATCTGTAACGACTGGCTTTCGAGCAAGGGGAACCTTTACCTTTACTATGTACTGTATGTCGATGGGTTTGCAATTTGATGTTCTGAACATTACATGGTAAATTCATTAGATATACAGTAGGACAAAGCGGTGAGTCAACAGTAGGAGATGGTGAATACGGGGATTCTGTTAATTATCTGTTATTGTAACTACTGAAAAACTCAACAGCTGAATAGTAAAAACTTGCTACACACAGCTGTATAGTGTATAAAAAGCCTGTGTGTGTTTTGTACTAAATGCTCAGGATGACCATTCCACTTTTATTAATTAAGAGAATAAGTACCTTTATTGGCATAACACAAATTATCCATTAAAAAAATACAGTTTAAAACAAGGACTTTCAATAAAACCTATAAAGCACAATTTAAAACAAGGACTTTCAATAGATACTGAATTCCAGATCCTTCATTCCTCTGTTCTTTATTAATTAATGTTAACCATGCAATTCCAAGATGAATGCGTGTTTTGGTTTTATGACTGCACTACTTTCCCTGTAACCCATAATGGGAAAAATGCATTTAATAACAAAATCAAGATTTAGAAAGATTTGCACAAACGCACACACCTACCTCCCTAGCTGGGAAATCAGCAGAAAAATACAAGGCCTGTCCAATCTATAAAGACTGTCACGTTTTTATTTTTCCTTCAATGTGGAGATGTTTTGAAGACTTGGAAGTTCTCATCTGGTGCCAAATTCACGTCTTAACAGACATTGGAAGTCATGAACATATTCAAATAGTGCTTCAACAAGTGCACCTGTTCACTTACAGGCCAAATTTAATGTGCTGATTTTAAACTTTAAACCTTTCAGTTTAAAACCTTAACTGTTTTAGATGAGGCATCTCCCCTTCTCTCACATACAGGAGGGAATGTCTCTAAGTCTGTGCTTGCTATAAGACACACAGACATCTAAAAACAAAGGATGTCTCTTCAATTGTTTTATTAATATACAAATTTAAGCAGACTTAACTGCTTTTCAACCAGGCAAGACTTCTATGATCAGGCAATAGGCCTTCTCCAAAACCAGTTGTTCTGCAAACACTCCACTGACCACAGTTTTGGCTTCAAAATGCCACATCAGGACTATCACCCAACAGTATGTCGCAACTAAATACAGAAAGAAAAAAGCGCCAGGAAGACTTGCCTACTTGAGACTTCCATGCAAGCCGCTAAGGTAACATGATGTTTTGCTGAAAGGTTCTCTAGACTGCCTATTTGACAGGAAACAACAAAAGTATTCTCAAACAAACAAAAACCTCAGGACTACTTGGACAGGGCAGACTGAAGCTTTGTTTTGGCAATTTGCACAATCACACACAAAAAAATGGTGCTAACTCTGCTAGTGGAAATCCTGCAGGTAAACTTAAGAAAAACTGAAATACTGGAAATAAGATGACTCCAATTAGGCTGGGAACTCACAATATTTTCTGCGTTAGCCAACAAGGTTAGAAACCGCACTAAGTCATTTTATTCAGAGTGCAATGAATAAGCTGCCTGACAGGCCTGCGTTGCCTCCTCTAAGGTATCAAAGTGAAAAGCCTTGCAAGGATGCTGGGCATGTGAAAGATGAATAGCTTCAACATGGCACATTATTCAAATCCTTTTCTCTCAGCGACACCTGCTAAAGTGGAGAAAGACATGTTTAAAAGAGTATTTACATGAAAGAGGTGACAAAATATGTACACTAAAAACTGAGAACTTCCTGTGGGAGTGGGTTGTAGTTTGGTGGCAGAAGACATTCTTTGCATGGAGAAGGTCCCGTGTTCAGATCCTGGCAGCATCTCCAAGTAAGGCTGGGAAAGATCCCTGTCGAAAACCCTGGAGAGCTCCTGGCAGCCAGTGCGAGCAACGCTGAGCTAGGCTCAGTAAGGACAGGTTCATATGTCCATATATCTGGTTGACAAGAAATTTCTAACAAATTTTCTAGACGTTTTAATCTTTTATGTTTCAAGCTCAGTTGTTTAACATTACAGGACTTGTGTTTTTGGTTCATGCTATACCGTCCTTTGCAAACAGAATTGCGTGATGATACAGCTAAATGCATTTGGTCCAAAAAGAAAAGCCAGCATACGTTGCAAGAAAAGCCCCAAATGGTTTCAGCAGGTGAATTTTTAAAATAGATTCCACAATATAGGAAGCACTTTCCACTTCCTTGTACCATTTCTAAAGAGAAGAAGTAGCACACAA
The DNA here is from genome assembly GCA_026170595.1 of Plestiodon gilberti rubricaudatus. Taxonomy (NCBI): domain Eukaryota; kingdom Metazoa; phylum Chordata; class Lepidosauria; order Squamata; family Scincidae; genus Plestiodon; species Plestiodon gilberti. The sequence continues at coordinate 143,143,995 of JANXHW010000001.1, forward strand.
TTCCTCAAGTAAGTTACGGCTCATCAGAGTTCCATGGAAAATTAGCTGCCAGTTGTAATTATATACATCGTAACAAAAAGAAGTCCAGTGATTTATTAGCGTTTTAGCAGAACATGCAAAGTGTGATCTGCAAGAAATTATGGCACTATTCTTGCCTGTCAAGGCAGGTGGTCAGACTGTCTCAAGCTATTAGTCAATGCAAGCTGTGATCAAAACAGCAAGTTCTGTGGAATTTGAGATTTTAGCCTTAACAGTGGAAGTTATTAAAATCTAACCAATTTTCCTTGTTTCCTTTTTCTTTACATTCCATATTTGCACTCCAGTTTACAGCAAGCAGTGATTTCCATGTAAGAAACATTTTTTTCCATGTAAACAATTTATATGATAGGAGCACATAAACATAGCCGCACAATCTGACCCCAGAATGCAGAAGCTGCGTGCCTGAGAACCAAGGAGAAAAAAAATTGTTTTGACTCTTACTAACAGTGCAATCTCACGGTCCCCTATATCTAGCTTAAAATACAGTGTGTTCAAAGAAAGAGCAGCAAGGGTCTCTGGCCTTAGCAGACTTTACAGGAAGAAAAGCAGCGAGACCTCCCAATTTCCTATCACCTTTCACCATTCTGCTAAACACACACACACAGCCTGCCAAGAAGAGGTACCAAGAACGTTATATTTAATGATGTGTTATAAATGCTGCAACAACCCAGGATATTTCAATACCTAAGGTTAGGAACACAAACAAACAATTACGGCTTTCCAGAAGATTAATACATTCAAACACTACAAGATTTGGCAACCTGTTATACTAACAAAACTGGAATGCTAGACCACAAGGCAACACAATGGGCCACGGTCTCTTGACTATGTGAGAATATTTGAAGAATACTGATAACAGCATGCAGTGTGGCCCGAGTCAACTTTAAGCAAAGTATTCCACGAATGAAAGATTGGATTTGGGACACAAAGGGAGGATGAAACAATTTTTAGGCACATATACCTTGTATAGTACACATACAGTAATTAGCAAAACAGCACAGTTTTTGGCTCATCCACCCAACAGGATTATACTGTTGGTGGATTATACTATTGTAGGAAGTAATGGAGACAATAGTGAGTCACCTGGTGACAGAGTTAGGAAGAAATTTTTCCCAGGGTCTTAGGCTGCAATCTTCATTGCACTCACCGGGGACTAAGCTTCATTGAATAAAATGGAACTTCTCAATAAACAGATGTAGGATTGTGCTGTTAATAAATCTGGGGTCCATTGTTTTTGCTTTCCTCAAAGTAATCCCAAAAGGGGATTTTATTTCTTTTTTGTGCTGTTTCCTACTAGGGTGCTGCATCACAGCATTTGCTCAGGTACAGATGGGTAAATGGAAAGGGCACCTGTAATCGTCAGGAGACTTCAGGTCACCAAACTAATTTCAGCAAAAAGAGCAATAGTCATACCTCTGGAGGCAATTACAGAGACAGCAGCTACTGACCTACACTGGTCTCTGCCATGAATCATTCTCAGTTAAAACTCAGCAGAAAGGATGGGCAACCAAATGCTTGGGACCCTACCTTCTGTTCCCAAATAAACAAGCGTTGAATAAAGCTGCAGCCTGGTTTCATCTCATCTGCTGGAAATCTGGGTCTCTGAACTTGGAGACCTAACCAGGGAGCGTGAGAATTCAGTGACTCTTAAATAAGCACTGGTTCAACCCTCTCTCAAGAAGCCATCACTTGGCCTCTCCAACCTGAACAACTACTACCCTGTCTCTAATTTACCATTCTTGGGCACAGTGCTTGAGTGCATGGTCCAGGTTTTCTTGGAACTAACACACATACACACCTTAAGGTAAAGGTAAAGGTATCCCCTGACAATTAAGTCCAGTCGTGTCCGACTCTAGGGTGTGGTGCTCATCTCCATTTCAAAGCCGAAGAGCCAGCGTTGTCCGAAGACGCCTCCGTGGTCATGTGGCCGGCATGACTCTCCTTGCCGCAGTGCGTAGCATGCAGCTGGAACACGGAGCGCTGTTTACCTTCCTGCAAGCAGTACCTATTTATCTACTTGCATTGACATTGGAAATTGATCGGAAAATGAACCCGGGCCGCGGCGGTGAGAGCGCTGAATCCTAACCACTAGACCACCAGGGAGACACCTTATACACACCTTAAATCAACTCAAATCTGGTTTTGGGATTGAAAACCAAGATGAACAGGGGGAAACACAACTCTATTGATTCTTCTGGACCACTCGTTGACTTTCAATACCTTATACCAATACCAATACCTTATACCAATACTTATACCTTCAATACGTTGACTTATGTGATCATAGGCCACATAACCTCCTGCCTACAGGGTGTCACAGGGTTCCAACTTATCCCACAATTTTGTTTAACATTTATATAAAAGCCCCTGGTGATATCTGAGATATAACATCTATATATTTGAGCTTTGGTGTAATCAGTACAGCAGTGATACCCAGCACTCTCATTTCTGTGACCTTACAGAAGTGACCTGACCTAAGGGAAATAGAAGAAATTCTGAACCAGAGTCTCGAGTCAGTTTTGGAATGGCTGAGGGGGAACAAAATTAACCCAGACAATGATTCGCGATATGGAATAGAAACTATTCTAGATGGGATTACATTCCCCTGGAACAGGTTTGCAGCATAGAAATACTCCTGGGTGGCAGCAGTGGCCAGAATGGTTTTTTACGAATTTCACTGAATGAGCAAGTAAGTATATCGCTATTTTGAAAGTAATCCACTTTGAGTGCTATTTGATGCAGAAAGTCAGGGTATCAAGTAATAAACTAATCAAAGCTTAACTGTGCGCTGTATTATTTATACCTAGAAATATCACAACTGCTTGGGAAAATCCACCAGTTTATCCAGATTAGCACTCTAATGCGCTGGGGGAGGAGCATGGAGAAGAGGAGGAGGTTGCAGGAGACTCACCACCCAACAACTACATGTTTCCCCACAATATTCCTTATTTATACTTGGATAAACAACTCACAATATCCCCCACCCTACATTTTTCCTTATCCTTCTTACTCCATTGCCAGAGCCCCTTCCTACTCAACATTTTTTTGTGGGTGCACCTTCATTCATCTACTATAAGACATGTCACTAATTAATGTTCTCATTGGTGAAGGAGACAAGGGAAATGAATATAATGAAAAAATGAAGATACGCTTCTGAAGTTACTCAACCCAAATTTCAGAAACCAACAGAAGCTTTACAAGGCCTCAGAATTCGCTTGTGTACATGTAAATTTATTCACCTGAGTAAAGGGTTCACCAGAGTATTTGCACACATTTAACATTTTTAAAAGACCAACATTTAAATGAATTGTAACCTTTTCTACTTAAATATCATTTGCAGAACCATTTTTAAATATATGATGTGTTTTTAGAAAAATGGAATGGAATGATAAAGTGGTAAAGCTCGGCCAAAGGCAGGAGCCTCTCGGGAGCAAAAACGTGCTGCCAAAAGCACCGCGTCGGAGCAGGGTTCTGGTGGTCAGAGTACCACCAGCAGTCAGTCAAGTACCACTGGTGAAACTAGTACCACTGGTTGAGAACCCCTGCACTAATTCCCCAACATACATACTGGTTCTGTTCAGGAGACTGATCCTTAAGTTGGAGTGTATGTAGCGCGAAACAGTCGCCTCTTGCCAGCCAGGTGCTATAGCACCTGCGCAAAAGCACCACAAAGGATTCCTGCACCTGTGCAAAAGTTATCCAACACAGTTATCCGTAAGTTGGACATCCGTAACTTTTGTGCCGGAAAAGGGATTCAAATCCCCTTTGAATTCCTCTTCTGGGGGGATATGAATCCCTTTTCCGTTCTGGGGCCTCCCGTTCTCACTGCGCCGCTGGTTTACACCGGTACAAAAATTAAGTCGGATTGCACTGTCAAGGAGCCAGTGTGTAGTGAAGCTTGAGCTTCACAGTCAATTGTGTGAACACAGCAGATTGTGTTGGGTAGTATATTCTAAAACTGCAACCTGTAAATTACCTCAGATTTTCTCTTCCTCCCCCTGTTGAATCTGTTTTGGGGGCAAACATTGTTTTCTGGGTGGGTGGGGGGAATCCATGTGTTCTTTACTTTAATTTGACACTCCATTTATCTCTCTACCATGACAGTAAGTGCCCTAAAAAAATTGAAGGTTATCGTTGACTTCAAAAATAGACATAGAATTAAACATAAAAGAATGATTTATGGTAAAAATTACCACAAATATCAGCCTGCTTTATCTGAATACAGGTAATATGTTCACATGAAAGTGAAGATTCAGACCTTTATGTCATTCAAGCTCAACCCTCCTCTTCAGATGTGCCGATCCAAACTCATGTTACAGGATGATGACATAAATTTAATTTTTAGTCAGCCCCAAGTACACAAAACAATTATCAGTGTGTCCAGTATAAGCAGCTGCATGCAACTGCAGCAGATATGGCATCATATACTACTGCTGTCTCATTATATTATTCTAATTGTTCTGAGTTCTGTTGTATATTACTCCTGCTCATGAGGTTAAGTGCAACCCTTTGACAAATAACTGCCTTCCAGTTTCACTGCTTCTGATCTATTTTAATATCTAAAAAGTTATATGATCCTTATAAACTAGAATATAAAAAGCAGTCACATTTTCTGATTCAGATTAGAAGAGGAAAAAAATAGCTTACCCCTCTCTCTGCACATTCGTATGAAAGAGATTTCCAAGTATATCTTGGACACCAAAATCCTAACAGTAAAATAATTATAACCCATATCTGTCTTTACACAGAGGTTTTATCATGTAATTATGATGCTGATAATTTGGAACTGTCCAAAAACATCTTCAGCATTTTTAAAGAGCGGTTATTTAAAAAAAAAAAATCAAACATGTGCGCTTTTTTTTCTGTTTATGTCTTCGGAAAGAACATTCCGTATAATGAAAAACATGACCAAATTTTTCACAGTACATCACTATAAAACCCTGTAATTGACTTCTGGGGTTGGTTTACTCTATGTCTATTTTTGTCTACATAGAAAACAGAAATGATGTGGTGAAAAGACCAAAATGTAGGTCCCATTGCAGGATAAGGCACCATCCTGATTAGCAAAGTAGTATCATGTTTTCTCTGGGAAAAGTGCCCATTCTGTAGAAGGGAATTCAGTCCACATGAAACTCCTCTTTTTAAAAACCAAGTTCACGTAAAAAGAATTATTATTATATATGAAACCAAGTCCATGGAATCATTTGGCTGGAGGAGAATGGATCTGCTGAGCCCTTCCACTGACTGGAATGTAATTCCATCCATGAGTTTTATTAGAAATTGAAGATATGAATTTCCAATGATTCAAAAAAAAAATTCAAGGTACAGACCAGAACTAAGCTGCTGTTCTTTATTTATTTAGTTTAACCTGAAATGACCCAGTGTTTAACGAGTAGCATTTCCTTTACAATTTCAGATTAAACGTTTTTCTAGTTTCCAAAAAAAGAAAAATGGAATATGGAATGCCCTATAGGAATTTATGAGTTACTGTTTCAAATTTATACTAAATACTGTGCTTATTTGTGTCATTTATAAACAAGATTTTTTTTAAAAAAAAATCATTCCCTGTATTGCAATGTGTGATGTCTGTGTGCATATACCATAGACATTAATTGGCGAGAAGAAGGTAGGAAAAGACCTCCATCAGTGATAGAGATACAACTTTTACAGAAAAATAGTGTGTGGGGGGGGGTTGTCATCAGAATAACCTGCTGGCTCCTCCCAAAGTCCTCAAAACTGGCCCTGGTCATGAATTTCATATACACACTTCCCTCAGCTACTAGAGATTACCCTCAGCAGCAAAAGGGAACATGTAGGTGCTAGCTCTGGGCCTACAGAGACTGGGCAAGAAAAAATCTCTTCCCAATCAGCCAACACAAGGAACTGCCAGGTGAGGGGTGGTGGTTCAGGACCTCCGTAGTACCTGTACAGTGACACTTTCAGCTATGCAGAGATTGCCTCTTTGCTGCCAAAAGGATTGCAAGGGGTTGAGTCCTGGAAATTTGTCCCATGAGGCAAGGAGAACAAAGCATCTTTGCTCCCTTTCGTTACCCCACAATCCATCTCTCCTATGGATTACTTGTGCACGTGTTTATACGCATCCACTCACCCCACTGAATATCCACAATAATAAGCAGGGATTAGAGGAAAGGCTCTGCATCTGCCCCCTCCACCGACTATATGCTCTCTCTCTCTCTCTCTCTCTCACACACACACACACACACACACACACACACACACACACACTTTCATATACAACCACATTTGTATAAAACATCATGCATTGAATACACAATTGACAAGCGATGGGGGTAGAGGAAGGGAAACTTTTCTTTCGGCCTCCCACCACCACCACATACCATCCATTACATAAACAACTGCCTACGTGCCTTTTGCTCTCTATGTCCTTCCCCACGAACACTCAACACACACAGAGGTGGGTCGATCCTGCTCTCCTCCTCTGCTGCTGCCCCTTTTCCATCACTAGATTCTCTCTCTCTCTCTCTCACACACACACACACACACACCTTTCCATTCCAGAAATTAAGGCAGAGGCAGCAAGAAAGGAAATGAGGAAAGGGGCGGAAACCAACGTCTGGGACAGTGCTTGGTCTAGGGGGAAGGAAGCAGCTTGGTCTCACAGGGACTCACTGATGGACTGCCCGCAGCCCCTGCGATGCCAAATAGGGACGCCACATCGAGTAACTTCAAGCCGCTGCAGGAATGTATCACTATGCTATACATGGTAGGGAATGGCCTGCATTGCAAATCTGAAAAGGTAGCATGAAGCAGCTGCCCTCCAGAGGTACCGCCACCCAAGGTTGCATGTGGCAGACGTCAGAAATGACTAAGAAATTGTCATGAAATAAAGAGGCATAGTATACATTACAGAAAAAGCGACTTAAATCTGCATGATTTTATAGACAAATCTGAATATCGAACATGTGGTGAGATTCTTAGGTTTATTATTTATTTATTAGATTTCTATCCCGCTTTCTCCCCCCCATAGGGGGGACTCAAGGGTTCCCAATGTCATCGAGGAATTACAGATCTTACCACAGGCATGAGGCGTAGGGGGCTAATATTACCATGTCCCTACACAAATCTAAGGTGCAGACACAGCTGAAATACTGTGTACAGTTCTGAACTCCGCGTCTCAAAAAGGATACTGTAGAGGTACAGAAAAGTTCAAAAGATGGCAACCAAAATGATCAAGGGGCTGAAGCACCTTCCCTACAAGACTAAAGCATTTGAGGCTTTTTAGTTTAGGAAAAAAGTGACTCGGGGGAACATGATAAAAGTATAGAAACCATGCATGATGTGGAAAAAGAGAAGTTTTTCTTCCTCTCTCATAACACTAGAGTCTAAAACATAAGCGGGAGGATTCAGGACGGGTAAAAGAAAGTACTTTACACAATGTATGGTTGATTCATGGAATCTGTTGCAACAAGACGTGGTGCTGGACACTAGTTTGAAGTGGCTTTAAAAGAGGATTAGACAAATGTAGCATGGAAATTTTCATGGCTTGGTACAATTTCCAAGGAGATAGGGTGTATGGGTTCATAAGCCATGTAAAAATTGATAAAGGAAATAAAGGCTTTTTAAAATTCACCAAAAACGTCCAAAAATTTTTTAAAAGCACATATCATCACGTTATACACTGTAAAAGTTTCCAAACCATCAGGCACAATTTTAAGTCTTTATTTTTTGTGCCTGATGGTTTGGAAACTTTTACAGTGTATATAACTTGTTGATATGTGCTTTTAAAAAAAATTCGGACGTTTTTGGTGCATTTTAAAAAGGCTTTATTTCCTTTATCAGTTTTTACATGGCTTATGAACCCATACACCCTATCTCCGTGGAGATTAAACAAATTCATGGAGGCTACTGGTCAGGGGACAACTGTGCACTACCTGCAGGTTCAGCAGCAGCATGTCTGTGAATAGCGGTAGGAAGGGCGTATGCCTTCATCTTCGTAAGCCGCTTTGGGTGATCTTGTGCAAGTGAGCTCCCCAGTGGCAACTGGGAGGCCACTGTGGACAACAGGATGCTAGATAAGCCTTCAGCCTGATCCAGCAGGGTTTTTCTTATGCTCCCCACCATGCCTACAAGAGAAACAGAGAAAGAAGAAATAGGATTCCTCTACATAGCATTAAGCAGCCCTGCTTCACGTACGGAGCAGAAGTAAAGTTTACAAATGGGTAGACACATTTAAAATAGATTGAACAGGGACAGGATAGAGAAACAAACACAAAACTAAGGTTGCAATCCCAGGGGAGCAACGGAAGTCAGCCAGAGTACCACAGAATCTTCTCGGAAAACAATGCAATGCCTTTTGGCAAGCATCAAAATGGGGAGCCAATGTTCAAGGGAGCTGCAGGTCGAAAAAGACTGGGGAAACACTGCACTATGAGATTATCTTCCTGGCTTATCAGTACTGAGAAGGAGCCACCAGCTTCTTTGAAAGCATATGTGAATCAATGCCACTGAACTCAGTGGGAGTTATTTCTGAATAGCCATGCCTAGGACTGTGCTTGTATGTCAGTCAACCAGCTAAAATGCAGATTTATATCTAGACAGGCTGCCATCCTTTACACACTTCCCTGGGAGTAAATCCTACTGAATGTAATGAAACCTATTGTGAGCAAACATGCATAGAATTGCCCTGTTGATGCTATGCTATGCTATGCTATGCTCATACATGTATCCATAAAGGAAAAAAATGTTTTAAAACCTGTACTTAACCATATTTCTATTAAATAATAATCTATTAAACTATAGTTTTATCATTTTTATAAACTACAAAACTCAGATTTGCCACAGAAAATATATATTGTAATGCATTTGTCCATTTCATATCCACTGAATTTTTATGCCAAACAAAGTTGTTCTAAAACACGGGGGGGACGGGACTCATCTGGATTTAGAAAGTCTAAAATATTTGCTTATGTAAAACTACTAGGAGTGGTACATTAGAATCTGCATATGCTAGATGTATATATTCTTCAAGAGACTACTTGTACTCAACGGGTATAATAAAATTCCAAACTACAAAAGACAATTTTTAATTTACTACAAACTTTCTACATGTTCTTATATGAAAAGCACACATTAATTGCATGCTGCAGGGAGAGAGAAGGAAAGAGCTTTCCTTCAAAAGTATTAGTGGAAGACCCTGCCCTTTCAGAAAGAACTACTAGGCAGATGACATCAACCTATTTTGGCAAATGAGTTCAGTGTGCCAGCTTGCTGACAAATTAGCTCCCAGAAGCCACTAACAGTAGCTTACAGAGTCACAGCTGTTACTCTATTTTTGACAACAAACTGTTGATCTCAGCTGAAACTCCTTGTTTTCAGAAAGATTTCCAAATACTTTTCCAAGCAGCACCTTTTCTAGGGCAATAAACTGGAATGAATGCACAGTATAAAAGGAGATCTGTGACTACACTTACAGCACAATCCTAACCAACTTTCCAGCACTGACACAGCCGCAATGCAGCCCCAAGGTAAGGGAACAAATGTTCCCTTACCTTGAGGAGGCCTTCATGACTGCCTCTCCATTATGGAAATACAGTACGTGCCCTGTTGGCACAGCTGCATCGGCGCTGGAAAGTTGGTTAGGATTGGACTGTTAGACTAGAATTCTAAGCGTAACAGCGCAATCCTGTGTAATCTTGCAGATGCACCGGTGTAACAGCAGATGCACCGGTGCAAGGTTACACAGGATTGCGCTGCAAGACACTTGGGCTCCCATTGAACACATGGGACATTTCTGAGCAGGCATGCATAGGACTGCACTGTCACACAATGTTTTTACACTTATAATAAAGGGACGCACAGGTGATGTTAATAAATAAAATTAAATTGACACTTTATATCTTATAATAAATCAGTTTCAAAATCCGCAGGACAGAGGTCTGAGACAAAAAAAAAAAAGAATCAGGAATATGAAAGCTGGATGAACTAAGGGTTGTTGTTCAGTCGTTAAGTCGTGTGCGACCCTTCGTGATCCCATGAACCATATCCCGCCAGGCCTTCCTGTCCTCCACTATCTTCCTGAGTTCGCTCATTTTCATGTTCGTTGCATCGGTGATGCTGTCTAACCATCTCAGCCTTTGCCTTCCCCTTCTCCTTTTGCCTTCAATTTTTCCCAGCATCAGAGTCTTCTCCAGAGAGTCCTCTCTTCGCATTAGGTGCCCAAAATATTTGAGCTTCAGCCTCAGTACCTGTCCTTCCAGGGAACAGTCAGGGTTGATTTCATTTAGGATTGACTGATTTGATCTCCTAGCAGTCCAAGGGACTCTCAGGAGTCTTCTCCAGCACCACAGTTCGAAAGCATCTATTCTTCGGCGCTCAGCCTTCCTTATGGTCCAACTCTCGCAACCATACATTGCTACTGGGAACACCATCGCCCTGACTATACGAACGTTTGTTGGCATGGTGATATCTCTGCTTTTTATTATGCTGTTTAAGTTTGCCATAGCTTTCCTTCCAAGGAGTAAGCGTCTTTTAATTTCATGGCTGCTGTCTCCGTCTGGGTTACTCATTCACAATAGACAGAAGAAGAATTTGGAACAGGACACGATGGGGAATGGTCAGGGCTTTTTTGAAAGTTCAAAGTAGTAAAGAGGGACCACCTTTCACTTACGTTAAAGAGTATGTAGACAAAATCAACACACAACATTCCTTCATATTTAGACAACTGTTAATTAATAAAGTTATTAGTATGCATGACTGCTAAACCATGTGAAAATAGCACATAAAGGCATCAAAGTACAGTACTACTTTAAACCAAACCCATGATGCATGAAAATAATTCTCTCTAAGAAACAGAAATACTCACATTTCAAGTATAAAGAATATCTTAAAACAGGGTTTAAAAAAGCACATTCTGATCATATATACAAGCAAGCAGAATATCAGTTTCCATCAATGCCAGAAAGGGATGACTTGTAAACAGAAGCCAAATGCATTCATTTGCAGACAGAACAAAAAGAGTCCAACTGAACAGTAAACTACCAGCCCCTTTCTCTCCCTGCCCGCAGCTCAAGACCCTCAAAAGATGTCTTTGCAATTTGTCTGAAGGAGGTCCAAATTAAGGTATTCTTCATAGCTCTTTCATCAATATATGTTTAACTTGTAGCCATGCCACAGTGTTTCCCCCCCCCAAATGTTTCATTTTTCTAAAGTCTAGTATTATTTTTCATGAAATTGAGCTGTAAACAATGCTGCTGCAGGGCTACAGCAAACCCACCCTAAACAAAATTGAGCACCACAAATCAACAAAGTCATATTTAGTTTTTCATAATAAGTAAAAGATCATGCAAATCAGCAAAGAAACGAATGGTCCAAAATTTCAGGCAAAATGCAATTTGCCAGATGTGACGCGATTATATTCCATTACAGTACTAACAATATATCGTCAGTAAAAAGATCGTGGTTCTTCTCATTAAAGTTTCTTTTTTATTCCTTCTCTGAAGCTTTTTAGAATTATAGACCCATATTGATAGAGGGAGGATTCGCTTGCTAAATTTTTATGTCCATATTGTTACTCTAGGCCAGTGATGGCGAACCATTTGGGCTTGGTGTGTCAACATTTTTGAAAATGCCTAACTTGACTCTGCTGGTGTGTCACCCCCTCCTCCCGAACTTTTAATAGTACGTTGACTATTGCTACTTTTAATAGTAATTTTGAATTGAACTGAACTGAAAACAACTATAGAACACATTCCATTTTATTTAACACCAATTAGTGACTTTTTTTGTTGAATTTTAGTAATTTGAAAGAGGTCTGCTAAAATCCCTGCCCTAAATGTTCAAAACAAGCCTTTAAAACTTGCAAAAATGTAAGGTGTGTCAGGGCCCTAGGGGAAACACTGGCGTGTCACCCAAAATGACCTCGCGTGTCACCTGTGACAAGCGTGTCATAGGTTCGCCATCAGGGCTCTAGGCCAAGGCCACAGTGTAAAGCCATGTATCTGATGTGTGTGCAATCCCTGTGTTGTCCCTCAAAATCCCATGCTAAGACCACATGACAGCAAAGTCCTTTGAGAGCACAAAGTGCATTAAAGAAACTGAGTAAAATAAAATACTTTACATTTTCAAATATGTTTGTCCCCATTCCACTTATAGAGGGCATGCATAACTATACTAGGCTTTACATATTAACTGACAATACTCATGACAAAAAAAAACACCTTCTAAAGCCAAGGTTTTAGAGCACTGGAACCTTTGCTTTGGAATATGTTGAGAATTGGGAGCTAACCCTCTTATCTTCATGGGATTCAATTTAGAGTTTGCTGGTGAGAACAAATATTTAGAAAGCCCTAACTCTCTATGGCCCGAGAGTAACAATATGGACATTAAAATAGCAGAAATTAGTTATTTGGGGTAGAGGTTAAAATGTTTTCATTGCAAGTTGTCGCCTTCCCCTCCCCATTTTTCCTCCCTTTTTGCTGCCATTTTCCCTTTTACTGCAGGTTCATTGGAAAGAAGAGAGAAGAGATACCTGTTAGAACCAAGCTTGCCAGATGTGGTATAATCAAGACACTTATTTTGCGCCCTGATTAAAAGGAACAAAGTCTGTTTACAACTAGATTGACAACTTTCCTTCAAAATCTTCCAATTTTTAACCTTGTAGCTTTAATCTAGCTACATACAAGTAATTGCAGTTAGCATGATTTTTTGAGATTATAACCTCGCATGTCTGAATACATGCTCAAATTCATGATTTTATTTCTTTGTTTAAAAAGATTTATATCCCGCCTTTCAAACCATGCGTTTCACAAGGAAGCTATCAAATATAAACCAAAGATACAATCAAAATACATCAATGAACACAAGTTTCTCCTAAATAAATGGTGCAGTACTCATATTGCCTTGAATTATTCTAAAAGCTCTTAAAGTTCAGTGAGATCTAACCTGCTTGGCATTAAGCAGCAACAAGAAGCAGGGGTAGGTCTTGCAGTTCAGCCTAGGCATGTTTACTCAAGAAGAAATGCCACAGAGTTCAATGCAACTTGTTCCCTAATAATTATGTTTAGGATTGTAGCCTGAATCTCTCTCTTATGTGTAAACTATCACCATAGGACTGGGACTAACAGTGCAATCCTACCCAGCTCCTCTCCACCACTGCTGAACCAATGGAGGAGCTGGGTAGGATTGCGCTATAAGTGTGGTTGCGTTATAAGAAGCATGATGGTTTCACTAGATTAGCTTCTGTTTATACCAGGGGTGGCCAACCTTCCACCATTAGGGCTACTATGTTCTTAAGAGTTGTGTAGAAGACAGAATCTTGGCAGCTGCAAGTGCTGATGGTGCTGCTAAAGCAGTCGCACCTGCTGAAATGCCCTCACCTATGCAACCATTTAAAGGGCCAGCATTCATGTTGAAAGGTTGGCCACCACTGGTTTATACAGTTGGCCCCCAGTATCCACGGACTCGGTTTCCACGGTTTCAGTAATTCAGGGTTCTCAAATCTCCCCCCCCCCCGCACTCATGACACATCTCTTTTTTTGCAGCCCTCCAACCCGCTTCTGGCCGCTTCCCATTAGCATTCTTTAAAAAAATATTGATTTTATTGATCCTGTTAGCATTCTTGCTGTCCATCTCCTTCAGCTTTCTCACTGTCTGCTTCCTCTCGCTGTCCACTTCCTGTTAGCGTCGCACTCATGACTCATCTCTTTGTTTACAGCCCTCCAACCTATTGATTGCACCAAATAGCGCCCCAAAATGCCTTGCTGCACCACAGAAAGTGTAGGGTTCACTACTATCTACGGTTTCAGGTATCCACGGTAGCAGTAGGAATGTACCCCCCGCAGTTATGGGGGGATTCTATGTGCATGTACATAGGCCACTACATTGACTAGGAAAATGGCCCCCCCCCCATTTGTGACATCAGCATTAACTTTTCATTTCACCATGGATTAGGGTTATATGGAGCACTTATAGCAACGTATGTCACAAGACCTGCAGAGAACCCAGTTCCTCAGCCATATGGCTATATCTAGTGCAGAAAACACAGATCCATAATCAGTAAAGGATGTAGGTGTAATCATCATCATTACCATGAACAAAGTCTTAGAGCATATATTTAGCACAAAACACAGCAAGAACCTTCAGAAGACACAGTAGTGGCAAGAGGGAATACACTGCCTACTAATATGCTTAAACACACCGCTTCTCTGTCAAGTAACTCCTTACTCCCTGCGATTACACCACAGGAGACTTACATACTAAAGTAGGGTGTGCAATGAGCTTACTGTGAGGGCTCCAGACTCTGATACAATTGGGAGACTTGACTTTCACTTAAATCTGCCGCCTTATTATATTTGTTCTATCTTTATTACATATTCTAAAATCTCAGCCTTTAAAGCTAAGCGGTGGCAGAGAACTCCAAACGCAGCCAGGTACCACTGGCAACGGCGAATGCAAATACTGTAATTGCAAGCCCAGACTATTTCACAGCCAGCAAGGTAGCACAAGGTTTTCATAAAGCTCGGCTACAATACGCACTGAATAGTAGTCAACTGCATGATTTTTTGAGGACTGACTCATGTTCTTCAAGGATGTGTGCAGTCACCTGAAAATGGGAACATTTAAGCTTACCTGTGAATTCCCTCTTTCTATGATTTGGAGGTGAGTCAGTCATTGACTGCTAGGAAGATCTTCCTCTTGGCAGCCAGGCACTGTCGTTTGCAGGAGGAAAAAAAACCAAGCACAGGGGCTCTCCTAGGATCCCAAGACTGCACGGAGAACCTGGAAAGTCTTTACTGCAACAGCATGAACAAGTAATCACAACAAGAAAGGAAGTTATACGCAACAAGACTTGAATTGCCTAAGCTCGCAAATAAGCAGTGGGCTCTCCAAACCCAGTGCCAAAAACCATGTGTCTTCCGATTCAGCCAGGGTGGAGTGACTGACCTATCCCTGAACAACAGAGAAGGGAAATTTACAGCTCAGCTCAAATATCCCCATTCTCCTGTGGTTCCAGGGTGGGTCATCTTTGATTGCTGGGTCGTATCTACAGAACACACACAACACTCCCTGGTCCACCATGGGTTCCGCTCACCTCTAACATCAATCTACTGGATGAGGGAGCAAGTCTTCTGCCCAGGAGCTTTCAGCGTGAACTGCTTTTCAAGGGCTGTCCTTGCCACCTTCAGTGCTATTCCATGGCACCATCAGCCTTCCCCATCACAGAGCAAAGGTGGGGAAAAGGTCAGATCAGAGGGGGCTGGAGCCCAAAGTACCTAATGCAGGAACAGGTTCAGAAACCACAGCAGGATGGTCCCAGGAGAAGACCTCAAGACATCTGCTGAAGCTCCCTTCCTCATCAGGTTAACTGAGAAGAGGAAAGGGGGGAAAAAAGGCAGGAGGTGTGGCCTGGAGGTTTGAGCCGGTGCCCTGCCTGAAGAAGCTAAGCAGGGTCGACCTCGGTTCCCGCTTGGATGGGAGACGGAAGCTGCTGACGAACCTTGCAAAGACACTGAGAAGGCATCGTGAGAGGGTGGAATGCGGAAGAGTCAGCTAGAGAGAGAGAACATCTAAGATAACCGACTGAGGGTGAACTGCGGTGAACTGTGAAGCTTGGAAATGCAAAGCACAAGCCAGAAGGAGGGCTGCTCTCGGAAGGGAAAACATCTCGAGCGTGGAAGGTTCTATATAGGAATAGAACAATATTGTAAAGACCCTTTATCAGGTCTAAAGATAGCCTGCCTATGTAAACCGCCTTGAATAAATCTGATGAGAAATCTGATGATGAGAAAGGCAGTATATAAATACAGAAAATAAAAAATAAAATAAAAACCCACTGCTGCTACTGCTCAAGCTTGGCTGGAGCTGATTGAAGGTCTTGCTGCTTACAAGCAAGTCAGGGCCACATTTTAAAGTAGTACATTTGAAGGAACTGACCGTTCCTTTGGCCTCATCATTTGGAGAAAGAACAAGTAGGGAGCCTAAAGCTGGAAGCTTTCTTTGAAGGAAATATTGCAAATTTACATCTGTGGAACTTAGTGGGACACATATGTGACACAACAGTTACAAGGGGTTGGTGGCAACCTTTCCAGTTTATATAGTCCTACAGCTGAGTATGGACTTATTCCAAAGACAATAGTTTAGTCCAGGGGTTCTCAAGGTTGGCAGTGCGGCAACCTACATGGCAGTCGCCACGCTGTGTACTACCGGAAGTGCCGATGATGTCATCAGCAGTTACTTACATCTTCCCACCGCAAAGGTAAGGCAGGAGACCAGGATGGGCGGGAGGGCCTTTTTCAAGCCCTGGAAACCCGTGGCTCGAGGTTTGCAGGCCCTGCAGACCTCGAACAGCTGGTTCCCGGGCTCTGGCATGGTACAGGCGCCCTGGCAGTTGCCATATTGACTGCCAGGGCTCCACGTACCACCAACCAGCGGTCCACACACCACTAGTGGTACGCGTACCGATGGTTGAGAACCCCTGGTTTAGTCTCTTATTCTTTCCCAGCTTGACTACTGCGATACTCTTCTTTCTGGTTTCTCTCTTTTGCAGATTCATCTCCTCTCCTGTATCTTTTCAATTCTGCTGCTAGTTTCTCCCATTTTGCCAATATTGCTCCTTGGCTACACTCCTTCTACTGGTTTCTGTTTCCTTACTGGATCCAGTTTCAGTTATTACTTTTTGTTTTAAAATCTCTTTATCCTTTGACTTCTTGATTTTATCTTCTCTTCTTTCCCCATTTGTTTTCATGACATCTGTGTCATGCCTCCACCCCCTCCTGCTTCTCTTTTCTCTGAAACATGCTCCCTCCCAGCAGCCACACCACTCCCTTCTTGCAACTGTTTCAATAGCATTCAAAAACATCTCTTCAAGATTCTGACCTCGAATTCCTGCTATTCCTGCTCCTTCCCCCCCTTTCCTTTTGAACTCCTTCCCCTCTCCTGATGGTCTTATCTTTTTTTTATATATGACAAGCCTGCAGGAAGGGGCTTTTATTTTTAATATCAATATTTTTAAATGGTTGTTTTAATGTAATCACAGTTTGTATATTGCAAAAACCTAATACGACTTACTAGAATGGACCTTTTTATCCGCTGGGGTTCTGTTCCTGGAACCACAGTGAATAAGAAAATCAGTGCTATATGAAATCTGGGGTGAGGGGGGTCGGGAGTGGTGCCACAATGCCTTTTTCTCAGCATCGCTGCTTCCCTCCTCCTGAGTTTGTTTAAACTGACTGACAAAAAAAAGCCACTACTGGAAGCAACCTATAACAACCTGTAATCAACGCCAGAGACTCCCGGATGCATTTTTCAGCGGTTTGGACACGTGCAGGAGGCTGGAAGTGGCTGGCAGGCCCCCGACAAGGCTGAAAAAAGAGGCAATATAGTGCGGTTGGACTCCCTCTTCCACAGGTTCAAATCCACAGGTTCAAAGATCCAGGTTCAAATCCCCGCTCAGCCACGAAGCTTCCTGGGTGACCTTGGGCCAGTCACTATCTCTCAGCCCCACCTACCTCACAGGGTTGTTGTGAGGAAAAAAAAGGAGGGGAGGAAATATGTACACCACTCTGAGCTCCTTGGAGGAAGGGCGGTATAAAAATGTGAAAAATAAAATAAATAAATCTGTGTAATGTTGAGTCAAATCCGTGGATAAAAAAACAGTGGATAAAAAGGTCCGACTGTATGTATCTGAACCATAAGGAAATTATTTTGGGATTTGCCTTCCATTGTGTATATAACAACTCCTCAAATGAAATGCACTCAAATTATCTTCCTGCACTATGGGTTACAATGGGCTCTCGATACTGAAATCCGCGAATAGTGAAGCCCACTATCACAAATTTGGGGGCCAATGTAAAGAGCTTGAAAAAAGACAAAAATAAATTAAAAGAGCTAACCTTTTTGCTGGCGCCACTTCATTTTCAGGCCTTTAGAAGGGGGAATCACACTCCGGAAGCCTCTTCCAGGTCGCGCAACTCCCCCCTCCCAGGCTCACCCCAGAGAGTAATCATTAATCTAACCCAGCAGTGTCAAACTCATCTCATACAGAGGATCGAATAGTATTCATTGTGCCTACTGAGGGCCAGAAGTGACATCATTAAGCAGATGATGGCCAAAAATAAGCACTTTGTTCTCACAATGGAACTCATTAGCTGCAAATGACGGAAGAGAAAATATGCAAATCGTTTTCATATTTTCAAGATATGGGTGAGCATAATTATAACGCAGGCTGACCTTTGTAATCAGCAAGGAGCCCCCCAGACTCAAGAAGGCTGCAATCACAAGCTGGTAAAGTATTTTGCGCGATGGGGGGGGCACGATGGAGGCTTTTTTCCAACCACGGATAGTGGATCCGCGGATATGGGAGCCCTACTGTGCAAAGCTAATGAAATACCTCTGGATGTTAGTAGCAGCCTTGGATTACTCTGCGTGAAAAAATGGCCCACACTGATGGAAGGAACCCTGTTAGGATGAACAGTGTTTGTAAAATAAATGCTCAAGTGAACTGCCTCCATTATTTCCACATGGGATTGCATTTGAAGGCTGCTTTTGTGGAAGAAGCCCCACATTCTTGCATAGGGAGGGGTGATTTTTGCTTATCTCCCTTTCCCTTTGTAGTTCCCTGTGCCCCCCCCCCCAAGTATCTGCCTGACTCTGCAACCCTCAGCAAAAAAAAAAAAAACTGGGACTGTGGGAGAGGCAGGGCCATAGAAGGTGTGTAAAAAATCACCCCTCCCCTCCTTGTCAAAACAAGGTTTTTTTTTCCCTCTTGTGGAAAATCACCTTAGAATACAAGCCATGGTTTTTTCCTCCTTTTGGGGGGAAGCTGCAGAATGCACCAGCACAATTAGATTTCACTGAACAAAATGAACGTTTGACTGAAAAACAACCACTCAGTGATTATTCAGATGTCGTCATTTCAGAACCACAGAGAAGGAACAAAATAACTGTTCAGTTGTGTATTCGCAATTGCTAGGTCCCCTGTAAACTGACTGGTTTATACTACAATATCTCAAAATAATATTAAAGCATCTCTAATGTTTTTTAAAAATACGTTTTTAAATTATTTATTTTTTGGATGATACCGAGTGTCTGCCAAAACACCTACTTCATGAAACATGACTGTCACCTATCGAGGCAAGACTCAAAATATACTCCACATATTGAACACACTTAAAACAAATGTTCAATAATTTTAAAAGCTGTTTCTTCTGACACTTGTTTCTGCTGCTTGAACATTTTAACATGCACATATTAATCGCATTGGACAGAGCTCATGTCTTCAATCTATGTACTTTCTAATGCACCAGAAGCATCTGGAACAAGTATAAATGTGAAGCCAGGAACAAATGTTTATTGCTTAAGTACACCTCTGAAAGTAAGGGCTTGAACATTAAACCCTGACACAAAACTATGGATAGCATGAACATTCAGCTATAATATTTCAGCCTGAATCTTGATTGAGGCTCTAAAAGAATTAGCTTGAATTCTTCCCCAGTGCAAACGCTCTGAGGGAGCCTTACAAAGGCAGATCGAAATCTGCAATTGCAATTACTAAAATAAATGAAAAATCTATAAGCAGCAGTGAAACTGGCATGCGAGTTAAAGAACTGTCAAGACCCATATTACCTAAAAATAAGCTTACAATGACTATTTTAAAGGCTGTGTGTGGTCCTACCCATATATTTTGGCAAGATGCACTTTCTCCAACCACAGCTAGAGTCATCCAAAAGCAGTGGCACTGGAGAGTCTCTGTCTCACCTGTCAAAGTTGAAGGACGTTGTTGAGCAGACCACCATGAGTCCGTGGATAGGATCCACAGCGCTACAGCAGCTGGTCTTGATAAGACTTCTTTAACTAGAGAGGAAATACTTCCACATTCTTCCATAAGGGAGTCACCTTTAATATGCATGCTCTTTCTTTCACACTCTCTCTCACACACACATACACTGAATAGGTATGTGCTACTTCTAAAATTCAACTCCTTAAATACCTGCACATTTATCCACCAACACCACAATGAAATAAATGTTTGGAAACCCTCATTAACAGACTTTTTCAGGATTCTTCTAGCATCAGCTACAACAATAACAATAACAATAACAATAACAATAACAATAACAATAACAGATGATGACAGGATTACAAAGATTTATGTAACTAAAAGGCAGATTTTTTTGTCGTTTTGAAGGAAAAGCAGAAAAAAGTCTGCTATCTTTTTCAAAGTTTGATATCAAAGGATATCAAAACACAAACTGGCTATGGTTAGCTAAAACTTGTTATGGACAAGGGATAGAAGAGAAGTGTTTGGGAATGGCAAAAGAAAAAACAATCCAGGGTACCTAATTTTAAAACGATAAATTTGAATTCATGTAGCCCATTCAAACAATATATGATATTCATGATATTCATACACCCATACCAATCTCTCAAATTAGGTATTTGAACTATGTATATAAAAGAGTGGTTGAACTGTTAAAAAAAACCAACTTGATTTTCTAGGGATGTGAATATCATCTAAAAATAGATCAATCCGCCAGCTACTGAGAAAACTCCGGTACTTTAATTATTGGCAGTAGTCTATCCACCAAGCAAAAGGGCTCTAGAGAGATTACTTTCACTTTTCCCAAGATATATTTAGAGTACTAACTAGCATAGTTTGGATATTATTTTTCTTTGGTTTTGTCAGTAGCATGTTTGAAATAAATTTTATTAAGTGGTAGTGTATGTAACATTGCATTGTGGGTAGCAGTTTCCTGCTTTAACCTAGCCACATCCTCAGCTGTTATATGAGACAAGTTTCCCATATTTTGTGCAAAGCTGACTTTTTCCCTCCTGAAGAAGAAAATAAGACTGGAGGATAAAACAAAAACAATAGTTTGGATCTCTAATAACTGCTTGCAACAGTACTAAAAGGCATATCAACATGTTTTACAAATTCTGGAAGACAACAGCAGAGCTGTGGGGAAAAAAAAGAATTTATTGCTAACACGAACACCACCTGGGAAATATGGGATTTGTCTCACTATTTCTATACAAGATTTTTGTATGCAAAGTGCTTTACATAAGAACAGAAGAACATAAGAAGAGCCCTGCTGGATCAGGCCAAAAGCCCATCTAGTCCAGCTTCCTGTGTCACACAGTGGCCCCACCAGATGCCTCAGGGAGCACACGAGACAACAAGATACCTGTGTCCAGTCGCCACTCCCTTGCACCTGGCACAGAGAAAACCCACTTCTTTAAAAAAAAAAAAAAAGAGGTCTTTACAATCTTATTCATTCCAAAAGAGGTTCTTTGAAATACATCCTTAGTGTAGCTACTGAGCAGAAAGAGAACCGAGGCTGACTAGAAAATGGCTTGCTACAAACCACACAATGAGTGAAACACATTTCCTAGCTCAGACTGCAAGGGTTCAAATGCTTAACATGTAATAAACGGGCAGCCCAATCCTGTCTAACTCTGCACCCTCTGATGTAGTGGGGCTGGTGCAGCCTCTGTCGCACCCAGAGCTCAGAGCAGGCAGCAGGGTGGTCACCTCAGCGGAAGGGAACATTTGTTCTCTTCCCCCGGGTAAAGCCCCAGCCACCCTGATGGGTCTCCTCGGATACACGCCAGCAAATTTGTTGACGTACATTTGGGAGGCCCATGTACGGCCCAACAGGTCCAGGAAAAGATCTCCTCCGATCCCTTCCCGGGCCCAATCCACTAATCCCATCCCCCAGAACACTCAATTCCACCCTCCCCCCACCGCCCGGTGGGCAACTCACCTTCCCTGGTGGACACAGCTCTGGATCTGGGGTGGAGAGAGCGGCGCTGGCCTCTCTCTCTCTCCCCCTCTTTCCTCGCCAAGTGACATGCCTTACAGCACGTTTGCACTACCCTGTACACCCTGCTCTAGAGAGGATTGCGCTGTGAGTCGGTTAAATAGGAAGTAACTACCTACTGCAGATTAAGGCTACAATGTTTGCATGTGAGAATTTGTGCTTAGGGTTTTCTGGAGCTAAGCTGCTTTTTCTTCACATAGCCAGGATGTTCAAGATGGAGTTTCCTCTTCTTCAAGATGTAGTATAAGGTAGAATATCCAACTTATGGTACAGTCAAGACAGACACAGGATACGTTGGGAGACTTCTTCCCAGATTTACTCATTCCTATCCATGTTTCGGCTAGGCAAGCCAAGTTGATTTGAAAGCAGTTGTAAAAGCTCCCAGCCGCAGCCCAGTAGGACAGAGCAGGTGGAAGCTTTTTCTCCTACCGCAACAGAGTGTGACCAAAGGATCTAAGAAATTACTGTACATTTGTTTTATCCCAACCATAGCCCCCCCCCAAAATAAAGGAAAACCTACACATTTCTACAGACTTATTAGTCTTCTGAAATAGACTTCTTCCTGGTAGGAATTTAATATGTAAATATAAAGGAATATAAAATAAAATTTAAAAAGCACTCCAAAATAGCCTTATAATTTATTGAAGGCTTACAGAGCCTTTTAAAATTTGTCTACAATGCAGCTCCCCCCCCCCACAAATGTCCTTACACTACCATTGATTTAGGTAGTTGAAAGGTATGAAGTACTCCAATTAGCTGCTTAGTATTTGGGCAAAAGTGGGGGTTTTCTGTAAAACCACCACTGGCAATATCTAATCCATTTCAGATTAGAAGTTCTAGTCTTGGCAGAAACATGTTGATGCAAAATGTTGAAGTCTGATAATTATACACTGTATGTTAGAGTAGTATGCTATATACATTGAGAGACAATTATAAGATAAAATTATGACTTGCTGAGAATGCTAGAATACAAACGAGAGTGACTTGTGGAACAACAAAGTCCTGCCGCAATGTTTCATGCCTGGAAAAATAATGCAACATTTGAGTCAGATGGAGTCAGAGCTACACAACAATGTCTGCAAGTTGATTAAAAAGCTCAATAGTCATCCTGAAGTTGTGTCATAGGAGTCCATATTTATTGTGGCAAAACTAGAAACAATCCATGCCAGCGTTACTCAAAGTCTTACAGGGGAGTTTACTCCCCTGTAAGTCTTTTCAGAGGTGAGGCGATGTCGGAGGCAGCAATAGCATGGATCAGGGGTTCTCAAAGTGGTGGGTCGCAACCCACCACTTTTTCTGGAAGTGAGTAAAAGTCCTTTAAGGGGAGCGGCCAGCTCCAACGTTGTGCCCGCCCCTGACTCCAAAACACTTTTTTAAACATACCTGGTTGTCCTGCCAGCTCCCCAAAGTATCTGGGGGGCCTGTGGCTCACTCCGCAGGCCTCCCCAAGGCTCTAAATGGCACTGATCGCGTCGATAAGCCCACTTCCAGTTGCATAAGCCCACTTCCAGTTGCTGAACACTGGAAGTGGGGTCCACAATGCAATCAGCGCGGTTTAGAGCCTTGGGGAGTCCTGCGGAGTCAGCCACAGGCCCCCCCAGACACTCTGAGGAGCTGACAGGACAACCAGGTATGTACTAAAAAGCGTTTTGGAGTCAGGGGCAGGCACAACGTTGGAGCTGGCCACTCCCCTTAAAGGACTTTTACTCACTTCCAGAAAAAGTGGTGGGTTGCGAACCCTTGATCCATGCTATTGCTCAAAGGCATTTTTTCAGCTGCCACTAGACAGTTTACACCCATTATTAAAGACAAAACTTCTTCAGTACAAATACATTTGCTAAAACATACTATTTACAATGCATATGCTATTTAAAGTGAACACACACAAATGTTTGACACCACACAAAAAGTGAAGATTAGAGGTTTTCCAAACAAATTCTGAAAATCTGGATCAACATGTTTATGATATGATAGTCAAGTTGCAAATCTAATTGCACTGATTATATGTATCACTGTAATTTGCTCTTAATATCAGATGGTGGAAGATCTCTACCACCAGCTGCTGAAATGCTTGACATGATCATTACTTCCAAATGACCGTTCTTTTCGCACTTTATAGGATCTTAAAGATGCATCTTTTGGTCAATTCAGGTCATAAGACTATACGCCTGAGAATACTCAAAGAGATTAACAAAAAGTCCAGGTTTGCTATCAAGCTGCATCAGAAATTGGTAGATAGCAATGTTGCAAGTTGTTATGGTGGTAACTGTTAACGACTCTGTCATTGTGTTCAGAAATTGTTACAACTGGTGGTTTTGACAATTAAAAATTTCCTTGGAAATGGAAAAAATAATATATTTTCTTTTCTAAAGCTCTTGCTTTTAAATAGAGAAGACTGCATGATAAAAATTTCATTTTTACACTGATTTTTCCCTTTTTCTTTCTGAGAAACACAAGCAAGTTTTGATGAGACGTCAGAAAGCACCACTGACACGTAGATGTACACAGTACATTTTGCATTAAGTCCCCTCCCATATTTTCCACATTAAAATTGCAGATGTGATTAGAATAAAAAAAGATAGATTAACAATATAACTACCACCCAAAAAGTGTTTTTAAATGCATGTTTTAGTCACACAGTGGCACAAAGATAAACTGTCATATTCAGATGGACCTCACCTCTCTGGTGAAAAATCTGGAGAAAATACAGTTAACAGGATGGTATCACCA
This sequence comes from Plestiodon gilberti rubricaudatus, assembly GCA_026170595.1. NCBI lineage: Eukaryota > Metazoa > Chordata > Lepidosauria > Squamata > Scincidae > Plestiodon > Plestiodon gilberti. The sequence goes on from JANXHW010000001.1 coordinate 143,168,561, forward strand.
GCAAGGAAAACAAAGTGGATTTTCAATGTTGTAAACACTAGGTAAATTATATAAAAGGAAATACGAGGAAACACACTGAAGCTATATAAATGGTGGCATTATCAAAAAACTGAATGCTCAATCAGTATTATGCAAGCTATTTAAAATTACAAAGTCAGGTTGCTATGAGGATCGTGGATTTCTGTAATGAATCAAGATACAGTTTAGCCCCTAAATAAATGCCATACCTTCTTTTATAAAATTAAAATTACCAGGCTTCAATTGACCAAATATATCAGCATCCTCTTCCCAAGATTAAAAGTACTTTAAAAGAAATATGAGTTCACTTATTAAAGGATCTGTTTAAGGAAAGATTGTACTTGCAAATAAAATCTTCCAAGACTGACCTTCTATGCACACGTACTTGGAAGTAAGCCCAACTGAACATAGTAGAGTTTACTTTCAAGCAACCATGCACAGGATCAAACTATAAAAATTTCAAACCTGCTTTTGTGATATTAAAATTGAATGATATTTATATGGAAGAGTTAATTGGGATTATTTCCCAATTTTGTCTCTTTCAATTACTTCATTTACATCTGTGTCATCATTCAAATTATTTGACTTTACAAGGTAGCCTTTGCATGTGCCAATTCAGGCATCGGATGGTTGTCATGAGAACATGGTGGCAGGGGATAACTGAAAGACCTGGGAAGGTTCAATACAATGTAGCTTATTCTAAAAACAGGAAGACTGATGTTCATAGATGGATGCAAAAGATGGTCAGAGCTGTGTTAAAAATTAAAAGTATACCTTTTTCTCCAAGCTATACTGATCACTCAGCCTAACCCATTATGATGCCCAACCCATATGCCTCACTATTTGAAACAAACACACACACACACACACACACACACACACACACACACACACACACACACACACACCCCTACCTCTAAAGACATTTTGATCCTGCCATTTCTAGTCCCTCTTCTAGAAACAAGGACAATACCCAAGCACAACTGACGTATCAGATGCAAAAATGTTAGAAAATGCTTGAAAAAGTAGTAGCTCAGAATTTTGTTATAATTAGCCCAATCCCCTAATATCAATCCCAGTGCTTTACAACCATTCTGGCAAGTATACATATATATGTACTGTATGAACATCTGAAAGGCTAAGGAACAGAAACTTCTCAAAGATGTTTCCAATTTTGTCCTTAACGCAATTGAGCAAATAAAAAATGCTAACGCACAATATCTGCACATATTATCCCTTACTCTCTGCAGCACACTGCAATTTATTTCAGAGCCTAAATTATAGACAGAACATCACCTTCATTTTAACCCACTGTGTACTAACACAGTTCAAGCTTTTGAGAGATAATATTTTGACACATTTAAAGATGTCATATAAAAATGCATGCCATTAAATGCTCACTTCATGCATATACAGGAGATTTGTGTTTCACGTTCAAACCAAGCATTTCCACTGACTGCTGAAATCTGTTTACAGAAGTCTCTTTTTGAAAACTTAAGCAAGCACTGCTCTTTTTTCCTCCAGTGCATTAAGCATATAGCCATCTAGCATGAACTATCACGGTCAATATCAAATATCCCCTATATTGCATCCTTGCTGTCTCCATTTTAAAATGCATAAGTCACAATATGCAGATGACAGGTTCTCTATGAAACAAAAAAAGACTGACATATAATTGCACTTAATGTTCATTACATAAAGCTGCCAACTAGCTTTGGGAGCAAGTAACCTAGACAGACATGATTTAAGGTTTGCAAAGGAATCCCCAGACAAACACTTCGGTGACAGCCAATTACAGCCCAAAACACACAGCTCTGGTAAGCAGTCTACTAGTAGAACTTGAGGAAAGGTAAAGTTTCTTACAATGAGTTACAGATTCACAAGCAGAGGAAGACAAGAAGAAAAAGAAAAACAGAAGGAATCCAGCTACCCGGCAAATATGAAGCAGACCCCAAGATCGTGATACAATCCAAAGATGTAAATTATTGTAAATCATCACTGTTGTTCAGAATTTCACACAGACATTTGTGCCAATTCTGGTATACTTCTCCACAGACACAATAAGGAAGTAGAGAAGGGGTGGGGGGAAGAGAGAGAAGAGAAAAAGGCAGGGAAACTGGGAGAGTAAGTTCTGCTGTCCATATGCTTTAACTGCACAGGAGTTTAGGCTCTTTCAGCATTTTGTTCTCTCTCCAAATCCTCATGAGTCACAAAAATTAAAAAGCTACATCCTTCTGGATGCCAGGAAGGGCCTTACCACGGGCCTTTTGTCAAACTTAAAAGGGGGGGGGGGAGGAAAGGAAAAGCCACAGTGTTGGGCAGTCCCACTTTACTTGACTACTATGATGTCACAAACCACATGATTCTGTCTCTCCAGTAACAGTGCTTGCAAAAAAAAGGAGTTTTAAAAGCTTTTGCTTTTTTGGATTGTGTGAATGCTTCATTCGCCTCACAAACAACCACAGAACCACAAGTGCGGTGCAAACTTTCTCCAGAAGGACACAGCAAGAAGCCTCTGGTTTTTAAATGGTTAATCTCAACAGGTTACCAGCAGCCACCGAGACCAACAGAGTCAGTAAGTGCTCTCAAACCACAGTCTATTCAGTAATAGTAGGTCCTTCAAATATTTGCTCATTTTCTTTTTTGTTTTGTTTTGTTGTTTCCTTGCTTTTCACATGTTACCAGCGCTTCAGAATTTTTTGACAGAGGAAAAAACACAAATATAAAATCTATGCACTCCGGGCATGCTGTAAAACTAAAACAAAGCTTGGCTATGGTTTGTGATTTCAGTATAAGGCTTCAAGCAGTCTTTGCACCAGAAGATACACAAACTGTCTGACAGAACAACGAGCTATGGCATCGAACAGTCTCTTCAGCTCAGTGACACCTTGTCAGCAAAACTTCTTCTGGGGTAAGTGTTCATATTTCCAAATATTATGAAATACTGTACTGCTAATTGTCAAGTGTGTGGTACAGTACGTCGTTGTTGTTTTTTCTTTAACAAGAAGATGTATAAATGTATGGGGAAAAAGTTATAACAATTTTAGACACCAAAGCTGAACTGCAGTTAAATCACTTGACTGTACCCTCTACTGCTTGTGCAGCAGGTGTGCTCATCTTTCTCCAAGTGTGTGTATATATTACATATATGGAAAAAGCATGGCTGTAAAAAACAGCAGGTTCAAAGTTTAGATATGCTGATCATCATCATCTTGAGCACACTACATAAGGGACATGGAAGTAAGATGTCAGCAGCTTCAGAGTCTTAACATCACTACAGCATGCGTTACCTATCTGATAGAAAATTTCAAATTTGGCAATTTTTTTTCTCTCTCTCTCTCACACACACACACACACACACACACACACACACAAACTAGCATCCTGATCCTAACAACCGTTTAAGTGGAAGGAAATCTTACTGATTTCAGCTGAAGCTTACTTCAAAGCGTGTATGTCTTGGATCACCGTCTTTGCCAAATGAGCATACAGAGAGAGCCCAGGATCGTGTGCCTTTGTTTCCACTTTTTCCATTTTAAAACAAATGTTTTACAATGCACCAAAACGGTTAGACTATGCTTTTCTAAACACACATGCACGCACGCACGCGCCAAAAGAACTTTGGCATCAGAACTAGGAAGTAGCAAAACAGAACAAAGATGCAGATCAGCATGATTCTAAAACTGCAGTAACATGTTTAAAGAAGCTATGCAATATATACTTTTAAAAATAGACATCTTAAATTATCAGCATGGGATAATAAGTTAATTCTAAAGATATATTCTACCATCTGAATGTCTTGTCCATGAGGAAAGCTCCTGAGCTGTAAAGCAGCACCTCGCACAGCCTCTTTGATCTTTCCTGCCTAAGATCAGTTTTTTAAATTATGTCAGTACATATATTAATACCACATGAAATAAAAGATTGCCAAATTTTGTTTAAGAATACATAATGCAACTGAATGGCTTCCATGACTTCTAGGGAGTTTGCAGAGCAGTTTCCAAAGATGTGCTTTAAAAAAAAAAAGCTGTTTCCAAGACCAAATGCTGTTCATAATCTGTTAACCAGTGAGGGGGGGGGAGAGGCTCCCCCCAAACACAACAGAAGGATCCGTTAAAAGCATATGACTATCATTTAGAGAAGGGGGGGGGGAAAAAACCAAAACACTTACAATATTTTCTTAATGCTGTCCACCTTGTTTCGAAGCTATGCTGGGGCTGTAAACGAATGTATAGTACAGTATTTTCTTTATCTTCTAAGAAACTCACCCTGATTGATGCTTGAAAGGCTGTCAGTGCATGCACCTACAAGGAGCTTGTATTGTATCTAGTAGTTGATGGTTGGAGATCACTTTACCCCTCCTACTTCACACGTTTCAACTGGCTCTTGTTTAAGCATATGAATCCAGTGCAAATCTAAGAGCACAATTAGACATGAAGCAAGGTTTGTATTCACAGAACAGAAGGACCTATTTAATTTCTGATATACCAAGATATCTAAGGCATTACATAGTGTTACGCTTCAAAACCCTCTTTCCACAAGTTAGTCACACTGAGTTACACTGTAATTAGGCAGCTTGCAAAAAAAAAAAATGGCACAAAAATTCGAGGCTTTTTAAAATGGCAGGTAGAAAATTTCTCTACTAAAACTTCTGCCTTAATGAAGCACAGCATAAGCATAGCCAGACCACATTATCCCAGTGTTTACAACAGGAAATACAGTTTACATGTATAGGGACTTTCTTTTGCTTTTACATCCAAAAAGAGATTATAAGCAATATAGTTGGCTGAACTTATCATAACATGTAGTGCTGCCTACTTAATTCATCTACTTTGGGTCATTCTTTAAACTACCTGAAAAGTCCTGGGATATGGGCAAAGCATCTTTCCAAACGTACCACATTTAAATCATGTCGACCAAGTGAATGTGCCCTTAGAGACAAGCTATAATGAATTTTTAGTGGAAAGTTGTTAATTCCTCTTGATGATTTGGTGGTGGCAATACTTACTGGTTAAAGCTATTTGTTTCTGTTTCATTGCTGTCTTCTAACAGAGTAGCATAGGCAAGCTCTTAAATTATGCATTCTTTAGTGATTTCCAGCTGATATACATTAGTGACATTCTCCAATTCATGTTACTGGGAACGTTTAGTATGCTATTTGCATTATCATCTGCATCCGTCTCCTTATATTCAGTGCAGTAATCTGCCCTATAATCACTCAAGGTTTTCTTATCAGCCATCAAACTATCAACTATTAGTTATTAAATGAACAGAGACCGATTTTGGGAGGTGCAGGGCTGGAGAGGAAACATCTGATTCACCACAATTCACATCTGATGGAAGGTTGAATTTGCCAGTATCTGTGCACTATATTTGTAATCATTCATATGCCATCAATGTCTAGGCCTCCATTTATTTAAAAGGTAAGCTTGTTCACTCATTGTACATGTAACAGCAATGTTTACTATACCTCATATTCATAATAAGATATACAATAGATCTTAAAGACAATCCGCTGGGAAGTTCTCCTGGATAAGTGCCATTAAAATAAACAGCAGAGATTTTATGCAGCTCTCATTCTTTTCAATGGGACATGCAATGGAGAACTTCCCACTGAATTATACCAACAAGTTACCCTTGATTTTCCAGCAAATACATAGGAGGAGAGGTCTGCATTTTTCGTCAATACCCCTGTTCTATATCCCTCACTGCTTTAACTAAAGCTGCTGAAAGGGTAGGCTACATTTTCAGCAATCTGCAGGATTTACAGATTACACTTATTTTTATTCCTCCAGTTTTAAAAAATAGATCTTTATATCCCCTGAAATATGCAAACATATAATGCGAGTTACCACTGACTACGATCCATGTCATTTAGAGTATTTTACTGGAGGGCACCCAAACGTATTGCTACCAATACTTTTTAATATGACACAAAACCTAAGCAATTTTAGAAAAATATACCTGATCTAAGATTTTGAAACAGAAAAAAGTGTTGTGAATCAAAGGTAAAGAAGCTACTGTATTTCAACCTCTGGATTGCAATACTATATAATAAAACAGGTGGACAACTACCAAATAAGGGGGAGGTGTAAAGAGGGAAAAGGAAAAAAAGAAATTTTTTCCAATCACAATACAAGGTCCATCCCTTCCTGCAATGATATCTATATTTCATCTCATTCATATTTACAAGCTTATGAAATACTATGCAGACAACAAAATTAATTGGCATAACTATTTCCTTGGTAATATATATTGATATTTCCCCTTATTGCTTCAAATCCCTCAAACTGATGTAAAATTCACTAAAAAGAAAAAAATGTTCCAGTTAGTTAAAAGACCACCACAATATTTGACAGTTAAACAAACTAGTGAGTGAAAAACACTAATTCATTGGAGAGGCTAAGATTTTATCAGGCATACAGGATTAATCTTTATTGAATAGAACCATTCACAAATCAAAACGTATTCTACTTCAATACTTTCATACAGCACTAATCAATTATAAAACTTTTCTAGCGATTCAAAATCCATGTGCTTTTCATTTTATACACTGGTGGTCTAAAATATAGAAATGAGGCTGAGCTAAGTCAGCCTGTATTGAAACTTTTGCTTTTTTCCCAATAAATATTCATCTGGAGGTTTTCTTAGAGAGAGCTGCTCATATGAAGACTGTTGTAATATTTTTATACTGTACCTCCTTGTTGAAGTAAAAGGTTAGGGGTTACCAAAATACCTCAACTGTATATACAAAAAAAAAAAGGGAAAAGGTAAGTATTCACATGAAAAATCCAAGGGAACTATATTATTTATTTTTGCATTTCCTATGATTAATGATGCACCAGTGCATACTTGAAAACTGAAGTCAAAGTAGGGGTAACACCTCAAATTCCTTTATAACTGGACAAACTTCCAATCTGGTAGGCTGTATTAAAACTAGCCTACCAAAAATATCAAAAGACTCTGCCACCTCACTTTTAATATACTGTAGCAATGCTGAAAACTCTCACATGTATGTGATTTTCTTCAGAGCTGGTCTAATAACAGCCATGAAATGCATTTAATAGACTGCTTAGATTTATTTCTTCTGTGGGATTGGCTTTTTTATTTTATTTCATTTTAAGATCTAAATGACTACAAGTCAGATAAAATGAGCAAATGTGTAAAAGACCACTTAAGGCATTTGAGCATACACACAATCAACATTTTGTCAACCAAAAGGCAACAACAAGCAGCAACCTAAAGGAATAAAATGAAAGCAAAACACAGATTTTTCAGGTCCAGATTTCATGGGCTCTAAACATCTACCAATTCCCTTTCCAAGCGTCTCTGTCAAACAACAGGAGGTGGAATAGTAGCCTTGCAATTGGTATACACAGTAAAAACCTACTTGGAGAATTGCAGGTGATGGAACGGGTTCAGAAGTCTTCTTAAATATATACCATTAATAACGCATTACAATAAACTGCCCCATTTAGTATGCCCTAGAGTATACAATTTTGGAGTTGAGAAAGTTCAAGGTAGCACCAGACTTAGAATGGTAAATCCCGACACATTTTAAACTCACTGCTCAACACATTATAGGAATTCAACTTTCCCAGGGCAGTTAAAAACAAACTACCATGTATTCTACTTATATCCTAAGGTGTACATTTCAATCTTTCTCAGGAGAAATTAAAAAAACAGCATTCCATTTAGTCTAAAAAAAAGTATTCTCAGGCTGCAATCCTATGCAAACTTATCTGGAGGCTGCACGGGACAAAGTGGGGCTTACTTTCAAGTAAACCCCACTCGAAGGATGTGCTGCATTGCTGGTTATAAAAAAAAAAAAACCAAGTTGGGAAATGCATTTTCTTCCAAAAAGGATTGCTCTTACAAAGCAAGTCAGGTTGATAATTTGACCACAGCTTTTGTCCATCAACAGCAGAGAGCCACATAATCCATGAGACTCTCTGTGCCAAGAGGGTGACTACTAAAACAAGAAGAGCACCTTAAACACTAAACCATGAACCTTAGCATAAACGTAAAGGGACTTCAGCCCATTTCATTACACGCAGGGTACGGTTAACAATGGAGCAGCTGCATCTGAATTATACTGCTGACAAAAGCAACCATCCTGCACACGTTAGGGGACTTATCCTATTGAAGTCGATGATGGCAGTTGAACAGACCCACCACGGGTGCAGGACTGCAGCCCCAAAATTCTGTTTCCCTCCACCTGAAGCTACTCATGACCATAAGACGTCTTGTTTACATCTGCTCAGGTATATGTTTTTATAGATTAAATGATATTTTCCTTCATAAACAAATTATTTGTAAGAATTACCACTTAATACCTAGTCCAGAGTTCAGTGCGCTTAAGCCAACTAAAGTCAGTGTCTTATGCACACAATACTGTGCTTGATAACCACCACTGTGTTAAACTACATACATTAAGTATAATATTTTAAAGATGAGAATCAGGAAAAAAAAACAGTTAAACTCATTACTATATCATAGAGCTGGCTAAAGCTTCCAGTAAAAAAAGAAAAAGAGAGAGCATCCATGATTCATGCATATGTTTCACTTGCACCCATGCATGCACCCATGCGCATGCACGCTTTGGCTTGACATTCAAAGTTGTAGTCTTCAACATTGAGCTACAAATTTTCCTATTATAAAAAGCCTGCCCTGGATATTTGAAGATGAGGGACATGAAAAAAGGGTAGGAATTCTGTACTCGGGCCTGGTTATTCTGAGATTTCATACATGCTAAATTTATGAAAAAAAAATGCATTAATGATGATTGAATACTGTTTCTATAATTTTATAACAAAACAGTTTCCCAATGTGTCCTATAATAGAAAACATCAAAATACCTACCGTATTTTCATTTGTATCCGAACTTGTTCTCTCTTAAGCTGAGAATTTAGCTACCCTTCCTATTTAATAAAGCTACCCTTCCTATCTTAACTACCTAACAGATGAAGAGTTGTGTGTTAAGTCAAAAGTCTGCATCTTCTTTCAAAAAAAAAATTGATCCAATAACATAGTCCCAAATCAGGAATAGCTGCGTATACTTAAAAATCACACACATTGCACTTCTTGGATAAATTTCTTTTGAAAAACCAAATAACTTCATCTCAGGTTTCCTATATTTTCAAGCAGTTTATGTCAAGAATATTTTCTATCACTCTTATAAAAATAATCCTCATGATTAAAGAGGAGGTTAAAACCATTATTTCCTCTACTGTCTGGTTTTAAGTAGTGATACATTCATTAAGGTTAGGCACTCTTGGAATTAACAATAGCTTTAAATTTTAACATGCTGGAGCTGAAACCCCTGTGGCAATAATGTTTTGGCAGAAATTCAATAAAATGGAATTTGTTACTGTACATTTTTGACAGACAGACTGCAAACACACACACACACACACACACACACACACACACACACACACACACACACACACACACACACACACACACACACTTTTCTATGCAAGTTCAGTAGGTTTTTAACCATACCAACTTGTGTTCAGGATCACTGCCTGATACCCCAGTTTGAAACGCGTTACTTGGAAGTGAACCCAACTGTTTAGGAACAGCACGCGGTACTTCTTTTTAAGTAAATGAATTTACTGTACAAGTCACTTTCCATACACATTTAATTTTCCAAAAATTAGAAACTTTTTTTAAAAAACGTTCTCTTTAAAAGTAGAAAATTACACGAACTCTACACACAGGCTCATTTTTCTCTAGCTTATTCAAATCATGCAACAGCATTGTTTACTTATCGCTTTATAATCAGATATTCTATATCTAAACCACTTCAAGAAAGGCAGAGACTACAAGTTTTATTGTTTAGAACAGAACATACACACCCTAACCAACATTACAGTAAGAAGCAAGTACTAATAGCATTCTCAGACATTCAGACTAGAATGAGATCAGTTAGACTGTCACTAATACCAACAATCAGTGATTGTGCATGGTAAAATCTTTTGTGTGTCACATAAGACAGAAATCTATGTTGCATATGTAAGCATAAGGGAGACTTCTATGAAATACACCTACAAATGTAAATACATTGGTACAAATGTAAATACATTGGTACAATCCTATCTACTTCGGGACAGTTAGAAATCAAGAAATATCTCAGTAAAAAGAGCGCTGAAGATGACTTAAATACATTCCTCGCTATTACTAGAACATAGTTATCTTTATAATGGGAGTAATTTTTATTTAATTCCTTTTCCGTGAGACACCTTGAGTGCTGATGTACTGTGGATAAAAGACCGGGTATAAGCATTTTTAATTAATAAACATGCTATTTATTTGAGCACCTACAATACATAGCAATACAGTTGAAACACATAAAATGACAAACGTTCATATGCAGCCTTTTCTGCAATAAAATGCAAGAGACTGTACACGTAGGGGCTCCAAAAGGTCCCCCAATATGTACCAAGCAGACCCAATCTTGCTGCCCTGTCTTACTTGCCTTCAGACCATACCCTGGTCTGAAGTACTGGCATCATAATTCTGTACTAGTGTTTCACATAGAGGTTGTACCTAACCGCTGCAATACTTTGTGTTTTTCAGTGCAGAAGATAGCATTAAATATAGCTTTAATCATAGGCTGCAGCTCAGAACACTCCCCTCTAGGAATGCTACAGGCTTGTATGCACTCACAGAAACTGAACTGGGGGAGGAGGGGCGGAGTAGACAAACAAACAAAAAACCTAAAATCCAAGAGTACATAGATTTAATTGTACAGGTTGAGAATCCCTTATCTAGACTGCTTGGGACGGGAAGCTGTCTGGATTTGGGAATATTTGCATAGATATAATGAGATATCTTGGGGGTGAGACTCATGTCTAAACACGAAATTCATTTATGTCTCATATACACCTTATACACATAGCCTGAAGGTAATTTTATACAATATTTTAAATAATTTTGTACCCCAGCATGCCTTGCGCTATGCCAGCCAGGTGCTGGAAAAAGTGGTGTTTTTTAAGTCAGCCCCCCAAATGTCTGGATTTTGGAATAGTCTAGATTTCGGATGTCCGCATAACAGGTAACCAACCTGTACTTCATTGCATTTGCAGTAAATTGTCAATCATTGCAATGGCTTTATTGCTAGGTTCTCCTTTCTTGTCAATATTGTGTATAAATCAAAAGCAATCTCTTTATAATCAGATTAAGTTTTAATGGAACAAATAATTTACATGAAATGCTAAATAAATATGCTCAATTTACCTTTAAAAAAAACCATTACAGTTCAATTTTCTTCACCTATAAGGAAATGCCTTCATGTAAGGAACTGAAAGAAAGCACTAAAACTTTTATGTAAATATTAGTTGCTGCAAAAAAAAAAATCACAAGAATACTGTATAGTTAAATATTTGTAGCTGAGCTGATGACAGAAGTTCATTTTCAAAAGGATAAGAGCTTCTCAATATCTAATTCAGAAGTGGTTAAGTGAAGCATTCGACATATCTTGAACACCTATAAAATTACACAACTACACTCAAGAAAGTACTGTACTAAGTACCAATTGTTATATATAGTCGGTACTTCCTGTTAGGAATTGAACTGATTTTCATAACATAGAAAAATAAAATCATAAAACAGCTTGAGTGCAACTTCTTTAAGATAGCAAAGGAATTTCACAGTGCAGCGATGTAGAACATTTGAAGAATAAATAGAAGTAAAGGCTCAACGATGTACAATACAAAAAGAGCCTTGTGATACATAAAGGTAGCATGTGTTTGTGCTGTGTTTATTCCTCAAAATAATCAGGACGACTTGCTTCCCTGAAGTAAAACTGCAAAATTATATTTACAGAAGGGTACTGTATCTTCCCAGTTTTGCAGTAAGCAATACCGAAATTCAACTCAAATATCCTTTTTAAAGCAACTTCAGTGAGAAGTGTAGTAATTACAACAATGAACTATTTATCTAAAATGACAAGGTCCCCAAACAGTGACTGTTTACTTAGGCAGCGTAACCTAACATACATCAGTAGAGCTTTTCTCCCCCCCCCAAGAATTTTCAGCATAAATGGTATTCATTTCACTTCCTTTCCAAACCCCTCCCATATGATTTCTGAATTCAGGAAAGCATACTGTATTTTTGTATTATTTAGGACCCTGTGTAGATGTTATACACATTTTGTCACCTTTCCCTAGCCAACTATAAGCTGAAAAGCTTTAGAAACATTAAAAACTCAAGACAAGCAAGTATATTTCCTCATATTTTATTAAAAAAATCATTGCAAAAGGAAAAGTGATTGAAATGACAACTTACTTCACATAGTTAATTAGCAAAAGGTGGGATACTAGCCACAAAAACTGAGCTTCCTTTTCAGCCTCCAGCAAACGAAAATGATTTTAAACTATACTGTCTGATTTATTCAGTCAAACTATCACTTGTTTTAAAAAGGCAGATAAATTACTTGCAAAAACCTGGGAGGTATGGATTGCTACAATAAATATTTTGTTATAAAAGTGTCAGTCAGTGTTACAAGACATAATACATTACACGGATTTACTAGTGATGCTTTTACATAATAATAAGAATGCCTAAGTTTGGATATAGATATGCAAAACATTACATTCACTGAGCACACGTTTTCTTTAGTACAAAAGAAGGCAATATATTTTTGGAAATGCTAGTAGGGATAACATTAATTCATTAATGATTTTAAGGCAAAATTGCACATGCATGCACACATGTGCACACAGTTCTACTGCGCTTTGGAGGTGGAATATTCCCATTCTAAACGTGAGTGCATCTTTTTTTTTCTCCCCCCAGGAAAAAAACATTTTAGTGCATTTTCATCACAAGCTTTTCTTTTCTATAAAAAATAATTTTCTCTTAAACGTTTGATTTCATTACGCATCTAAAAAGCAACTCTCACCAATCTGCTTCCACCTTCTCAAACAATAACCATAACATTTGTGAGCCTGGATCCAGATTATGTTTTAGACACATGGGAGAAAGAGAAGGGCAATTCAAAATTCCTAGTATAATTTGGACATAATCATTGATAATCTGGCTATAAAACAATATAAGATGAATAAAAACAGAACACGGAGTAAATGTTCTGCCTCCATGAGTGGCAGACACAACTTTTTTAAAAAACGTGATTTACAAAAACGCTCGTCAAAATGCAAACACTGTTCAGAGAGCTCCCTAAGGTACACTGAACAAATGTTGCTGAATGGCAGTTACATTTTGTCATTTATGTAGAAGATTAAAAAAAAATAGCTAAATCAAGGTAGTAGCTTTGGGGATCTGAAAATGCAAACATCTCACCATTTCCAGTCTATTTTTAAGGATGCTGCTTTTGCCTTCTCTCCCTCCCCCTTTTTCTGATTCTTCCACATACCTGATTCTTATCAATTACTGAAGCATCTTCATCCTCCTGGGTTCTAAAAATCCTACATAAAACTTACAGCAAACATATACAATTTACACATGAATATGCAAGGTTTAGAGCTAATGTTTTAGTTGCCTGCATGATCTGTCATTTTCAGGCTGATGGTATCTTCTAGAATACAGATGTCTGCATACAGTCAGTTGCCTTGAGCAAACCCTTTCTGCTGCACCATAATGATCTGATCCAGAAACTCAAGGGTACCTTAAACAACGGGCTACCTGTTCTAGCCATGCTTAAGGAATGTGGCCAAATAATTTTTATTGATTTAACCTTTACAGGAATGCTACATATCCTCAGAGCAAAACATTTCTAACGTATTTATAATACTGTACACCTCTGAGAAGTCTAAACTACGTTTTTTAAAGATCTAAAGGGCATCAGACTGTCCCCTTCATGATTTTCATTTTTCAATTTGTTGATTAATTCATTATTTTTAAACCTCTATTTAATGGCACTGAAGGGACACATGCAGGAATACACTGAATGCTGTTCCTACACATGCCCCATTAAAATAAAGGGAAACAGAGTAGGAACAGTAGTTTACAGACTGTGCAGAGAGGGAGGCATCAAAATGCATTCACAAATAGGTCCGATCTGAATCGATTCAATAATTTAACAGAAACCTGCAACCCAAGCACAAATGGACTAGCCATGTGTCTGAGAATAATCTAGTTTTTGTAGTCCCTGAACAGCAGCAAAAAGAGGTTTATCAAGTTCCTAGAAAGCCATTATACATGGCTGGCAGGCTGCATTTGGCTTAACTGATTAAAAGTTGGGCGGTTCCGTTCTAATAGCCAACATTTTCCTTTAAAAAAATCTGAGTAGATACTAGTTGTAACCCAACCAAGTAACTCGACTGAAAACAGATAGACCTTGCTTTTAGGGCTGTGGTGTTTGTGTCTAAACACAACGTTCATCCTAGGTCTACACATCAATTATGATACCTGTAAGTTTAAACAACCAAAAGAGCAGGGAGAGAAAGGAAAAGTTACATGCCAAGTTAAATTCAAGAGACATACTGAACAGATTTTGCATCTTTCCAGAGTTCTATAAGTAGCATTTCTATACATCTCTTCAAAATAGCGCAGGCCATGTTCACTTCCATTTTCTACAAAATAAAAATTTAAAAGGATCTTGAATTCCTTTTCTGTTAAAACCAGTTCTTTAAAATTCACCTCTGATCATACAGTCTACACACTATGCTTTATTGCTTTCTGAAAAACTGGAGTCGTACTTCAACATTGACAACTACAAAAGGTAACCCAAGCTCCCAACAACAACAACAAAAATGAAACCAATTCTGAGCTACCAGAATCGTAGGACGTTGAAATCTTGGCCAAATAAAGGCAGGAATAAAAATAGGCCAAAAGAAAGAAATCAGAAGTCCGTCAGTCCTCAAAATGACAGATGTATTCACCTATATCTGTGTTTCCAAAACTGTGGGGCCAAGAGAAACTACAAAGAGGGTGACCAAGGTGTATGACAGCTTGGGCAAAATGGTACAAAACCCAAATCATGCATTGCAAATCATGGAAAGGGGGAATAGTACTACAGCTCCTGATAGACCAGTACTCCTAGTTGAAGACACACTCAGCAGTTTAAAGGACTCTAAGGGCTGGTTCAAATGTGATAGAATAGCCTGCAATGCAGTCCTTCTCTGGCTGAATGATCAGACTGCAGTTCTGGAAGATAATACGTTTGAATGCTCCCCTATGTGAATACATATTTGTTGTCAATAGCATGTCAATAAGCATGTCAGGGGAAAAGTCTGCATAAAAGCCTGAGCCAGGATGGTGTAGTGGTTTTGGAGTTGGACTTCGATATGGAAGATCCAGGTTCAAATCCCCACTCAGCCATGAAGCTTCCAGGATGACCTTGGGTCAGTCACTATCTCTTACAGCCTAACCACCTACTTCACAGGGTTGTGAGGAAAAAATGAGGAAAGGAACTATGTACACCACCCTGAGCTCCTTTGGAGGAAGAGGTATAAAAATGTGAAAAATAAATAAAACCCTTCTCTCCTATTGCTAGCTTTTCACATGAAAGGGGTTGCTTTCATATGGAAGATTAGTGAGGCATGCTATACTCCACCCACAGTCTGAAGCTGTACAATCCAAGAATTACCACACACTAAGAAGGATAGAATTAGATTTCATTCTTGGTCTTCTACATTTGGATATAGGTACTATGGACCATGAACCCATTATTCCATAACCATAATAGAAACAAGGATATCTTCAAATTGAGAGAAATTGCATGGATAAGTGGGTCCCATAATAGGATGAACTGCTGGGTCAAACTCATCATGTGCATGCTGTTGCAGTTTGTCCCCACATGTTTCTGTGATATACTGTAACCCCTGTATTTCCCATACATAACTCTTCCTCTTCCCAGGATCATTAGATTCTCCTTTGGGTAGTTTGCTTCCTTTTTCTTTTTAATGTAAAGATAAAACTCCACATTCCACTATGTTGGAGATATTTTTTGTGGAACACCACAGCAGCTGAACTGTGCTAGGTCAGCAACAAACCCCTTCATAATGGCTCGATCTCCATTTGGTCATTTGTGCCTAAGCCTTGAGCATATGCACCCTTCCTTCCACTTGTACACTCCAATCTCCTCCCTAACTTTCTTGTTTCTGGAAATCAGAGGTGGCCTACAAACCAGAATTGGTAACCAAACTATAACCTCCAATTCTGGGTTGCAAGCAAGACATACATAGCAAGCTATGGTATGTCCAGATGCAACAGGCACACACAAGGCCTTCTGCACACAGATGCTAAGCTTCTAATCAGAATACAGTACACTTATACTGTACAAGTTATCCCCGATAAAATGTTATCAGTACAGTATACTGATAACATCTTCAGAACTAGTGCAAATGATTACAGGACAACTATGTTTGAAGAGAATTCCAAACACCAGAGTCAACATGCTTGCAATGATTAGGTAAAGGTAAAAGGTATCCCTTGACAATTAAGTCCAGTCGTGTCCGACTCTAGGGAGCAGTGCACATCTCCGTTTCAAAGCCGAAGAGCCAGCGCAGTCCGAAGAAGTTTCCATGGTCATGTGGCCGGCATGACTCAACACCGAGGCTCATGGAACGCTGTTACCATCCCACTGACGCGGTACCTATTAATCTACTTGAAATTTCTTGCTTTCGAACTGCTAGGTTGGCAGGAGCCGTCGCACGGATTCGAACTGCCGACCTTTCGATCGACAGCTCATGGTTCAGTGGTTTAACCCACTGCGCCACCCGCTGACTCTTTGCAATGATTACATGATTATAAATCATGATGCAAAATTATTCTACTTTCTGATCCATGCAGATCAGAGTTCTAATGAGCTGAGAACATATT
Organism: Plestiodon gilberti rubricaudatus; assembly: GCA_026170595.1. Classification (NCBI taxonomy): domain Eukaryota; kingdom Metazoa; phylum Chordata; class Lepidosauria; order Squamata; family Scincidae; genus Plestiodon; species Plestiodon gilberti. The sequence goes on from JANXHW010000001.1 coordinate 143,185,367, forward strand.
GGGTTAAGAAGCCTTAGAAACATCTTTTGAGTAATTTCCTGCTCCGTTAGCCCTGAACCTGGTAGTGCGAGAGCACCACACTATATAGCAGGAAGCTGTTCAGCCCTGGATTCGAGCAGTACAGCACAAAGAGGGACCATTTTTACCTTTCACTCCCTATGCTGTATGGAAGAGCAGGGAAGATTGGAGCAGAGGGATGTGTGCCTCTTAGCGCAATCCCCCATCTGATTTTCTCTCCCTATTCTGGGATACAATTATTAGGGATTCTGCAGCTGAAGAGAGTTCTTAAAGAGGGAAAAGAATTAGAATTGGGAGTGGAAAAATAATTAAGATCATAAGAAACTACTGCTCTCCAATCCTAATAAATCCTGCCGCTCCACCCAGGACTCTTGTTTCAAAGGAGTCAGAACACTTAAAAGCTTGTAGCATTCGGGGAGGGGGAGGAATTAGAGTTAGGGAATGTAGGCTTCATCGTGTTCATCCTTCACCCTAATCACCATTCCAGGATACTATACAGATGCTAGGAGCTTGATCAGGCCCATTTTCCTATGCCCCATCTTACTGCATACCTGAAGAATCCCTTCCTATATCAGGCATCCTGACCTTGCTCTAAGTCACCCCATTCTTCTGCCCAGCTGACGGGCACCAAACCATCAAGTTCAGTATTAGAAGGAATGATATTTATCTCCCTTAAGTACTGTATTGTACAAAGTACCGTACTCTATTTTACTTTACTCTCACTGACAATGAAATGTGTCGGTTACCTATCAATATCAGCACCACTGAACACTTAGGATGCAAAATGCTTTATATTCTTCATCCATTCTTATTGATTTACCCAAAATATGAGTGGGTAAATCTTTATAATTCTTTCAAGACACAGAATGTAGATTCAAGCAATGTTACGGCCACCAACATGACTTATCTAGTGTGCAAGCAGTTGTTGTTCAGTCGTTAAGTTGTGTCCGACCCTTCGTGATCCCATGAACCATATCCCGCCAGGCCTTCCTGTATAGTTGCTGTAAACACACACACACACATCAGGAAACTATGCCAAAGCATTGTGACCTGGTAACTATAAAGAGGTTTTTTTAACACCACAATAGCACCATTGTGATAATTAAGGCTTATTCTTATGACATCTCTAGCTAGCAGCTTTCAGATTATACATAGACTTTGTCAGAAAACATGAGGACTCTTGCTTGCTTAGAGTTCAGCTTTGTTAAACTTCATTTAAATGTAGTCTTTAAATCACTTAAATACAATGTGACTGAACACACACACACACACACACACACACACACACACACACACACAAATAAATTGGTATTTCAGCAATACTGACATGACTGTGTGATGCAAGTCTCAGTGCCAACAAATTAATACCGTATTTCACTTTCCAGTGCCCGTTCTCTATCCAGGACTCACAATCTGTAACACAGGCATCCTTATGAAGGCAAGAGCAGCTACTGTAAGAAATGGGTGATACAGATGGGTGAACTAGCCCTAGCTTTTACTGAGGTGGCAAGCCCAATTCTACATTCCACTTTGGATTGTTGATGGGGTTCACATTTAGGAATGCTTATACATACAAAAATTCCCTCTACATAAAATGTAGCACGTGAGGGAGAAGGGTTCTAGCTTACCCTTTTCATTTACATACTAGTTTTCTATGTGCAGGGATTTTTAAATGTGTTTTGGTAGAGAGAGGCATTCAGTCGTGCAAGCCTCACCTACAATTGGAAGTCACAGCCCAAAAATCTTAAGTTAAGTTTTTACTGAGGTGGCCAAAGTCTATCCCTGTGCTGTCAATTCCAAATCAATTAGCACAGCCACAGTGTACCAAAGATTTTCACTTCCCAAGGGTCCCCTAGAATAAGAACCTCCTTGCCCTCATAACTTACAAAAATAAATTTTGCATGCACAGTGACCTTCCTCCCCCCCCCCCCCCGTTTCTTAGCGCCCAATCCTATCCAATTTTCCAGGGTCAATGAAGTCCCAATTCAGCCCCGAGGTACGGGAACAAACGTTCACATACCTTGAGGAGGCCTCCAGGACTGCCCCCACCACCACAGGGTGCAGTGCACACTCCCATTGGCATGGCTGCATCAGCACTGGAAAGTTGGATAGGATTGGGCCCTTAATCTGAGCCACCACCACCACCACCCCATCCCCCATTCAAGAATGAGCTTGTACAGACGTACTGTTAACCATGGTTAAGAGATTGGCAGTGCAAAGGATCCTATACTCCACCACCAGTTCACTCTAGGGAGCAACTTAGCTTTAACATTGTTCATCTTTAGCTCAAGCACTTATTTCCACTGGTTCTCTTTTGTATTTTTAAGGTTGAAAGCCACCTGAAATATACTTTTGTAGCTCCAGCTCCAACAGGTGGAGTAGTATAGAAATGTTTCAACCACAGAGACACTATCTGCCGTTTTATGGTTCATTGTAAACTAGCATAAGTGTCTCAAATTCTCTAAGACAGTAAGGAAATAACCAATACATTATGAATGCCAAAGAAATAAAAGCTATTAGAGATCGCCCATATTGCACTGTAAACAGATACCTAGTGTTCTTGATACCTGTCTGTTTGAATTTCTATAAAGCACCCCAGTTGCACAGTGAAACAGCAAAATGCCAGGTGCAGTGGAGACTTTTATGTAAAGCTTTTTTCTTCAAAGGAAAAAAAAATGCTTGCCTGCAATGCATCAAAGGTCACAGCTATGTTACAAGGTAAGAAAGTAGGCAAGGAGAACCTATGTTAGCAATGTGAAAGGCCTTTGCTCTTTAAAAAAAAAGTTGCACAATGTGCAATTCAAAATTTAAGTTACCTACTTGGTTTTTACACAATTTAAAAGTATTTCAGACCATGGAGTAGGAAACAAAAACAGAAATATGCAGGGCTTTGTTCCTATTCCTTGACTATTCTCAAACATGAACACTGTTTTAATTCAGTACAGTATATCATTATGGTTGGCAAACAACAAAGTCCATGTACCAACTACTGATTTCCCCTTCAAGTGGCAGATCCTTGTGCCTCGTGGAATGCTGAGCGTCCCTCCACCCTTCTGTAGCAGCTTCTCAGGACCACATGTAATCTTAGCAGCTTGCAAGGACCAATATGTCTGGACGACAGATTCAGTCTGACAGTGTTCAAGGGTGCCGGTGTATCATATAAGTGCATGTGAGGTTTTGCTGTATATTTTCCTTTCCACAGTCCTGCTCTACAAAATCCTCTACATCTTGTTTGTTTGAAAAAAGAAGCCCTGATTTAAAATCTGATATGACACAAGGGCTGATAGAAATTAAACAGACTGCAAAACTCAGTGTACAAATACTGTCAAGTAGCATGTATCAGACAGACTACGGAATGGCTGTGAAACAGGCAACATTTACATATCAGAGTCATTGTACAGTATATTTGTTTGGTAACATTTCCTCCCAGCCCACAGGTGTAACGCATTTAACTCCTGTTGCATATATACAACCTTGAGTAAAAATGCTTAAATATTTGTCTGATATAAGGTGGCAACACTAGTGACACTATTCCACCCAGTTTCTTCAATCTAACTGCCCAATGAACTATAGTATTTAAATGCATGCTCAGACTTTGTAGATCAAGTTCATGGCTAAGGCTATTTGTCTGTATTCCTAATGTTTCAGCAGGAAACTAAATATTATCCTACCATTGATCTCCATTTTGCCTGCTTACAGAGAAACTTGGGGTGTCTAGTTGAATAGAATACTGGTGGGGCCCCAGCACCCCAGTCGGTGAACCATGGGAAACGACTGCATGCCCTAAAACATATTCTAGAATCCTCTGTAACACACTATAGTGCCACAACCAACGAGCACAAAGTTCTCTATAGAGGATTTGATGCTGAACATACAGTGTCTATCTTCAGGAAACCCTTTCAAAACCATTTAATTCCGTTTAAGTCCAGAGGCTTGAGTGCATTGAGTTCTGTGTTGGATTGTGGTGTGCATGTTTCCCAACTTGTGGTAGTATTTGGAACCTGAGAAAGCTTAAGTGCTTGAGAGTTTACTGTCAAGGAGGCTTTATTGAAAACTTCACTTTGCTGGTGTTTTTCTTCATGGGTTGTAAAGGAGCGCAATCCGATTTCAAGACTGTTGAACAATTCATCTTTCATCATTCGAAGTATATCCCTGACCTAGATTTACCATTTACAGCTGGTAAATAAAACCAACTGTAATGTTAATCAAATAGTCGTTAAAACATGATTAAAATAACCACTGTCTACCAGATGCACCTATCTGGGAATCTTTATAGGTCTCTGCAACTGACCAAGCTACAAAAGTAACAATGAATACTGACTACAAGAAAGCAATGAAATGATCAACTCAGGAGGGGGAGAAGCCACAAACTCTCGCTTTGTACCACTATACCTTTTCAGTTTGTTGGTGTGTTTTTCTTAGAAACCACATAGTAAGTGAGTTAGATTTCTTCTTCACTCTTTCCCAACACTAACATTTTCCCCCAGTGTATAAACTTGCATGCACACTCACATATTTACTGATTAGGTGAACCAATGTTCCCCTGTGCCTGTATAAATCAAGCAAATGAACATCGAATACAAATACCTCTGCAAACAGCTATGATCCTTCCCCAACTCATAGACAAGGAAAATTACAGAAGTTCGGTTATGGACCTGAATACAGTAGGACCCAGATCTTTAACTCTGCCTAGAATTTTAGGCAGATTTCTACTACATCTTATTGCAGCACTCTAGCCATGGACTTGTAGGGGCGCTACTGATAAAATTGCACTATTGGTCTGGGATCAGGCTCTCTTAAGTACCATCTCCTTCCATATGAACTTTAGCAACAGAGCCTGTTCTGCAAGGTGAAGTGTACACAGGTGGTTACGTGGGGCACCTTCTCGGTTCTGAAATAGTTCTGAAAGCCAGGATGGTGTAGTGGTTCAGGAGTTGGACTTAGACCTGAAGATCCAGGTTCTAATCCCCACTCAGCAATGAAGCTTCCTGGGTGGTGTAGTGGTTTGGGAGTCAGACTTAGACCTGGAAGATCCAGGTTCAAATCCCCGCTCAGCCACGAAGCTTCCTGGGAGACCTTGGGCCAGTCACTATCTCTCAGCCCCACCTACCTCACAGGGTTGTTGTGAGGACAAAAAGGAGGGGAGGAAATATGTACACCACTCTGAGCTCCTTGGAGGAAGGGCGGTATAAAAATGTGAAAAATAAATACCTTTCATGTGGTTCCCTCACCGTTTGACTTTACACTAGGGGTTCTTATCCCCTTTGGCGCGGTGTGACACCTCCATGGCTGCCACCGCGCTAAGTACCACTGGAACTAAGTGGCGATTAAATCATTGCCACTTACTTGCAGGATTTTGGCTGTGCCAGAGCTCAGATAACACCAGTAAGAGGAGAAGGGTGGGCGGGAGGGCCTTTTCCAGCCCTGGAAAATTGCGCGCTCAAGCTCTGCCGGCTCTGCAGAGCTCGTGCTACCATTTCCAGGGCTCCAGCATGGCGCAGCCACCCTGGCAGCTGCCATCTTGGTGGCCAAGAGCCTGCATACCACCAGTTGAGAACCCCAGCTTTAGACAATAGGTGAAAATGGTGGGCCTTGGGGTAAGCCATATTTAAATATGACCCTACATAACCTTGGCTGTTTCTGCTGCGGTGATTTTGTTTTGTGCTGTTGTCTCATCATTTGGTGATGTTCTTCATTTTAAACAACTTAGTTGTTAAGCTACCCTGGAAGCCCTCATAGACAGAAAGGCGGAAAACATTTTAAGTAAATAGAAATGTTTTACACTTACTATTTAGAGCTAAATGGGAAACACGAGGAGCATTAATCAAGGCGCATAATGTCATGAACATGTGAAACTGCCTTATATACCATTGATCTATCTAGTTCAGCGCTTGCCTATACTGACTAACAGCAGCACTCAAGTCTCAGAAAGAGGGTCACATTCTCCAGCCTTGCTGCCTGAATATGCGCCAAGGATTACAGTGGAGGTCCTTGCAAGCTGCTAAGATGGAACAAGGTCATCTGTACTGTTCCACCTGCCATGATACAGAATACGCAGTGAGGTAGTGGCTATATCTATATATGCGTGTGTGTGTACACTTCTACCCCACCTTCTAACATAAAATGTCTCAAGGCAGTTTAGCCTCTGAGGATTCAAGTACATATTATTATTATTGTAAATATATTTTAAAAAGTAGACAGCTGAATCCTAAGTATGTGTAACCTGAAGGAAGTCCTACTGAGTTCAATGGGACGTATTCCCAGGTAAGCATGTACAGGATTGCAGCCTATCACCGCAATCCTATCCAGCTACCCCACTGGTGCAGCCAGTGGGGGAGGGCAGTACAGGAGGCTTTGGAAGGGAAAGGGGATTTAAATCTCCCTTTATTGGGATCCCTTCCAAAGCCTCCTGTTCTGCCCTCCCCCACTGGCTGCACCAGTGGGGTAGCTGGATAGGACTGTGCTGTAAGTCTAGTAAGGCTGCAATCTCTCTCTCTCACACACACACTTCCCTAGGAGGAAGTACCAATAAATGTAACATGTCTTACTTCTGAATAGTCATGCATAGGATTGCACTATGAATTGACCTCTTAACTCACTGCATAAGGTTTAACTTTGTAATCTGCTCATATTCATACTAATTCCAGGATAGGGTCCAGGATATCTGAGGGACCGCCTTCTCCCATACATTCCGGCCCGCTCTCTTAGGTCATCTGAGGGGGCTCTCCTGCGTGTACCACCTCTATCGCAAGTTAGGGGAGTGGCAACACGTGGGCGAGCCTTCTCTGCTGTGGCGCCACAACTGTGGAACTCCCTGCCAGGGGATCTGAGAACTACCCCCTCCCTCATGACTTTTCGGCGAGGGCTCAAAACGTTTTTGTTTCGTCTAGCGTTTGGGTGATGGGTTGTAGTCTGCCTCCTGTGTCTCAAGATGCTCTGCCATGCTGCTTTTGTGTGCTCCATATTGTCCCCCCCCCCCGTGGATTTTATTGTTTTTAAATTAATGTATTGTTTTAAACTTTTCTGTATTTTAAACTATGTTTTTTTTATTTTTGTTGTAAGCCGCCTTGGGCATTTGCCTCGGCATAGGATAAGGCAGGATATAATTTTTTTAAATAAATAAATAATAATAATTCCTTACTACAGTGGTTCTCAAACTGGTGAGTCACAACCCACCACAAAAAACAGATGCAGTCGCTACCCCCTAAAGGGGGGTGGTGACGTGTGGTGACATCTGTGACGGCCCAACGCCGCCAGGAAAAAAAGTTTTTTTAATTTACCGGGGGTCGTGCAGGCCCTCCAGAGGGTGAGGGGGTGTGGCCCCCTCTGGGGGCCCCTCTGCAGGCCTTCCGCGCTTCAAACCAGCTCTGTGAAGTAATCAAGACCCAGTTTTTGTCCAAAACCTGAAGTGGGTCTCGATTACTTCAAGAAGCCGATCTGAAGAGCAGGGAGGCCCCGGCACCCTCTGGAAGGCTGGCACAACCCCCGGTAAGTTTTTTTAAAAAAAAATGTTCTTAACATAAGAAGATTCCTGCTGGATCAGGCAAAAGCTTCCTGTATCTCACAGTGGCCCCACCAGATGCCTCAGGGAGCAAACAGCCAACAAGATACCCGTTTCTTGTTGTCACTCCCTTGCACCTGGCACAGAGAAAACCTACATCTTAAGCCAGGAGGTTGTTTATGGCTTGTAACCTGTGATGGTCTTTTCCTCCATGAATCTATCTAAACCCCTTTTAAAGGCATCTAGGCCAGGTGCCAACACCACATCCTATGGCAAGGAGTTCCACAGATGAATTACATGCTGGGTGAAGAAATATTTTCTTTTGTCCATTCTAACTCTCCCTCCACTCAATTTTAGTGTGTGTCCTCTGATTCTGGTATTGTGCGAGAGGGAGAAGAATTTCCTTCTATCCCCTCTCTCCATCCCATGCATAATTTTATACGTCTCAATCATGTCCCCCCTCAGGCGCCTTTTTTCCAGACTGAAAAGCCCCAAACGTTGTAGCCTTTTCTCATAAGTGAGGTGCTCCAGCCCACGAATCATTCTAGTCGCTCTTTTCTGCACCTTTTCCAACTCAACTATATCCTTTTTGAGGTGTGGTGACCAGAACTGCTCCAGATGTGGCCTTACCATCGATTTGTACAAGGGCATAATATTGGCCGTTTTATTCTCAATCCCTTTTTTAATGATCCCGAGCATGGAATTGGCCTTCTTCACAGCCGCCGCACACTGGGTCGACACATTCATCGACCTGTCCACCAGTCACTCCACCAGTGTGATCCTGGGAGTGGCAGCCTGCCCCCACAAGGACTTACGACTTCCCCTACTTGTGGGGAGAACTATGAGAACCACTGCCTTACTATATTCCTCTTGTATGCAGTTTCATGAAAACACTCATCTCTATAAAGAGATACTTTCTTTAAAAGTTAGGATGGATGAAAGACTGAGTAGGAGAGGAAAGGAGGCTAAAATTTGAAAGTTTGTTTGTGTAAGGAGATGGTGGATAGGAGTTTTAACCTGATAAATAATCAGTTTGTTACTTCGTCTGAGTTCTCCCTGACTGGCTGGGCTTAAAGATTTTGCCATCTGGCCACTAGCTGACAGTATTTATTCCCAAAATAGAATCATTGGATATTATGATTTTTCAACAAAATGCCCACAGGATGGTTTGCAGGAAAAGGAATACGTGAAGTAACTTATTGCCATAGGCCACTACAAATAAAACATGTAGGTAAAAGAATAAGAACATGGGGTCCCAGCATTTGCCCAAGGGTACCATGCGCTGATAATATCCTTGAGTGTAGGAAAAGGGGATTAAAAAACAACAACATTAATTCCAGGGTTGTGAGGGGTTTTTTTGGTTTTACAGATTTAAGTTAGTTATGGATTTGATACTGTCCTGCACAAAATGATATCTAAACCAGTTCAAAGTGTTTGAACCAATTACTGAACCACTTTTAAACCCAGAAGATTTAAAAAATACTGATAAACGTGAACCCAAATTTTAAGTGGCTCAACTTCCAGTAATACTTCTCTCTCTATTGCCAATCAAGGGCTACTAGAGTAGGGCTGCCCCACAACATACAACTCCCTCTCTGTAGAGACTTCTCAAAAGTCTATTTCAAAAGACTTTTCTATTTGAGATGGCTTTTGGTGGTCAAGGTTAAGCATTTAATAAGGAGATGTCTAGTGAATAATTTAGTTTGATTTCTAGTGTAGATTTTGTTTTAATGCTGTCACTCATCATCTCAAACCTTACAGAACAGGTTAATCACTACAGCAAATCACTACCTCACTGCAGCAGCTTAAGAAATCAAATTTATGATTAAAATGTTTATATACTACCCTTCCAACTTGCTAAGCATATAACACAATTTGCAGATCATTAATACACCAGTGAGATCGTTCAGTTAGAAAGACTTTTGATTGGACAACTCAAGTACAAACTTGTGCTGAAAAAAATGAAACAGGAAGTTAAGAAATGGAAGTAGAGAGCTTGAAAGAGGAGAGAACAATTCTCTAAAGACAGTGGCAAAGAACACAGACTAAAATTTCCAAGACTGCACCTCCCTCATTCATAGAAATGTCATCTCCCTCTAAAGTTTGCTCTTTGCAACCAGGTTAACATCAGACACTCCTCCTCCTCCTCCGCTGAACTATCCAACAAATTTACTTGATAACTCATGCTTAGGAACCCTAACAGACACAAGGCCCTCAGGAGCAGAACCTATTGAAAACAGTGTTAACCAGTGTTAACCACTGGATTATGGCCTGGAAATAAAGATGTTGCAAAATGTAAGCTCTTTTGTGAATTCTGAAGATAGCTGCTGGACAAGAAGACTAGATTCAGCACTTTTTTCCTGTATTGCAGGAATAGGCTGCCTTGTCACTGACCTTGTTGTTGTTGTTCAGTCATTAAGTCGTGTCCAACCCTTCGTGATCCCATGAACCATATCCCGCCAGGCCTTCCTATCCTCCACTATCTTCCTGAGTTCGCTCATTTTCATGTTCGTTGCATCGGTGATGCTGTCTAACCATCTCATCCTTTGCCTTCCCCTTCTCCTTTTACCTTCAATCTTTCCCAGCATCAGGGTCTTCTCCAGAGAGTCCTCTCTTCGCATTAGGTGGCCAAAATATTTGCGTTTCAGCCTTAGTACCTGTCCTTCCAGGGAACAGTCAGGGTTGATTTCATTTAGGATTGACTGATTTGATCTCCTAGCAGTCCAAGGGACTGACCTTAGGATGTGTCAACTTTTGGTGCTGTCTTACAATCCCAAGACAGTTAACTAGATATTATATCTTTCTTGTATTGCCTTTGTCCCTTTTTTTTGGGGGGGGGGGGATTGAATCCATTTTGTATCTTTTTTTTCATAAAGCATTGGTTTTAAATAAAGTACAAAGAAAGATTGTGCAAAGGCACAAAAAGGACACACTTTTATTGATATTTGCCTATAGAATTTTTACATTTAGTAGAAGTCATTCATTTGTGCACTGTGCTATTTAAAACAGAAAATGACACTGTACTCTAATCAAAGCCACCCTGTTAATCATAAGTGCAAGGATTCATGATTCTATTAAACATACTGCTGACTTCAACATTCAAAACAACATAACAAATACAGATTGATTCATAGCTAATTAAGTTAAAAGAAGGTTCTTATTTATATTCCAGCTTTGTTTCATACAGCACTTCAAAGTATTTTTACCAATGACTCTGAATCATAATCAGTGGAGACAATGGCCCATCTGTTAACAATGCAAGAATGGCTCAACAAAAGAATTATTATTTAAGTGTCCCCCCACATGGGCAACCTACAAATTTAGGGGGCCTACGCTAGTTCCTCTTACTGATATCTCTAAGAAGTAGAAAACCAGCGACTCCCTTCAGGACACTGACCGAAAACAGTGACTATGCAAATGTTTAAGGCTATTAAAAAAATCACATTACTTGGAAGAAAAACAGCCTGAACTGGGAGAAACACTCAGAAAACAGAACATTAGATAAGCATATACTTTGTAATGTCACAAAATGTAGCAAGAGGAGTGCAGCCTCTTTCCAAATAAGCACAAGGGTAAGAGTAGCTGACCAAGAGCAGCCACATAAGAAGCACAGGCTCTGCTCTGATGCTTACCGTACTTATGAGAAAAAGAACCACTTAGGATAGGGTGATCCAACATGCGGCCCGCACTCCAGCTGATGGAGTTGAGAGCCTTTCCGATCGTCAGCTGAGGCGCAGCAACCTCTTCCAAGGCTGCCAGCCTGACCCGCTTTCTTCCTGAGCTGGCAGCCTTGAGCGAGGTCGCGGCAGCATGCCCCGTACTCCAGCCGACAATCAGAAAGTTTCCTGAGCACGCTGGGGCAAGCCTCCAAACAGGGGCAGGAGGCTTGGAGCTGTGGGCAGAGCTTTTTCTGCACTTGGCAAAGTCCTCCTGCCTGCTCCGACCTCCTTACCTCTATTTGGAGGCCTGAAGTGGCAGTGACATACTTCCGGGTTTGTCACCACTTAACTTCCGGTTCCATGCAGCCTGCCTGCTCCGGTAAGTTGGACCATTCTGACTTAGGATGTTTGAAGTCCCAGACCTGTGCACCTATATAGGTGACAGATAAGCTCAACACAACTTCCCAAGCAGGGCCTCCAGAACTAGCAGTACAGTACATGCGACTGTGGCTGGGCATGTGCCAAGGCCCATGCCACTGATGGGGACCATGCCCATCCCCAGCCATGTCCCAGTTGGCCAATGTAGCCACTGCTTCCCCACCCTCACCCGATGAGCAATAGAGAGGAGAGAAGCAGTCACAGAGTTCCACCTTCCTTGGACACCAGCCATTTTTAAATTCCTGGATGCTCCACCACCCAAAGCAACACTGGGGGCGGGGCACCTGGGAATTAAGATGACTGGCTCCCAGAGACAACAGACTGCTGCAACTGCTCTGCTCTCTCATCCCAGATGCCTAGTAAGCCACAGGATGCTTACTGGAGGAGGGGAGGGAAGCAGCAGCCACACCAGAGGAGAGTTCTCCTTCACACAGCAGCTGAAGGAGAATTCTCGTTCTGTCTCTTGCCCAGAAGCAGACAGGTGACGGAGGACAGCCCTTTTTCATGTGGCTGCTGCCTCTCCTCCCCCTTCCCCATCACCTAGTAAGCCAATGGACACTTAAAAGTGATGGGGACGAACAGACGCAGAAGCACAGTGGAGAAGCAGTCTCCTTCCCTCAGAGTCTGCAGGTGCTGCATGAAGGAGAACGTTTTTCCATCACTTGCCCAGCTTCTGGAAGGGGGGGGGGGGCGCGCGCGCACACACACACACACACACACACACACACACACACTCTTAAATGGGGTTTCCCCACAGTGCTTGCGCTCAAGGGTCCCCTCCAAACTGGCACTGAGGGACTCAGTATACGTATCTGTGATTGCTGCCTACCTGAGGTTGCAAAAACTGCTGGTTATATTTGGCCTGGTGGGTCACAAGCCTGTCTTAATGTGTCATACGCTACTTACCACCACATCAACCCAAGTAGTGGTGGTAGCTCCAAAATCCTTCTAAACTGGGCAAAAGCTACCATTATTTTTACTAAAAGTAAGCAGCTCAATTTACAGTTCTCTTCTTTTGTACAATTCTCTTCAGGGGAGAATTTTGTCCTCGCGCTTCCCTCACATATAGCAACAAGCACCCAAGACCTTTGCTCTGATTTTCATTGTGTTATAAAGGCATGCAAAATTATATACTGTACTAGTTGTCTGTCATGTTCTTGTTGGTTAAACAACGTCAAACATCAAAAAAGTACTAAAACAGAACAATCTCTACTGTCCTATCAGACATTACACAAGCAAAGAGACCCAGATAAACCAGTGATGCAAGTAGACAGCAGACAAGAACACAACACAGCACTGCAAATCAATCTGAACTTCCAGGCTCAGAGTCAGCCTGTGTTCTACCATATAAACACATAAAACATAACATTTCTAAAAGAACCAAAAACAATACAGTATAGGCTCTTTGCTATGTTGAACTAAAGTGAACATTTCCCCTTTTGGTAGGCACACACCATCTCTTAAAACATTTCCGCTAAATGTAACAGTGCCATTTCAGACTGGGAGGGGGCTTCTGAAGGGACATGGAAGATTCTCCAGAATTATAAAGGCAGACTCTTGCGTACAGGGATGGTTATGTTGCAAGGAAATTATGAGAGTATTTGCTGTGGCTACGTTTTTTTACAGGTCAGTGTTAACACAATCCAACAGTACTTTTTCAAGACAAACGGGATGTGTGCATTTGGCATGCACAGCTACAACATAGGCCCATTTAGCTATAACAGCCAGCCAATGTACAGAACTAACAAGGAATCTAGTCACCGGGGGGGGGGGGGGGAGAAACTAATCCTGAGGAATAATCATGGAGAAAAGGGAGAACTTTGTCTGCTTAGCTTCATCACCATGCAGCATCTTGCCAGTTTCTCCCACATACTGATGCTTTCCTATTATTATGCTAAATAAATGTGTCATAAGGGTGTAGTAATGTGTACTGATGAGGAATAGGCAACTTATGGAACAATCCTTATAGGCATTATCCTTCCGTCAGTCTGCCTTGAAAGATGGTAAACTCAATTGAGTTCCACCCACCAATTAGTTCTTTAAAGAGAGAGTCAGTGAATAAGCAAACTGGGAGTTCTTAAAATGAGAACCACTAAAAAAAATTTACTTGATCAACTTGCAAGATCTCATTGATCTTGAGTGTTGGGTTCACAAACTTTAACCTACCGATTACAGGAAGCCAACTGTTACTTATATTAACTGCTTCTTTCTTCCTGCTGATGTTTTTTTTACACATCTCTGGATCTCAATAGCCTCCCTGAACATCCGGGGAAAATATGCTTTTTCCCAGTTTGCTCATTCACTGACTCTCTCTTTAAGAACTAATTGGTGGGTGGAACTCAATTGAATTTCACAGCTTTTGGGTGCTCATTTAAGCTATCAGCAGTACACTATTTAATGCAGTCTCCTCTGGGAACCTCGGCTCTATGTGAGGTCTCTCACACATTCCCTGAGGACGTCCAGAGTATACTGGACAAAACGTTGGAAGATGGATGCTTTTAATGTACAACCATGGTCCTGAAACCCGGATATTTTAACTGTGGAAGTTCATTTTGTTCACATTTGCCCAATTTGCCATCTTGACATGATAGTCTTTGATCTTGCTCCTGTCCTTGATGGTACTAGCTACTCCTCCCAGTTGGGCGTCTGCAAATTTGATGAGCATCCCCTCTGCCCCCTCATCCAGGTCATTTATAAAGATATTGAGCAATACTGGACACGGGGGGGGGGGCAGATGAGATGATGTTTTGTGATGTACATTCAATTCTTGAAATATACTGTAACTACTGTAGCAGCATTTATTATAGTCCAGGGGGGGTCGTATCCACGGATCCACTATGTGCGGATTCACTTATCCGTGGATTGCGGGCTCCCCCTGCGTCCATTACCTTTTCTTTAGCTGATATCGCTGGCGCCAGGTTAAGGGGCTTCTTGATTCACCAAAACACTATAAGCAGCAAGCTGCTTATAGCGACAAAGCAGGCAAGCAGCCTGCATGCTAGAGAGGCTCAGTTAAACAGGAAGCAGGGGGGGCTCTCCACAGGGATAGCGATGTTCCCAGTATCTGTGGGGCAGCAGGAATCTATCCCCCGCAGATACTGGGGCCCTACTGTATTTCAATTTTTCACCAAGTTTCCCACTAGCAGAAGAAACCACTGTAGCAACAACTTCTTGGGGAATTACTAGAAGTATTATGCAACACACTACATGGAAGCTTACCTGAAGGTACAAGCAAAATTGCTCGTTATCTATTCTGATATACCTATAGTTTGGGGTGGAAGATTTATGGGAGCTAGAGAATTCCAAGAAAATGTGCTCCCTCCCTTCCAGGTTTCTTTTATAAGATGACTAAAATCATAAACAACTCCTCATTCTGACTAAGTTCAACAGGAGAAAATTGTTATTTTTGCATAATGCAGTATCAGCAAAGTGTCTGGGTTCAAATATGGTAAACAAGGAATAAGTGAAATGGAGAAATCCTGTCCAACCTCAAATTACAGTTTGGTTAACCAGCATTCTCATGGGCAAGATACTTACTCCCATTTCCCTCCAATATAATCCAAACTTTACTCTCTACAGTGAGATATTATTTAACTGATGGACAACAAAATGATGACATGAACATCTGAACGACTGAAATATTATGACATATAATGGGGAAACAGCGCTAAACATAAAATTAGCATTCCAGGCAAGAAGCTGGACTAAGAGTGGTCTTGTTACCACACCTACTCAGGAATACACAGGAATGGACCTACACAATCAAGCATATTAAAGGAATCTTTGTTGGTCATTGCGCACTTAGGGGGAAATGGATATTTGTGAGAAAGTTCAATTGTCAAAAAACTGATGGTATGCCTTGACAATTTTAGCGCTTTGTCAGTGTCCCAAAATATGAAAAAGGTTAAAAATCACTGGTTTAGAGGAAGCCACTGGTCAAAATTACCTATCTCATGATGGGGAACTTGTTTAAGACAAGCTGGTATCTGGAGTGCTGAGTTGTGTTGTTAGGCTTATGAAGTCAAGTTCAGTTCTGGGTCACTGAACAGGGGTATCCGAGGAGAGAAGAGGGGAATAGGAGGGGGGCAGAGAAAGGACCAGCCAAACATGATTGGATTATAACTATGCAATTTTCAGCTTGTAGTGATTATAAGCTTTATTCCAGTTGTGGTCACTTACTGGGAGAAAGGGACAACATGGTGCTTCAAAAGTGAGTTAACTTGGTTCTAGGGAGAAAAGAGTGGGGAGAAGAGAGTTAAAAGAGTAAGGGTTGAGGGTAGTTCTGTCACTGGGCGCTGAGGTTTTGACACTTCAAAAAAGAATGTGATCGGAAATTACAGCCACCTTGGGGCAATGAGCATACTGGCTTCTGTTTTTAACAACAAGCGACAGAGGGCAGATATTGGAGACAAGGAAAGATGCACTTTCAGACAAAGCTGTGAGCCAGCCTCACTGAGACATGCAACTAAGGCACCCCTGCTGCCAGGGATATTAGTTGCTAATTCGGTAAAAGGGTATACACCATTACTGATCAACTTTTGTATGCTTAGAGGTCAGCCTAGAAAGCAGGCCATAACTAAACCAAGTTGCTGGTCAACAACTCACTCAGTTTTATAAATACAGATATTATTTATTTTGCCCCAGAAGAGAAGCTGGCAAAAACCAATAAGTTGAGAATCTCTATTCAGATCTGATTTTAAATTTTTTTAAAGTGTTATAAAGAAAGGGACTTACCTTGAAAATTTTACTGCAGCAGCATATTCAAACCACAATATCAGTCACAATATGATTTTGTGACTGATTTAACCTGTTATTTACAACAGGTTAATTACAATAGTGGGCAGTACTAGGAAAGAATAAATACAAGTGCAAAAGAAAAAGCAGAAGTTGCTCTGAACAAATATGTAATACAACAATTTGTGAAAGACACATAACTAATATTTCCTATGAACTTGCATTGTTCTCATTTGGCATAACCAGCTCTAATTTCTTTCCTTCAGTTGATACGGAGCCTTGGAAGTGTTAGTACAATGTTTGTACTCATGTTTATGCATTCCTTGGCATCTAAAACTGTTCTAGCAGTTGATAATGTTTCTTCTGTTTTGGATGTTATTACCTTTCCTGGCTTAATCCCTCAACAGAGATTACTGAAACCCAAGCTCCTCATTATGGAAGCTCTTTTGTTTCTCTTGACAAAGCATGGAGTTTCTTAGGGTAAAGGATCTCAACATATGTAAATACTTTGAAGGAAAAAAATTGTTTTAATCATCCAATGTATGTGAAGAACTAACATTTAAAAATGTATTATTCCTGTGTTAAACTGAAGACATTAGCCTCTATCATACCAGCCTCTAATAGATTTTGACAAGCAATGTTTATTTTATAGTGCCAACCCACTCAATGCAATATGTTACATCCAGGTTTCCAATTTTTTGTAATACAAAGCACAGACACAAATATGGCAACTATTATAAGCCATACAGTAGACCACTTAGCAGTTCCATTCAACCTAAACCAAGGCACGATTTAACAAGCACATGCCTTGAGCCAGCATATCCAACATGCACAGAAAGGCAGAAAGTCCAACATGCACACGAAGCTCTCCTGATTAAAAGGGACCTTTAAGAGAGGGGATGGCTTCGTGTGTGCAAAGGAATAACGTGCACAGAACTACCACCATCATCGTCATCCTGGGTGGGTGTATCATGCACACTCTGAAGTGGGAAGCAGAATGTTTAATGTTGTGGGAATAATTTACCCTTGTAAGTGATATATTCAATAGGACAGAGCCAAATATTCACTTTATTTGCAGCTTATTTAAAGCACTGTAAAGATTCAATATGGAATGATAATTTGAAATGGGACCCTCTACGATTAAAATCCTGAAGCCTGTTAACGTAGTAGAATAAAATCTGGCTTGAGTTTTCATTTCCTAATATCTAGACATCTTGTCTGTGACACACACTATTTTGATGCAGAGACCAACCCATTAAGTTGCAATTCTATCAGTTGTCTGTCAAATTTATATCATAAGTAATCCGAATTTCTTTATCTGATTGTGCCACTAAGGGCCCAATCCTACCCAGCTTTCCAGCCCCAATGCAGTCTTGCTGATGGAGCTTACGCTGCCCCCTGCGGCGGGGGCAGTCATGGCAGCCTCCTCAAAGTAACAGAACATTTGTTCCCTTACCTCCAGGCTGCATTGTGGCTGCATTGGCACTGTAAAGTTGGATAGGATTGGCACCTAAATGAATATTTTACAAGTACTGTATATCTACCCGAAGTGGCAAACAGCAACTAGGGGATGTGTTTTCATCAGGAAATGGCACAGGGAGATGATTAAAACCCCTCTCCTTTAGCACTCCGTTCCTGATCAGATTTCTGCTGTGGTTGCTATTAAAGTTCCTCAAACAGCAAGGGATCTGATCACTCTCATGTCTACTTGCACCCTTTCAGATTAATACACACACACACACACTTCACTACCTGCCCTATCTGTAACTGTGTGCGACTGAGTGATTTAACTAGCATGACTGGCAAGCAACATGCCTAAAGCCCCGAGACACACCAGGAGTGTGTTGCATCCGGTGTGTCTGGCGGCGGCCGCTTTCTTGCCGTGTGACGTCTTGCCGGCTGCCCGCCGGGAGGGATGTTCTCTGAAACACCTCACCTGGCCGATACCAAGGTTTTCCTGCGTTTGTCACATTGCGTTCTCATTCAGCCAATCTGAGCACTTGTTTTGAACCTGGGGGCGGGACGCGGAGCAAACACGGTAGCCAATCAGAACAGAGTCTGAAGAGACTCGATTTTGATTGGCCAACAAGAGAGAGGGCAAGCGGAATGTCTTCGCTTTCTCCCTGCAGCGTTCGCTGGTGGACCTGGGGTTCCTAGCGGCACATCGGCTGTTCAGGCGACGCGAAGGACGTGCTGGACGCGGGACGCACCTGATGTGTCTCGGCCTTAAGATAGGCTAAGGTTAAGGTATGTTATGTTAGCAAAATCAAGAATTCTTTATATACAATAATATAGTTTCCTAAGAATACTTAAGATAAGAGGTGGCTTCATTGAAATCCATGCCCCTTAATTCACATAAATGTGTTTAAGAACTAAGCTGTAAATTACATTTTTAAAAAAATTCAGCAGGAATCTAGAACAGTTCTTTTAAAGTGGCAACTTATTGTAATGCAGAAGCCAAAGGAAACAATTTTAACATTTCTGTCCACAGTCTATTCCTGTCATGTAATTATTTTTCTGCTAATAATAATCTTAAAAAAAAAAAAAAGCTGCTGGAAGAATTCCATCAGCCCCAACGAAATCAACATAACAGTTGGTGAAAAATATCTCAGAATCGAAGTCTACTTGTTTGGATAGCTTTTAAAGTAGAAACTGCACAGGCCTGAAACAGTATGAAGACGTCTAGGTCTTCCACTTATATAGCCAACAATAACTTCTACATTGACAGGAATTGTGTGTATATTGGCGGGGAGGGGAGTTTCGAAAGTGCTTAATCAGGAAGTCCACAATTATATAAAAATAGAGTCTCCTCAGCTACTTACCCAAAGGATCTGCCTGGCCTTCCCTAGTTCCCCAGACTCATGCCCTTCCTTTGATTTCCAAGCCCAAGTAATGTTCTGTTATATTTCCTCCAGTCCAAAGAACAAAATATGCATTATTCAATTTAGATAAACTCTTGTAGATTTTAAAATAAGTCAGATAATGGCCAAGAGAAAGGAAACATAGTTAAAAACTGTATTCAAAATGAAACATAATCCTTTGATTTCCAAATAAGGAGTAGGAGCCACCACTAGGTCAAAGGCACTTTGTGGGCAACTCCACAGGTTGCTGATAGTGTTTTCCATTGGCACTTTTGCTTCTGCACATTCCAGCACTAAATAACACCACCAAGTCTTTGCAAATCCTGTTTAGATTTCTCCCATGATTGGATACTTATGTGCATGCTACTAAATGCCTGAAGAACAGAGTGATCAAATCATAGCACTCAATCAGTCGTACAGAGTGTGTGTGTGGGGGGGGGGGGAGCAAGCGAGCTTGGAACTCTCTTTTGGAACACCCATTATGAACTTAGCCCTGTATAATATACATTGCAGATAACGTGCTTTTAAAGCACTATGAAACTCTGCAGGACTCAATTTTTTTCCAGAAACCTTCACGCCAATATAACCTATATTGACCAGAAATAGCCAAACTCAAAGGGCATGTGTGCGCACCAGCAAATCTAGTATAATTTTTATCTATGGCGGCATTATTAAATATAAAAAGGCTGAGAGAGAGAGAGAATTTAAAATATAACATTATAAGAGGGGTACAGGAAGATAGTTATAGTAGAGCTATCTGACAAGATCCAAGTATATTTGTACATCTTGCAAGGCAGAGAACAGAAGTGAGAGAGAAACGTGATAGCCTTTATAGTATCAAAGCTAGGGATTAATTTCAGGTGTTGTACTAGGTATTGACAGAACCTGAATTGAACATTTTGCTTAGCAGGGGGAGTTCATTTTAAAACTTCAAAGCAAAAAGTGCCATCTTTTTTAGAATGAACCAACCTGGCTACCTATAATTTTTGTTAACCATCACAAGAGATAATGTGCCACAGTCAAGGAGCAGAAGTCAATGATGTGCACGCAAAAGTAGGCAAGCAGTAGCTTGGTGCAACACAATCCAGGTGACTTGGGCAAGCCAGAAGAGAGATACTGGTGCATGCAGACGCAGCCATCCATAGGTCTTTGCCCTACCAAGGCATTGCTTCCTAGACCCAAAAATGATTCAGTAATTTGTGTAGAGTGCATTAGGGTCCACTGGGGTCCACAAAGGGATGAATAAGGTTTCTCTTGGTCTTATATTTGACTCCTTTACTACAGATCTAGCATGGCACTCTACTAGAGATTCTATGCTTTATAGCAGTGGTTCTAAACCAGTGGTACTAGTACTTCCAATGGGATGGGCATGCATAACAATTCTTCTATATACTTTACCCCAAAGTTAGCATTGCTACAAGAAATCACAGAACACTTTGGCTGACTGCTGGTGGTACTCGGACCACCGGACCCCTGCTCCAATGCGGCGATTTCGGCAGTATGTTTTCGCTCCCGAGAGGTTCCTGCCTTTGGCCGAGCCTCTCAGGAATGCTGAAAAGGGCCTTCCCACCTGCCCAGAGCCTCTTATCTGCGTTTTCTGGCCTCCGAAAACCTGAAAACCCAGAAGTAACTGGCAATGATGTCATCGCCAATCACTTCCAGTGGTACACAGCAGGAGAGTAGTGCCAGAGGCAGTATTCGGCCGAAAAGGGGATGAGAACCCTTGCTTTATAGAAATTAACTTAAGTACATAATTATAGAAATTAAACAAGTACATAAGAAGAGCCCTGCTGGATCAGGCCAAGGGCCCATCTAGTCCAACTTCCTGTATCTCATAGTGGCCCCACCGGATGCCTCTGGGAGAACGATACCTGTATCCTATTCCCTTGCATCTGGTATTCAGAAACAAGCTACCTTTAAAACCCACATATAATCATCATGGCTTGTAACCTGCGATTGACTTTTCCTCTATAAATCTGTCCAATCCCCTTTTAAAAAGGCATCTAAGGCCAGGTGCCATCACCACATCCTGTGGCAAGGAGTTCCACAGATGAATTACACGCTGGGTAAAGAAATATTTTGTTTATTCTAGCTCTCCTGCCAGATTCCAGAAGATCTGCCTCCAAATATGACTAAATGGGTCAGTCAATAGTACATATTTATTTTTTAAAAAGACAGCAACTTCAAATGTCCTTCAGTTTTAAGGATTTTTTTCTAAAAAGCAGTAGCAGTGTAAGCTGTCCAAACTGTATTTTCGGGTAAACAGCAATTTTAACAAGACCACAATCATTGGATGCATTTATCTATTGTGCAATTCTGACATAATTAAGCCATTTAGAGAAACAAGTCTAGGCTTTGAATGGATACAAATTATTACCTACTTATAAAGTTGGATGCTTTAGTGCTATAAAAACACTTTTGTTCTATATAAAAAAAAACAATTCATGCACTTCTCTTCTGTGGGATGGGCATGCATAACAATTCTTCTATATACTTTACCCCAAAGTTAGCATTGCTACAAGAAATCACAGAACACAGTTGCACACAGCTACCTAAAGTATATCTGCCAACAGCAATTCTTGCATGCAAAGGCCAATTCCTACCTCTAAATAGTTAGGCGGTACAGTCATAATTTAACCACATTTATCCCACCTTTCTGTTCCCGAAAGGCCCCTCAAAATGGCTTCCCAAAATTGTAATTAGTAAAACATCAGAAATAAAAGAACTAACACAAAATTGAAACATCAATAAAAACTAGAACCACCAGCTGAGAGCTAAGACCAAGAACCAGCTGACACCAATAACTGATATGGAGTATCATAATCTGCTCAGATCTCCCTCTGCAGTTCCAAGAAAAGAATATTGTCTTAGTTATGAGCTGAATATTATTTTGAAACAGCTTGATAAATCAGAATTAATGATCTGCAGGAAAAGAAGAGCTCATTAACTTGAGTTCTCCCCACTCTCTGAAGACCCATGCATCTTGAACCTATATAAAAGAGAAAATAGCATGTGCTGGCAGGTCAACCTCTCTGATTAATAGGCTGCCTTCCACCAAATCAAGATTTGTAGCCTGGTCCATTGTAGAAGGCAACTAATCAAGCTTTAAGTATGGAAATCTTCCTGATTTATTTATCTTTTTTAAGATGAAGTATATGACTTTATAATAATCTAATCTAGATATTTCAAGGCAAACACACAAATACCTCCTTTCCTTCTCATAGCAAAGCAGAATTGAAGCAGGATTTCTAGGATCCTGCAACATTTTACAATAAATCACTCCTCTTTATAATGATTATGCTTATTATCGGGAGTCAAGTGTCCAGTTCTGGAATTCTGTCACAAAAGGCATTATCACATTAGATAACATACTATTCTGCATAAGTACAAGAAGACAACTGTAGGACTACTATCAGTCACTTTTAGAAAAAAAAAATCAAAGCAAGTCCTATTTGTTATAAATAGGAAACATGGATCCAGCACACTTAAAAATATAGCACAATCTAAGCTTCCTTATATCAGCATGTTCATTTTCACTACATGAATTTTCAGAACAAGGAGAGTCCCTGATATGTTACTTGGAACTCTTGAACACCATTTCCAAACTGTACAATATTAGATCAATGTGTATCATACAAATCTGACTCATCCTCCATTGTCCTCTTCCTGGTTAAGTTAACACACGAATCAAATAAGATATGCAAACAAAACTATACTTACATCATACTTTGCAGTTCAGGAGTAAAGTTTGTTGCTTTCCCAGTCCCTCTTCCACTGCTTGATGGGGTAACAGTTGACATTGGGACAGCTCCGGTACTGCTCATCTGAGTAAACAAGGAGAAAAAACAGTATACGTTAGTACAGTGATGGCAAACTATTTGGGCTTGGTGTGTCAAAATTTTTGAAAATGCCTAACTTGACTCTGCTGGTGTGTCGTCTCCCCCCCCCCCGAACTTTTAATAGTACTTTGACTAATGCTACTTTTAATAGTAATTTTGAATTGAACTGAACTGAAAGCAACTATACAGTAGCACACACTGCATTTTATTTAAATCAATTAGTGACTTTTTTGTTGCCGAGTTTTACTAGATAATAAAATGAAAGAAGTCTGCCAAAATCCCTGCCATAAATGTTCAAGACAAGCCTGTAAAACTTTTGCGAAAATGTAAGGTGTATCAGGGCCCTGGGGGAACCACTGGCGTGTCACCCAAACTGACTTCGCATGTCACGGGCTCGCCATCACGGCATTAGTACATAACACGCAAGGAAAATAGCAAATTAAGAACCCATAGAGTACATATGCATTCTTCAAAATATTATGCTCAGCTCTGTCTCATTCTGAAGTTCATAAACTCTTGTTCAGTATCACAGATTTATCATCTCTTCCTTGGGCAACAGAAGTCACATTATTAGTTATAGAAAACAGGTATGGAAAAAAAAAATTAGGCACACTAAAAGGTGTAATTACAAGTAGAATTCAACTTAAATGTAGGCTTGCTCTGGAATTAGGACTAAAGAAAACATTAAACCAGAACATCTCAAAGAAAATACTATTTTAAAAAAAAACCTGTTGATTCAAAAACGTATTTGAACTAGGCCTCATTCTACAGTTGACTCCTTTTTGAAAAAATAAACTCCAACAAATAGACCAATGTGAGATGGGTTCTTGAACAGAAAATGGTCCATTAAAGTATAAACTATTATGCAAATAATGACCTATCGCAAATATATTTTTGTTTTTCCTGTAAGACAAAATAGTTCAGTCTGGACTTAAATTTTATACTAAAATTAATAGGGGGGAAAGTATTCAATAATCCTGTGCTTAGAATTACTTATCTTCAATGTTTTCTTCTCTCTGCAAATTACAGTCCACAACATACCCACCCACAAGGCTCAACACTGCTGCTGTTGCTCATTTGCAAAAAAAACCCCTCCCCTTATTCCTTGTCTTCTGCTAGACTTCAAGTGATCTCAACTAAAATGAAGTACCAAAGCTAGCCTTCTGCATTTTTTAATGTACCATAACTGCCATTGTAAAAGCCTTAACGTTTGTTTTAAATGCAACAGAGCAGGCTACACATACATGACTACTACAACCGTACGATATAACACCAACAGCATTGTAGAAGACAATATGCTAAACAAAACAAATTGTAGTTAAGAACACAAGTTCATGATCTACAAACTTTCAAATAAAAAAATGGTCAGATGTCCAATTAATTTATATATGAAAGCTTATTTCTACTTCACACAAATCATTTGGACTTCAATGCCAGTCATCACTTAAACATTATAGTACTATCAGAACTGGGACTGCCAATTCCCCTCCACTAGTCTGACTTGCAAGGTTCTGGTAAGCCTTCATTTATTCAAGGTCTATTTATTCTTACATTATTATCTGCAGCAGCAGCTTTAAGAATGAAAAGCACATGTTAGTATCATTTTATCTTGAATATAAAATGATCTTATATTTGCCAATTATTAGTTTACCTTTTACCCAGACATATTTCCCAAAGCATAAAATTCACTGTAAAAATGTACATTTTTTTTCTAATACCTAGCGTTGTACTTCTCACCACACTTGTTCACCACTTTGATTTTAAATACATGATTAAATATTTTGAACAGTGGAAGGTCAACAGCTATTCTTGTTTATTTAGGATGCTTTATATTAATATGCGAGGAAGGAAAGGAAGGAAGGAAATGGTGAAAGTGACCAGGTCATAAAGTGAGACTATACTATAAAATATTTTCTTAGCAGACCTTTTGAAACTAAATCGAATTACCCTTTTCCACATATGTCCAGGTACCATCAAAGTTTCAACCTCGCAAGCATCTGTAAGCGCTTCAAACAAGCAAACCACATATTCTAGCCACATGACCCCACCCATTCTTTATTTTTGAGCAGCATCTCTAAAGTTTTCCTTCCATCAGAGCAAGCTGAGCACTCATCACTAACCATGATTACCTCAATACACTGGACTGGAACTGTAGGCCATACCCAACAGTGTGTGATGATACTACTTGTGTATTTGCTGGCTGTTTTGTTAATTAAAACAATGGTAGCATTTGGACTGAATCTCTTGCTCTTACATGTGCCACACTCTCAAGTTTTTTGTTTTCTATTTTTTTAAGGTTTGTCTTTCCTATCCCTGCACAACAGTTCACTATGTTAAGATATTTCCAGCTACTAACTTACCATTACCTGAGTTTTTTTAAAAAAAAACTGCTACAGATAACTTGACTGCTAAAACAAGCTTCTATTAGATAGATATGAACAAGTCTGTAAAATCCCAACCACCAGGGTTGCCTCTGCACGTAAAATATGGGTTTATGCTTTAAAAAAAAATCCTGAATATTTATTTCCAAACCCTAATTGTGGAGGCTAGTGGCAGTAAATTTTAGGTTTTTTTAAAGCCTCTCCATATAAATACATGCCTTGTAACAAACACCACCTATCTGGGCATACTTTTAAAAACATTAAATGTATAGGGTTGATTTAACTCACAAAGTGTTACAGGGGGGGGGAAGCATAAATACACAACAAAATAGCATTTCCTTTAAAAAATAATCTTAAGCAGCCCAAAAAACTGCAACAAAACCAGTCATTTAGCAGCACTATTACTAAAGACATGTCAAAAAAAAGACTTCTTTTACCTGTCACAACAAATGTCAAAGGTAAACAGGAAAGAAGTCTAACAAGCCTCTGTGAAAAGGGAGCTCCACAATCTGTGCATTGCAACTGAAAAGGCCCTGTCATGTTCCCACCAACCATACCTCTGGAGATGTTGGGACACAGAGCAGAGACTACTCCTAATCACTCAATGTGTGGGCAAGAGCAAGTAATCCTTTAAACACCCTGACCCCAAACCATTTATGGCTTCAAAAGAATGGCCAACAGTTTGAATTGTGCTCAGAAACAAACCAGGCATCAAAGACTGAACATACTCCACAGAGCAGGCCTTGCCTGAACTATGGCACAGCATTCTGAACACTTTTCAAAGGCAACTCCACATAGATTACATGGACAATGAACAAGAAGTTGAGTAGCAGTATCCCAGCAACACCTTTTAGGACCTTTCCCCAAATACAAGAAAAAACAGAACAAAATAGTACCCTGGCAACATCCTGACAAGGCGAGTGATACCATGATCAATAATATCAAAAGCCTCCAAGAGTCCAGCAAAACCAACAGGGGCACACTCAACGTACCCAATTCTTGGTGTAGCTCACCAAGGTGAGCCGCTTGGACATAGAACAACAAGACAGGAAAAGAAGCAAATGAGAAGTCTAACCAAAGTAAGAGAGAGCAACCCACAAGCCTTTAAACTAGAAAGAGGTAACAGCTCCCCCAACTGGTGGGGATGAAACCATATATGCACACCCACTGTTACTGTGCAGATCTAACTCGCGTCCTGTCACTCTTCCAATAAGCAAGACTACCTCAGTTCCAAAACCATGATGAAGTTGTAACACTGAGCATATGTTTAACGAACAATTCTGCCAGCAATAATGCTGCTTCTACCACTGTGTTAACACCCCAATTCTAAGAATAAAGTACAGGTATA
Organism: Plestiodon gilberti rubricaudatus; assembly: GCA_026170595.1. Classification (NCBI taxonomy): domain Eukaryota; kingdom Metazoa; phylum Chordata; class Lepidosauria; order Squamata; family Scincidae; genus Plestiodon; species Plestiodon gilberti. The sequence goes on from JANXHW010000001.1 coordinate 143,212,146, forward strand.
CAGTACTCCCCCCATATCCGCTGGGGATATGTTCCAGGCCCCTCTGTGAAGACTTGAAACCGTGGATAGGAGCGAACACCCCCTCCATGGTTTCCTGAGGGCCCTCTGCCCTGCTTCCCCTGCGGGCAGTCGTTCACACACACACACACACACACACACACACACACACACAGCTCTTATTTTTCTTCAGCAAGCTTTGTTTCTTCCTTAAAACAAACAGAAGCAGCCTCCATTGCAGGCAAGTAGAACGAGACTAAGTCCTAGGTTTCTGTTAATCTTGCAGAGCCTCTCTAGGACTTAGTATCATTCTACTTGCCTGCAATAAGCAGCCAGAGCTGCTTCTCCTGTTTAAGGAAGAAACGAAGCTTTCTGGGGAAAAAAGTAAAAGCCGGGGGGGGGGGTGTCCCGTGATCCATGGATAACTGAAACTGTGGATAGCGAATCCGTGGATATGGGGGCCCACCTGTACCTGATGCCAAGAAGCTTGGGAATCCTCAACTATGCATGGGGTCAGGCTGTAAGCCTCACAAAACAGTGTTTTACTTCCTAAAATGAGAAACAACCGTGCCATGGCATACTTGCAAATGTCTTTTGTCTATAACTGTTGTTGTATAATCCCTTGACAACTACCATGAGAGCCAGGTAACAGTGTGCCACAATGACAGAGGAGAAGCCAATGTGTACAAAAGGCATAAGCAAGCAACAGCTTAGTGAAACAATCCAGTTTAGCTTAAGCAGGAGAACTTGTTTGCTTATCCATTGCAAGGCAAGACAAATTCCCACACTGATCGACAACCAGTTTTATGAATTGTAACTAGGCATCATATTTCAGAGCAATGAAAATAACCTGCAAGTCTTCAGAGGGAAAAATCCTTCCTTGCCATTACAGAGAGGATGGCATCAGAGGTTGACCACTGGCCGAGGGGGCACAGGCGCCCAGAGACCCAAACAGCTGACCCCTAAAGCCTTCCCATTCAGGCAGCAGTAGCACAAGTTGCTCAACTGAGCAACTCATTCTGTCCATGACTTGTCCCACTCACCCCATTTGCAACTGCACTTCCTTAGAGGCTCCTGAGATGAGTGCCCTGCAGAAATCCACTCGTGGATGGAGAGGGCAGGGGAGGAAGCTGCTTTGGCACCCCTCCCTCAACACTGCCAAAACACTGAGGAAGGGGCACCCTTCAATCACTTCTCTTCCTTTCCCTGACCTGTCCCAGTTGGGGAAAGAGAGAAGAGAGATTGGGGAAGGTGTCTTTCCTTCAGCACTGCCAGAGCAGTGAAGCAAATGTGTTTTCCAACAAGACTGCTCCTGTTCCCCCCCCCCCCACCAAGTTGGGGAAGCAGGGAGGAGTGTTCTTGGAAAGCACCTCTCAGTGCTGCTCAAGCATCCAAAGGGAGAGGCACTCTCAGCATTCCTGAAGAACTGAGAAACCCTTCAAGATCCCTCCATGAGCGAGTGGAAGAGGAGTGTGTGCATGTGCAAATGCGTGCACATGCAAGCACAGGCAAGGAGAACTGGGCTCCCAAGGAACCCAGCCCATGGGGCCACAGTAACTACAGGAACTGTTTTAGGATTGTGATGCTATATCAACTTGCCCGGGAGTACGTTCCACTGCCTCAATCACCCAACTGCAATCTGGGGGTAATAACTTACCACAAAGGGTTGCTGTAAAATTACATCAAGATAGTGCATTGGAAGTACTTCACACACACACACACACACACACACACACACACACACACACACACACACACACACACACACACACAATACGTTATATAAATGTTACGTATTGTTCTGCGAGACTCACTTCCACGTAAACACAGACTGGTATGTGAAACTCTACAGAGTTTCCACGATTTCAACCACCTTAGATCTACAAGCAAAGTTGTCTAGGGTTCTTTGCATGTTTTAGAGAAAATATGCCAGTATTTTTCCAATGCTTATTAGCAAAAAGTAGAATTATATATGTAATATGAAGAATGCCCATTAAAACAATAGCTATTTTGGCAAAGACAACAAATTTGGTGATATTCTGCAACAAATAAATGTTAGCATTGGTGACCATTTTCTCGTTTTCAAAAGCTGCAACCTTGCAATTGACATGTATATTCACAAGCCACCAAATGCCCACCACTCTTCTTTACACACTGAACTCATCGCAAACCCTCTGCACACTGTTTCTTCAGCTGCAAAACTATCATTCCCATCAGGAAGCACTGTACAGAAAAGAACGTGTAGAAGGATCAGAGGAAGCAAAACTACATGGAAAGACGAGAGACACAACTCTTACATGAAACCTTCCCTAATGACCTGTATTCCAACAGGACACTCTCTGTTAATCTTACTTCTTTCTTCGTACTATGTCTTCACTTAGCTGTGGGAGGGTCCGTACCACACAGAAAAGAAATGTGGGAAAATAGAAGGCATTTTATTAAGAATAGTTCTGCCATGCCTCTTCAAGACTTCCAACAGGAACACACACACAGCTTAAACACAATAGTCAATAAAATACAAAACAATCAAAAGCAGCAGCTACACAAGACCACCGGGATCATGCAGTACCCAGACTTTCAACAGAGATGGTGTCTTCATTCTCTCCAAAAAGCCTCCAAAACAGAGCACCTATATGGACCTTGGGTGAGAAATTGTACTAAAGGTCCTGCTCAGTTGGCAGAAGGAAAGCACAAGCACACACAGCAGCTATAGCAATCTTCTTGTCTTTTGCACATTTTTCTAACCCCATTCCAGATACTTCCATAGTTAGAGAAGAGGGAATCTGCAAGCCCCATGATGAAAGTAATAGAAGGGGAATTTCCCTCAATGGCAAACTCAAATTGCTGAATTTTGTATCCATTCTCCTCTCAGTGTTTTCCCCCCCCCAACATACAGCCATGCTAGCCTGGGCAGGTAACCTTCAGCGTTCTCTGTTCACAACCTCTTAAATCCACATCACATCAGTTTTGTTGTTGTTCAGTCGTTAAGTCGTGTCCGACCCTTCGTGATCCCATGAACCATATCCCGCCAGGCCTTCCTGTCCTCCACTATCTTCCTGAGTTCGCTCATTTTCATGTTTGTTGCATCGGTGATGCTGTTTAACCACCTCATCCTTTGCCTTCCCCTTCTCCTTTTGCCTTCCATCTTTCCAGTGAGTCACCTGGGAGCAGAATCACAGACCAAAAATGGGCACTAATACTGCAATTGTTTGCTACAGTTCACACCTTTCCTCTGTGGTCAAGTTATTTAACTTAGAAATAAAATAGGTGCTTCCCATTTTATTTGCATGAACCCAACAGTTCATGAGACCACCCTGTACCCTTTAAAATAATTACTTCCCCAGCCAAGATTTGTTAGATGGTTTAGATAATTAACTTCTTTACACATCAAAGTCGCATCATATGCATGTCCTATTTCCTTTCTTCCGGACATTAAAAAACTCAGCCAAAAGCAGAAGCACTCAAATCAATTTTCTCCAATAAATCCAACTAACATGAAACTCAAAACCTACTGTAATATTCAGCAGGTCAATGTACTGCAGTTGCTTTTGCTTTGAATTTAAATGCAGCTGCGTGCCATATTCTACAAAATGAATTCAGATGTTCAGATGGGATTGCAGATTATTTCAACATGCTTTACTTTATACATGAACTTCCATAAGACAAAGATAACATTTGATTAACACTATTTAAAACTAGTAATTATGAGGTTCTAGCTAAATCTACGTGATATTTGCCAAATTCTTTTCTTGCGAAGAAAGTCTGGTCCTCATAAAAATAATTTTAAAAGAAAGAAAAAACATCTCATTTAATAAAAGTGTATTTACAGTCATCCATATGAATACTATCACATACTCTCATCAATTTAACATGTATTATTTTGCACAATGAACATCAAGTAGTTGTCACTCTAGCCCCAAAAGTGTTAATCTTGTAGGAAGTTATCTCTTAGAAATTAAATAAATCTCCATTTAAGGGTGATGAAACCCCTAAATACTTCAAAAATATTGCTTTGCAATGAAATTCTTAATTACATTCTGGACCCATGATGGCAAAAAAAAAAATCATATCATCACTTTGCCACTTCAATTTTTTCCTGTTTGTAGGCGACATCACCCATGGAATGCAAATCCTCAAAGTTGTCATGCCCCCTTTGATGAACACGCATTAGGAGACAGAACATAAGTATTACCAATGTTGCTCATTTTAAAAGTCATGATATTTTTGGCAATTAACGCAAAAGAATCAATGTACTGTATGTTGTGGTTGTTCAGTCATTAAGTCATGTCCGACCCTTCGTGATCCCACGAACCATATCCCGCCAGGCCTTCCTGTCCTCCACTATCTTCCTGAGTTCGCTCATTTTCATGTTCGTTGCATCGGTGATGCTGTCTAACCATCTCATCCTTTGCCTTCCCCTTCTCCTTTTGCCTTCAATCTTTCCCAGCATCAGAGTCTTCTCCAGAGAGTCCTCTCTTCGCATTAGGTGGCCAAAATATTTAAGCTTCAGCCTCAGTACCTGTACTTCCAGGGAAAAGTCAGGGTTGATTTCATTTAGGATTGACTGATTTGATCCAAGGGACTCTCAGGAGTCTTCTCCAGCACCACAGTTCGAAAGCATCTATTCTTCGGCGCTCAGCCTTCCTTATGGTCCAACTCTCGCAACCATACATTGCTACTGGGAACACCATGGCCCTGACTATACGAACTTTTGTTGGCATGGTGATATCTCTGCTTCTTATTATGCTATCTAAATTTGTCATAGCTTTCCTTCCAAGGAGTAAGCGTCTTTTAATTTCATGGCTGCAGTCTCCGTCTGCAGTGATCTTGGAACCCAAAAAAGTAAAATCTGTTACTGCTTCCATTTCTGCCCATTCTATTTGCCAGGAATTGATGGGACCAGATGCCATGATCTTAGTTTTATTAATGTTGAGTTTCAAGCCAACTTCTGCACTCTCCTCTTTCACCCTCATCAAGAGGCTCTTTAGTTCTTCTTCACTTTCTGCCATTAGGGTGGTATCGTCTGCATATCTGAGGTTGTTGATATTTCTCCCGGCAATCTTGATTCCGGCTTGCGATTCATTCAACCCTGCATTTCTCATAATGTACTCTGCATATAAGTTAAATAAGCAGGATGACAATATACAGCCTTGCCGTACTCCCTTCCCAATTTTGAACCAATCGGTTGTTCCATGGCCAGTTCGAACTGTTGCTTCTTGACCCAAGTACAGGTTTCTCAGGAGACAGGTAAGGTGGTCTGGTACCCCCATCTCTTTAAGAATTTGCCACACAATCAAAGGCTTTTGCGTAGTAGTCAAGAGCCTTAAAGACCAAAACCAGCACCTTGAATTGTGGCCAGAAACAAACCGGCAATGTACTGTATAAGATAAAACAAACTGTAGCAGAGACAGTAGTCTGGATTATTCAGAGTTTGTGCGCAGGCAATAATGTTGCTGTTCAAAGCAGAGGATATCATCAACTTATCTGAGCTCCCTCTTCAATTAAGTCAGAAGTAATGTTTGGTGAAACATATGATAGCAATAAAACTCATCCTAGAAAAGAATGTTATATCCTTGCCCATCCTGCTTCCTTACTAAATCCTTAATGTGCAGCCTTCACAACTGTCTGACAGGAGAAATGGGTCCCCCTCTTACAAACCACCACAAAATAAGAGGCTGAGTGACCATCTTGTGTTGACTGAGGCCGTGGTAAATATCAATGGGGTGTGCCATTTTTTACACTTATTTGCTTCTTTGAACCTGCTCTCTGGGCTCTCCTCCTCTTGCAAAGATAGGGCAAAAACAAGGATTGTCAAAACCATCGAATGTTGAGCCCATAGGAGTAACATTCAGAATAGCCATCTTTCTGGACTAAAAAGTGCAACAATCAGAAAACACCCTGCTATGGCCAATAGGTTTAAGAGATCTCATCGAGAATGCAGGTTTAGATGACACCAGTCTTAGGCAATGGAATCATACTGAAGCTGACCAAACACATTACAGCGGCCATGTGGTTGAAACTGATTCAGTTTGGCATGTAGTTGAAACATGTCAACAATCACCACTTGTTAAGTCATTTATCATGTAGACTGATCATCTCCACATAGGTCACTCCATATTTGCAGCTCACCACGTCAAGCAATTTAAAAGTAGGCATACTGCCCTGGTATAGAAGCTTATGAAACACTCATGCGCGTACTCCCTCCTCCGGTTCCTGCACAAGTGGAGGAAGTTTTAAACTTCCAATCACGACAGGCAGCCCAATCCTGCATAGGGCCGCTGCAGTGTACAAAAGTTAGGATCCTAGCAGGATTGGGCCAAAGCTGCCGGAGCTGGGGCACACCCCTCGGAAAAAAAGTCTGTTCGAAAGTCATATCCGAGGAGGCCCTGTAAGACTGGGCAGGCCAGGAACAGAGGATAGGAATTGGTGGAGCGCCCCACCAATACTCCCGTCCCTGGCCTGACTGGCCAATCACCCCCTCCCCTGCCAATCTACCCTGCCCTACCACCGCAGGACACCTTCCTCTGGTGGCGGTGGCTGTGGCCGTGGGCTGAGTGAGCAGCAAAATATGTTGACTGAGCTCCTTTTTGCATCTCAATTACATATAAAATGTAAATAAGAAGTTTTCAAGCTTTATAATTATTTACCAGGTATAAACTGAGAGTCCACTGGATTAAACATAGGTTTAATGTTCATGGTGAGTCAATATATTTAAGAATTTAACGGCTTCTTAAATATTGCGGATCTCAAACATTGGAAGTTTATCATATGTGGCTCTTGCATTAAGCAAGTTTGGCCACCCCTGTATTATTATTCCTCTCTTGCTTTCAATCTTACTTCCATGCAGATACAGCTTATTATTTTAATGAGAGAAAGGGGGTGACATTTCTGGTGAAGTAAAAATTTTGAAATGTCAAAATCCTTGAAAAGTGTGGTAACAAGAGGTCTAACTCTCAGTATACACAGGAGAACATAGAGCAAACACTTGCCTGAAAGTGAATGTAGGCATTAATTAAAAAATAAGCCAAACACACAGTAAATTAATTGATCAAAATCGCCTGACATTCCTTGCATTTCACATATGTCAGCTTTTCAAATGTGTGTTTGTAAAAGCTTTACAAAATATTATTTATCAACTACTATATATGTTTGCATGCGTGCAGTCTACCTTTTCCACTTAGCCCCAGGCAACTTCTAATGAAGCAGTAGTTATGAGTGCCTATACCTGAAAGTGGAGCTTGTCCCAGATTTGTTGGGTTACTTATCTGCCCAAACACAAAACAAATCAGAAACTGCAGTTCACAGCACAGTAACAGACTTGAGACTTTTTTTTTTAAGTAGCAAAGTGTAAATTCCGCTTTAGTACAAACAAGAAAGCTTGAGAACCAAGAAAATAACGTAATGATTGAATCAAAACACACTACCCAGTAAGAGAAGCAACTTGCCTGTCTTTTCTGCAACAAATCTCAAGTTGCCATACATCCATATCCATCTGTCAGGGGCCATGCAACATGAACTATGGAGACTTGCCCATATGAAGTAGTTGATCATGACCGATCAACTATCACCACATCTCAAATACTATGGCTTTGATTCACAGAAATACTTTAGGTGCATACAAGTCACTTCTTTCACCTTTGAGCAATCAACTTCCATAACATATCACAAACAGCTTTGAAATCCTCTCCATTATAAAAGCAGCTTGCCACCTGGAAAGAGGGGAAGCATGTGCTCCTGCTCAAGGAACACAGCTGCACCTATCATCTTAAGTGCCCACCACCATCCATCTCCACATACCCTCCTTCTCTCCTTAAGTCTATTGCCTGAAGGAACACAGCAGGTTAAAGTGGTAGCAGCGGTAAGATGGAAATTGTGCAGGAAGGAAACAGTTAATGAAAAACACAAGGACAAATATGAACTTTGACAATTGCCTTTCAGATTGTCTTTGCCTTACAGTGCCTGTTTTAACATGGGGGAATATTCCCTCTGCACTGTTTCTTCAGGTCACTTGCAACAGGTCTCCTTGTGTTATATAACTTCATCCTCCTCCAGGTCTAAAAGAGTGTACAGAAACCACCACCACCACCACCACCACAGCAGCTTCGGCTAGCCTAATGCCCTTTCTTCACAGGTGTCCTGTAACAGCCGAGATCGTAGTTGACATTCTTTCCCACTGATGTACAAGGACCCTGACAGAGAGATACGAGCATCTGATGCAAGATACATGCCTGGTCAATGCTTCATGGGCATGTCCTTGACCAATTCCAACCAGGCAGGAAAGAACGTACCTGTCTGGAGTTTCATGAACAGTGTTGAAGTCCAGAAAAAGGTTACATAATGACTGCACCAAGAAACCCCAGTGTAGACTTCTATGAATCTGCCGTGGGAGGGCTTAGATTATCATGCTGTAATGCATCTTGCTGTTGCAGACCTAGTCCATGCATTCCAGACCAGTTATCTCCTCTCAGACACAGTCTAGAATAGATAGACCATATACGGTAAGGTGGGATGCCCAAGCCTAATAATCCTACCTCTCCACCCTCTTAGAATTGTTCTCAGCAGTTGTTATTCAACATTTGGGCTAGTATGCCCCCCCAAAAAAAATGTCCCCAAGGTCTGTATACAAACAGTACAGTGTGTGCGCGTGTGCATGTGTAAGTGGCAAGGTGAATTAAAAGGCAGTCTCCAGAGAGATCACAAGTGGAGAACACGGTTACATGTTTGATCACAATCTCTGAATCCATCTGACCCACTGTCCACTTGGTAAGACAGCTGCCCTGGAGCTTACACAAGCCTTGGGGTATGTTGGAGGGAGTGTTTGGGCAAGGTATACTGTTTGGGGGTGGCAAGATGCATGTGACCAACAGAACATTTGCATCAGTGCTATATGGAGTCTATGAGATTGCAATTGTGATTGAATTTCATTGTAGGGCTCTGGTAGTACTGACTGCTGCATGGGGTAGTAAAGGCAGTAAACTCAGGTAGAGAAAGAGAAGTAGCATCATCCTACCTTAGCTTTATTAGCAGACTTTCCAGAACCCAAGTGAGCTCTTGCATTTTCCTTTTAAACACCATACCCAAGTCTTTTGGCCCAATCCTACTGGCACCTAGAGCTGCCGGAACGAGCGTCCTGGGGATATTAGGCCCTTTCCGGCACTTGTAAATGGCAACACGTGGAGTGCATGGCCTAGCTGCCACAAACAGCGAGAGGCTACTTCCACATACCAGTGGCCACCGGTCACCTACCAGCACGGGTAAGTGTGTGTATGGGGTGGGAGGAAGACAGGGGTGAGGGCATATCGAGATTGAGAAGGGGGCAAGTTCGTCAGCAGTGGCATCCACCAAATCCTAACCCCCTTCTTGGCCTCTATCACCCGACCCGAGTGCACACGGACTTGCACCAGTTATATTGCTGGGGCAGGTCTGAGAAGACCTGGCATAAAACCCAGAGGCCAAAACTCCCCTGTGGGATACAGCGGGTGCCACACTGGCGCCACTGCATCACCATGCGGGCTGTCTCAGGCACAGACAGCCCGAGATGTCGTCATGGCTTTTGTCACTGCTTTGGTGACTTACCAAAGAGCCAGACCTCAATCCTATAGTCATCTTACAATCACCCAGAAACGTCGTCAAGGGGGGGGGCCAGGGCCCCAGGGCAGGGGCGCAGAGGCTGGGCGGGGGCACGCACTGTGCATTATATTCTATTGAAAGTGGTAGCAACAACAGAGAGTAGCTTATAATCAAGTAGCTACAGGATCCCTCTGTCTAACCAATGTTAACAGACAAGCTAGATGAACAGGAAAATATTTTTATGACTCTTATGTAACCAAATGAGAGAGAGAGAGAGAAAAATCAGGCTCATTCTAATGTGAAATTTGGTGTGAATTATGGTTTGAATCCATCCCAGACAGCTCATACTGTCCCAAGTATCTTAAAGATGAACTGCAGATGATGAATTTTTGTGGCCTTTTTTGGGAGGGGGAGGGTCCATACAAGTAACAAAAGGTTAGCATTGAAATACATTACTTGGCATAAAGTCCTTGGACAAATAGTCCAAACAGCATAATTTCTCTGCAAAAAGCAAAGACAACACCAGCACCTACTTGGTTTTCTGAAAACAGGATGATCACACATATTGTAAAAATGTTTAGATATACTATCAGCATACCTAACTTTGGCTAAAATCCTATACATACTGTCCTGAGAATAAGCCTCACTGAACAGAATGGGAATTAGTTCTGAGTAGACATACATAGGATTGCACTGTCAGTCTCCAACATCACAGCTAGGCACATCTTTCTGGAAGCAGAATGTCCTTTTCAAAGTTTTTTTTTCTAATTGTCTGACAAACCAATTTCTCCAAGAGTCAGTGTTGGAAAAATAGACTATTCCAAATTCCTAGATGCCAGTATCAATTTTTAAAGACATTACTCTAGTACAGGGGTTCTCAAAGTGGTGGGTTGCGACCCACCACTTTTTCCGATAGTGAGTAAAAGTCCTTTATAGGGGGTGGCCAGCTCGAGACAGCGCTGCAGGATTGCCCCCAACTCCAAATGCTTTTTTTAAACATACATGGTTGTCCTGCAAGCTCCCCAAAGGGAGCTGCTGCCGCCTCCGCAGGGCTCCCCAAAGTTCTAAATGGCGCCGTTCATGTTGCGAACCCCGCTTCCAGGTTTTGGCGAAAACCAGTTGTGGTTTAGAGCCTTAGGGAGGCCTGCAGAGGCGGCAGCAGGGCCCCCCCCCGGACCCTTTGGGGAGCTGGCAGGACAATCAGGTACAGAGGTGTCGCCAGAAAGGGGGCGGGGGTCACCGCCCCACCCCCCCGCCCGGCACCCCCCCTTATTTTTTAATGTTTTTTTCGGTTTTTTAAACTATTTTCGTGTTTTTTTAAGTCTTAACGGGGCATCTGTATGTATATGTATGCTTTCGCCCACTTATCTTTTGAATGTAAGGCTTCCAGCGACGATCTTCTTCCAGCTCCCGGGCGCTTCTTCTCCCTGCGCCCGGGCGCGAGCTCCTTAAAGGCGCAGAAGGTCACTGGAACAGCTTCGTTGTTCTGTGAAGACTTGCGCATGCGCAGAACGACGAAGCTGTTCCAGCCGACCTTCTGCGCAGTTACAGAGCTCGCGCCCGGGAGCAGGGACAAGAAGCGCCCGGGAGCTGGAAGAAGATCGTCGCTGGAAGCCTTACAGTAACAAGATAAGTGGGCGAAAGCATACATATACATACAGATGCCCCGTTAAGACTTAAAAAACACACAAAATAGTTAAAAAAAACAGAGAAAACGAAAAAAAAAACCGAAACCGGAGGAGCCCCGCCCCACCCCCTGAGCCCTCCGCCCTGGGGCCCACCGCCCCATATCAGACAACGCTTCTGATCAGGTATGTTTAAAAAAGAGTCTGGGGTGGGCGCAATCCTGGAGCACTGCCTCTGACATCGCCCCACCCCGCAAAGTAAACTCCCCTGTAAGACTTTGAGAAATGCTGCTCTAGTACAAGGCTAAATAAATATCCCCATTTCCTCAGTGCCAGCAACACGTATCTAGGTGTTCTACGTGCCTGGGATTTTCTTAGCTACGCCCCCAGTACTAAATGATTAGTTACCAAATTAATTCCATCCCAGAAATCCCTAATGAAACAACTTCCCTCATTCAGAACCCATACCATTCAATTCATACGAAACATAACCACACTCCCAATCTAATCCTTTCTCGGCAAACCACACAAACTGCATTTGTGGCTTGCTACAGAGAAGCATTACTGTACATTACAAAACCAGACGTTATCAGTGCATTCATAGCATGCTAACAACATGCTTGGAAAAGTGAATATCCTTATATGTGCTCGTACGTTGCCCTGACTGAATTCACAGAAAAGCAACAGCAATTACTGAGAAACAGGAGCCACACAGAAGGATGCGATTTGCAGGAGTATGAAGGGATAAGTGCATGCAGATGGCTTGTTTACACAATACACTGGTACCCCAAACATATGAACAGGCAAGGCAAAGATGTTACATTGATAATTGGCACTATTCAATATGTTAGGAGCTAAGTTTCACAAACATAGCTGGTTCTACAATATCCAAAAAGCCCTTCAGATAGTCTCCATCCTTACTCTACTATATTTATTTATTTTTCACATTTTTCCTCCAAGGAGCTCAGAGTGGTGTACATATTTCCTCCCCTCCTTTTGTCCTCACAACAACCCTGTGAGGTAGGTGGGGCTGAGAGAGAGTGACTGGCCCAAGGTCACCCAGGAAGCTTCGTGGCTGAGCGGGGATTTGAACCTGGATCTTCCAGGTCTAAGTCCAACTCCCAAACCACTAACCATACTTCTGTGCAATGCTGCATCTGTTCGCACAATAAGGTTAACCAACAAAACCGCATTAATGTCCTGAGCTGGCTCAAAGGACTGGTTCCGACAACATCAGGCAAAATCAAAACTGAATTATGGATTCGTATGACATCCCCTAGCCTTGAAAATGTGCAATTCTCTCCAAGAATGTAATCCTCTTCCAATTGTAATTTAGAAGAACCCAGGATCAGCCACACTGTCCAAAAAACTATCGCCACCTTAGCTATTACCGGTAATTATTTATGAAATAAATATTTATGGATGGAGAGAGTGGATAGAGGGAAATTCTTCTCCCTCTCGCACAACACCAGAACCAGGGGACATGCACTAAAATTGAGTGGAGGGAGAGTTAGAACGGACAAAAGAAAATATTTCTTTACCCAGCGTGTAATTCATCTGTGGAACTCCTTGCCACAGGATGTGGCGATGGCACCTGGCCTAGATGCCTTTAAAAGGGGTTTGGACAGATTCATGGAGGAAAAGACCATCACAGGTTACAAGCCATAAGCAACCTCCTGGTTTTAGAAGTGGGTTTTCTCTGTGCCAGGTGCAAGGGAGTGTCAACGGGAAACAGGTTATCTTGTTGGCTGTGTGCTCTCGGAGGCATCTGGTGGGGCCACTGTGTGATATAGGAAGCTGGACTAGATGGGCTTTTGGCCTGATCCAGCAGGGCTCTTCTTATGCTCTTATGAAACACTATAATACATTCTAGCAATATATGACAAAAAGTTACGTTCCAGCAAATACAGCTTTAATTCCAAAAGAATTATTTTTCATGTTAATAATAGATGAAGACTAAATTCTGACATCACACCAAACCACAGTTAAGACAGTTTAACTATAACTTTGTGCAATGTCTGAATTTACAAACTATAGTTACAGCCTTTTACCTCCAGAGGCTACAGTATGGTGAACTTGTGAAGCAGAGTGCAAAAAATAAAAGCAGGTAAGGAAATTTAAGCGCTATACATCACACTGCCCATTGTACATAGATTAGAATATAAACCCGCGTATGTGTTTCCAATCTACTGAATCAATGAGATTCACTTGCCATTGTTATCTCTATTTACCTTGTTCAGTCAGTCATAGCACACAAATTCCTTATGGGTTTCCTGAATCTTGTCCAATGTGCCTCCCTGAAAACAAAATATAAGCTCAGGATGAGGGACTGCAGTGCCAGTGAAGCTCCAGCACTGCAGCCAACAAAAATGTTTAGGATTTTTAGGAATACATCAGCTGTATTCCCTGCAAGTCAATCACTGTAGCACTTACTGCTCATTCTCAACATTAAGGTGATTGTTGTTGTTCAGTCGTTAAGTCGTGTCCGACCCTTCGTGATCCCATGAACCATATCCCGCCAGGCCTTCCTGTCCTCCACTATCTTCCTGAGTTTGCTCATTTTCATGTTCGTTGCATCATTTAAGGTGATACTTACACCTTAATGGCACATACATCTCCATTTCCTATCAGTCCTTTTCTCCGCTTGAGCGCACCAAATTTGCCTCCAACCACCGATAAACAAAGCTTCAAAGAATAACCACTTCTGCACTGACCTTTATTTTTGTGGGGGGGAGGGTAATCACCACCACCTCCCACAATGTATCTCTTTCTAAATGCTTCCAGACCTACAGTTTCCTAAAATACCACTTACTATATTTATTATTTGAATTATGGGGTTCAATATGCAGTTCCAAAGAAATAAAGCTAAAAATACAAATACAAAACAGAAGATGCAACAAAACAATAGAAAAACTAATAGCCAAAAATGTTCATCCTCTCCAGCTGTCAGTCTGTTCCAACTAGAAAGCAGATTCTCCCATCTCATAAAAATTGTTCTACATCAAATCCAGTATCTTAAGATCTCTACCTACTCTGAATAGGTAATGGAGAAGAGAGAGAGGCTTTGTACTGAAAACATAAATTCACCTAATTTTTTTTAAAGGGGACAGGTGCCTTTTTTTCCTCTATTGCACTTTGCTCTGTAAAGGCCTACTAACCTGGACTTCAGAGCAGAGCCCATGATACAATGCCAAACACAGTCTTCACATAGTAATCATTGGTAGGTGAGAATTTCAAACAAACACAGTGGCAGCACAATCCTATCCAACTTACACCACCGGTGTAACCAGCGGGGGAGGGGAGAGGAGGGGAGGGCAGAAGGCTTTGGAGGGGAGGGGAGATTTAAATCCCCTTTGAATCCCCCTTTGGAGGGGATTTAAATCCCCTTTCTGTTCTGGGGCCTCCCTTTCTCGCTGCACCGCTGGTTACACCGGTAATGTAAGTTGGATAGGATTGCACGGTGGAACTAACTTGTGGAGCATATATAGAACATACAGCACTCCTATACAAGGGAAAAACAAAATGTTCTGCAATTTGGGGGAATAAGGTTCATAAGTGGGGCCTGCAATGGCTTTCCCCATCCAAACACATACAGCAGAATTTTGAAAATGCAATATTTCTTTATTCCACTGCAAGTGAAAAAACAGCGACACCCTGTCAGTGGCATCACTAGGGGAGTGCGGACCGCACCAGGTTACACACTCAGGGGGGGTCACACCACTAGTGGCCAAAATTGTGGAAACCTTTTGGAAAATTTGTATTTAGGAATAATACCATGATGTGATGTGTATGTGTGAGTGTATATATATATATATAGGAAAGGTACTTTACTGATGAATGCAATGAAACAAACTGTGTTGAATGTAACATGGATATTTTCATGATCAAACATAATGCAAAAAAGAGGTAGAGATTTTTATAGGTTAAAAGATCATGTAAAAATTTTTTATAATATTAAACAAGTATGAGGAATTCCTCGTACTTGTTTAATATTATAAAAAAAATTACATGATCTTTTAACCTATAAAAATCTCTACCTCTTTTTTGCAAACTGTGTTGAATTATCTGTATTCTATCAAACGTTATGGCCAAATAACCAGAAAAGAAAACAACTGCCTTATGCAGGGGTGCACAACTTGGAAATAGGTAGGGGCCAAAATGAATAGACTAAACTTCTTCCGGCCGCACGGGGGGGGGGTGTCAAGGAACCGTGATGTCACTTCCTCAGGAAGTGACATCACAGTGGGTGTGTCCATGAGCCGGAAAATATCCAGAAAAGCAACATATTAATAAATAAATAAATTCGGATTTGCCCTCCCGCCGCGAATCCGAGCCTCCTCCTCACACAGAGCAATGACAGTGCCAACAGGACAAGCCCCAAAACCTCCACGCCCATTGGCACACAAGAGGAGACGCGGCTCTTCCGGCTCCTGGCTGAATGCCAGGAGACTCCAGGTGATCGGCGGTGATCAAACGTCGCCTTCAGCAACAGCCTCAAAGCCTCCGGGCTCGCAATGGGCTCGCAAGGCTCAGTGACTTCGTCCTTCTCGCTCGGCGACCCGAGCAAGAAGGCTGCACAGCTACGCGGCTGAAGCGAAGACATTGGAAATCCCTCGGCGCTCTCTTCATAAGCAACGTGCACCACGGGATCCCCGATTTCTTCGGGGGCCACCGGAAATCCTTCGGAGGTCCGCAAGCGGCCCTGGAGCCGTATGTTGTGCACCCCTGGCCTTATGTAGCAAAAAGTGGATTTCCTTAATTCAAAACTGACCAATAAGACTGATTGTTCCCAGAGCCAGTAGAGGTGTTATTATGACAAAGCATGGAACCAATAAGGTGTTAGTATGGTCAGCTCTCATTTCTATGTATCAGAGCTAATACTAGAATGCTTATTCAGTTGTGCGAGTGTCATCAAGTTGACCACTGGTTTTTTGTTGGTTACCTGATTTGTGGGTGACCTGTTATATATTAAAATAAATAAAGTTAATGGGGGTGACACCAACCCACTGAAGAGACACGATGAGCTCTCACACCAGGTGATGCAAACCCTAGTGACGCCTCTGCACCCCACTAACTTTTAATGAAAGGAGGATCAGTAAAAATTTGTAGAAGCCTAGCTACATTACTTACAAGGAAGAACTGGCCAGCTGCTAAAAAAAGCTTGGTTGAAAAAACTTCACCGTGGTAACCACAGCTCCCTCCAAATTTATCTTACCCTCTCTAGCACTATTCAGACATTTCCTGCCCCCATACATTCCTGTATGAGGAGAAAATGTGAGCACATCTTCAAGCCCCACACCTACCTATGCGCCCAAAGTCCCAGCCCCTACTTATGAGCATTTGTCTGCACTAAAGAACAGCAATCACAAGAAGGATCTCCCCTTGTTTGCAGTTGTCACTGCAATCTAATGCCAGTCACAGGGAGGGAGCATGGTGGGTGAAGAGATTTCCAGCATGCTCAAGCATACAGGAATGCATGGGGGGAGGGCAGGACTTCTGAACAAAGCTCATACTGTGATGCAGTTCCATACTACAAATGTCATTCTAATACACAACATTGCTTCAGAAGTATCAGATACATCATTCTGTTAACTTATAACTAACCACAAGTTGCCTCAATAGTTTTCACTAGGCTCCCCCTCACTTAGATATCTAGTCTCTTAGGCTGGATTCAAACTACACGAATCCAGGCGCGGATGCCTCTGCCCCCGCGCTTGGAGCTGGGGAGTGTCTTCCCGCCTGTTGTCCCGCCTGCTGTCCCGCCTTCTTAAGAAAGCGCAGCTTACAGATTAGAAGTAGTTCTGATTGGCATGGCATGGCTCCTCTCCCTCTCATGCGATTGGTGGCTGCAGTAGCTCCGCGAACCCGCCCCCTCAAAAGATGGGTTTCCCCATCTTGTACAAGGGAGAGCACAGCTGCTCCACTTGCTTCCGAAATGCTGTCAAAGAGCTCCGCGCATCTCCGTAACGCGCCGGGATTCGTGTAGTGTGAATCCAGCCTTAGACTGTGAGCCTGAGACTTTGTTTTATACACAAAGTGCCTACTTAATGTACACCCTCTAAGTAAAACAATGTCAGTAAACAAAATGGCAAGGAGACAGTCTTAACAACAGGTGAAGGTATATCTGCCATAGATATACCTATCTGACTCATGGTTATGAGCTTTCTAGTTAAGGAACAGTCCAGTGGATTCTTGATGCTACTTTCATGGTACTTTCACTGCAGCTTGGAGCCCTGGGCCACGTGGGAGGAGTCCGTGCTACAGCTCCTTCCCATACCGAAGTTGTCTTAGTTTTGAGGAAGGGGCAGCAACTCTGACACAAGAAGTCGCTCTATATGGGCGCCTCCTATATGCTCCAGGACTTCTGATGTTACTTTCATAGCATGGAAAGAAGTTGCACTGCAGTGCAGTCGCTCCCATGTCACAAAAAAAAATCAGACCAGTGGCGGACTGGCCAGGGTTTTCAGCTTGACTGATGGCAAGTGGGGCCCCAGGCCAGTCCAACACACGGCCCTCCTGCGGCTTACCGCTTTCTTCCTTCCTTCCCTCCCCCAGTCCCGAACTCCCGTTGTATCTCTCACTCAGCTGCTCATCAGATCGTCGCGTCTCCCGCGTGTGACCGTCAGGCTCAGCGATCTCTCCCGAGGCTGCTGGGCCCTCCCACTCTCTTCCGGAGGCTCCCGAAGAAAGCGGGTCGGGCTGGCAGCCTCGTAAAAGCCCCGTGCTGAAGCAGCTGGCGATCAGCTTAGGAGCCGAGTGCCTTTGGGGCGGGGCACGCTGGCTGGGGAAATGTTCATCGAGGCAGGCAAAGGCACTCGGATCCTGAGCAGCAGCTTGAGCGCCTTTCCGAAATCCCGACTCTTCCAAGTGTCTGTGAAGCGTGGGGCATGCTGCTGCTGGGGAGAGTTGCTGCAACGGGCAAATTCAAGGAAGGCAAACAGAGCGGGCAAATTCAAGGAAGGAGGGGCCAGCCAGGGGTCACATGGGAGGGTTTCTGGGCGGGAGAAGTGAGAAAAGGGGATGGGCTACCCGAGAGGAGCTGCATTTGGGCTTGGGCAGGTGCTGTCCTTGATCTCTGTAGTGATCACAGGCCCACAAAGCTTCAATTACTGTAGTAGTACTACTCTCTCTAGTCATCTTTTAAAAAATCCCAGAGTGGGTCTTTCAGCACTGCTTCTGCAGTGCTCATTCTGTTATTTTTGTTTTATTCAAGCAGTATAATCTTTTTTTAAAAAAATACCCAGTGCAGGGTGGGTCTTTTTCAGTTCTGCTTCTGCAGTGGTCATTCAGTTATAGGCGGGAGGTGGAGGGGTTGGGGTTACAACTTTCTCCCACCTCCAAAAACCGTAAGGGAAAGCGACTCGCAAGGCCCCCCCTAGCCGGCAGAGGAAAAACGGTGCACGGCCGCTAAACGAGGGAAGGCTGGGGTGGAGCCTAGCTGGTTCCGCCACGCTCAGGATACGGCCCGACAGCCATCTTAGGTGTGGCAAGTCAGCGGGCACGTGGATCCACTGTGCGGCGGAGGAGCTTCGTCAGACCAGACACAGACCTTTGAGTAACCGAGCTCCTTGTCAGCTATTCAAACTTGACAAGGATTCAAAGCAAGCAACGCATTCTCCTCCTCCAGGCTTGATTGTGCAAAGGTGTTCAGCCAAACCCTTTCAGAAGAATGTTGACAATGACATGTTGCGTTTGGAGGGGAGCTATAAAATGCAGCCAGAGCCAGTCCAATTATGACACTTAAAATAAGATCCCACCTCAACCTCTATTGGAATTATTTTAAACTGCACAGAAGTGAGAGAAGCAGGAAAAAAAACCAGAAAAGCCGAGAGCTTGATATCATGTTAGACTGCTGTGCAAAAAGGCACATGCCACTGGATTCCTCTCCCACTTCCCAAGATCAGCTCCTCCGCACACCTCTTTATCTGTGCCTTCTTGTCTCGGTGTTTACCGTGCATTTGGAAGAGGGGAGAGAAACACGCACACAACAGAAGCAGGCAACCCTCCTCACGTTGCAAAGAGAAGAGGGACTCCTCTTTCCCAAATCCCAAAGCTCGCGTTCTGCTCTACTCTAGTGAAAACGAAAGGGCTCTAGTCTGACAACATGTTGCCGGAGCTGAGAAGGAAGCCCGTACCAGCATCTGCATATCACAAAGCGGGGGGGGGGGTAGAAGAAAAGCAAGATAATCTCAGCACCCAGGAGGCGGAGTTTTCCCTGAATCCAACAGGTGATTTAGATCTGGAAAGGAAAAATGTTTTTTTGAGAGAATCAACGGTATGGAGTAGAAAAAGATAATGGAGCCTCAGAGTTCCCTTCGTCTGTCTCTCATCTTCCCCCCACTCAAGGTGCAAAATGAACTCTCCCGTCTCCCTACTGCTATGAATGAAATGTTTACAGTCCAGGACCAAAGGAGCAAACCACTTTAAAAGGGAGGGAGATTCCATGCAAAGATGGAACCTTTCGGGTCATCGTGTGCTGTCGAGGCTAAGACATTTTCTACAGAACCCCCAAGAAACTTCAACACTAGCGATTCCTGTTTGACTTTGGAGCTGAGCCCTTCCATTCTCTATCTCTTCTTCCTCCCACGTGTTTGTGTTCTCTCACAGCTTGTTTACGAGCCCGGAGGGAGAGAAAAAACAAAACGAAAGCGGCGGCCGCTGCAAGGACCCATCAATCCTCGTCCTGGACCAGCCGGCAAAGGGGGGGGGGGAATACGTGCGCGGCTCGACCGGTCGGGGCGAATTCATTGCAGAAAGCAAGAAAGGCTGAGCATTTTTTCCGCTAGCCTTGACCGAAGCCCTTAGGAAAAAAAGGGGGGAGGGGTGGAATGAGAGTGTTTTATATATCGGGGCAGTGGTGCGTTTTCGTTCTATCGAGCACGCGCCGTGTTTAGTTAGGCAACACTTGTAAAAAGCTGTTATTCTCGAGCTTCAGGTTACCGCCGAACGTTTTTTTTTTTTTCTTTTAATCCACATTAAAAGGCCCACCACCACCACCAAACTTCTTCACTACAGATGTCTAAGCTTTGCGTCTTTCTGGTTGTTATGGAGAACTGACTACTAACGCCTTTTCTGTTTCCAGGGGATACTGGGAAATAATAGCCTGTTCTATGATGCATTAGATTTCCTACTGTTGTGTATCCGTTTTCACAGGGCACAGAAGTGGGTTGAGGTGTTTTTTTTTGTTTTGTTTTGTTTAGAAAACATACCCCAAAGAGACTGGCCATAAAATATGACAGTTTTAAATTAATTGTAATCATATTTGACTTTGTACACCAGTGTTACCCAAAGGAACTCAAGCTACACTAGTATGCTTAAAATTCTGCCCTTTTTATACTCACAACAACCCTATGAGGTAGGTTAGGCTGAGAGAGTGACAGTGACTAGCCCTGGATCATCTAATAACCTTCTCTGGAAAGTGGGGATTTAAACCCAAATCTACCCACCCAACTCCAGCTCCCTATCCATTTCATCATACTGGCTTTTAAAACCACCATCACAATTTGTCAGACTAACAGCCCAATCCTATCCAAAGCCCCGTGCTGGGATGCAGCACCATCAGGGCAGGCTCCACTGTGTCCAGCGCGAGGCTGAAGGCCTCCTCGAGATAAGGAGACATTCATCCCCTTACCCAATGTAATGTCGAGCCCCAGCACCACCAGCCTCTATGGCCTGGGGGCTACTCAGATGTGTGCCAGCAAAATGACCGGTGCAAATCCAAGCAGTTCTGTGTTGGGCTTCCAAGCCCGGAAAGGGGGATAGGATTTGGTGCCCCCCTCCCAGGCCTGTTCTGCCCTCCCCCACCTCAGAATGTCCCCTCCCCACCCTTGTTTCACTCTCCCCTGCCTTCCCGCCATGAGAGGTCATCATTCACGGGGAAAGACAGTCAAGGGAACACAAGGAAATGTACCTATTTTCACTAACACTATACTAAATTGTCGTGCTGAAGAGGAGAGGCAATTGTGGGTGTGGTATCACATTTTATTTATTTCTGTATTTATATACCACCTTTCTTATCCTCAGATTGCTCTTTGGAAGTTACTCGAGGTTTACATAGGCAGGCTTGTCTAGATCCGATAAGGATAATATATATATATATAATAAAACCCTAAAATTCCAGATGGTTTTTCCACAGTGTAGTCATCTTTCACGTAGCTACTAAACACATTTCAAACAATACCCAACTCTCCTCCTCTTGTCACAATTTTGCTATCACTGTTCTCCTTTTTCAGTATGTGAACATCATAGAAAGAAATTGCAACATTTAATCCTTGCTTCTCTGAGTCCCTTGCACCCAAGAAAGAGCAAGAGAGAGGATTTTCTCCTACCTACCATGCTGGAAAAGAGGGCCTGGAGAAAATAGATCTGGTGTGTCTTGTTGAAAAGATCTGATGTACCCAATCCCATCTAAGTGCCTTGTCCTGATTTGTTATGCAGATGTCTGAGAAAAAACTGAACTGTGGTAGGGCATATGACAGCAGGGCTTTTACTTTGGAGACAAGATACGGTCATACATTACACACCCCGCTCCACTCCCAATCTCCACAATACTTGTGCACAAGGTGTTTCAGTTCATGAAACTGTTCACACATGGCTGACACCAGGGCCAGCCCACTCATGAGGTGAGGTCAAGCAGCTATCTCGGGTGTCAGACTAGTGAGGAGGCCCCTGCACGTAGACCGCACTTGTCCACTACTTCCTCCTCTGAGGGCCTGGCTGCTCACTTTCTCAGCCAGGCCAAGAGAGAAAGATGGCTTGCTCTCTCACCCCAACCCTACATCCCTCCACTGCCTTCTCCACCCACCTCTTACAGCTGGCTCCCCAGTTTGAAAAAGACCAGCAGCCAAGCCTGGGGAGTGAAAGAGGAAATGTGTGGAGGAGAATGGCTGCTTAGAGCAACTCCTGAGACTCATTGTCATCCTCCGCACCATTCTCCTCCACTCATGCCCACGTCTGCTCCCCTGGCTGAGCCAATTTTTTTTTTTAAGAGGAAGCCAACAGGAAAAGGCAGCAGAAGTGGCAGCAGGTGGTGAGGTGCGCACACACGCACAGCAGATTAGGGTGGCAAAGCTATGCAATGCTTGAAGTTTGATATGGGCTTTGGGCAGCTCTGGGTGACACAGACAGCAATACCACATGATCAGTGTAGTCTGAGCAACTGATTTCCCGTTTTCAGAGTAGAAAGTGATCTTTCTAAGGAACATCTGCCATGTTCTCTGTTGGGATGTGACTCAGTGCTGCCCTCAGCATCGGGGTTGGGGCTGACAGGATGAGGCACCCTGGTGGAGCCAGCCAGTGATGCCATCGATTGGTGACATGGAGCACAGATAAGCCAATGGGGGCTTAGCTGATCAGCAGCCAGTCTCAACCTCATAAGGAGGGCAGAAAGAGGGAGAGGGGGTGGTGGACAGGAGAGATGGAAGAAGAGAGAGGAAAGGAAACAGGGAAAGGAAGGCCTGAGAGATAACTAGATGAAAGGAAGGTGCAGAAGAAGGAGAGACTGAGGAGAGAGGAAGGGAACCAGAGGAGGAAGGTGTAAAAGGGAATGAGACAGAGGGAAGGAGCAAGGGAAGGAGGAAGAAGGCACAGTGACAAAAGAGAAGGAAGGAGGACTGGGGTTGGTAGGCTTGGTGAGGAAGTCTTCCCTAGTTTCCGAAGAGAAAAACAAGAGCCAGGGGACCCCAAAATTAGCCAGGCTGGCAGGAAGCTTAGTGGGGTTCCACTCCCACCCAGTGCAGGAGCAACATGGGTTGATTTATGCCAATAAAGGTATATCTATCTAACATGGATGGAAATGGCCCCAGGGCTGGCTCCCCTTTCTCCCACTGCCTTTACAGGAATTATACTTCCCAGCCAGGGCATGGGGCATGTCCTGGTTCTGGACCAAAGAATGGTCTTTTCCAGCATGGTAGATAAGAATGTGGAGGCTCATTTGGGAGAGCCCTCCTGTCTGGCTGGGAGGGTCCAACAGACGCTAACTCAGGGATCCCTCTGCTGCATCAGACTTCAGGGACTACTACCGGTATATACCCACAAGCCTTCAGGAGCAGCAGCATATGAATGGCCTCCACTTGACCCCTGGGGAGGCTGATGGAATCCAGGGTGACAACCACCGGAGCCTGAATCCCAGGGCACTAGATAACGGTGATAACATAGGATTGTCAAAAAGACAGTGTGGGTCAGCTTGAACAGTTGTCTTCTTTTGATAAACCTGGCTGACAGCAATCTGGTAAGTCAGGCCTCTGTTCGTCAAGTAGGGATGTAAGAACCCAGCCTCTCCGGATGTGGAGCTCTCCCTTGGGAGGAGAGTGAGGTGAGCCCCTCACCACATGGGGTTATAGCTGAGCAAGAAAAGTGCTGTACAGATGGATCCTTAAAATATAACACTTATTATTATTTTAAATAAAATATTTATATTTTAAATAAAGGCAGCTGACATAACAAATATTAACAATTAAGTACACAATTTCATTATTTACTTATTAGTTTGCTTATCATAGAATTATAGAGTTGGAAGGGACTTACAGGATCGTTGAGTCCAATGCTTGAATGATGGAGGTCTTTAAGCAGAGGCTGGATAGGTGACTAGTCATCTATCAGGGCTCTTGTGCTTGTGCTTTGCCTGCGTTGGCAAGGGGTTGTAGGTCCCTCCCTCCTCCTCTACAATTCCATGATAAACAAACTAATTAATAAACAATAAAAATGAACCGAAAGCTGAAATGAAAGCATCTTATAGCATTATCCTCCTAGGCATATTTACGTAGGAGTAAGTCCCACTGTGTTAAATGGGACTTACCTCTCAGGAGAAAGTTAATAGGACCGCAACCTGAATATGGCAACAAAATGCCAACAAGAAGAAGGCAGAATGAACCTTCTCCCTGGGAGCCTGGGTACCACTGCTGAAAAGGCTATCTCAAGTAGCCCCCGCCGTATTTCAAGGCAAAGGGACCCAAAGTAAGGCCCACGGTATTCAATGGAATTTAATCCCAAATTAGGTATGCATAGAGCTTCAGTCCTTCTCTGATCTAGTAAACCAATTCTTATTACTTGAGTGCTTCTGCAGTCCAATTACACTGTGTCTGCTGTCTGACCAAGCCTCCTTAGGGCTTTCTAAACTTTATAGGATTTTTTTTCATTTAATAATGTCAGGCTTTCATTACCCATCATAAAGCACCAAAAAATGGCCACAAAAATTCTTCTCCCCCTCTCTAGGTCACCTTTAAGATACTTAGGTCATTATGAGCTGTCTCAGAATTTCCACACACTGGAGTGGGCTCAAACCATAATGTGTACCAAATTTCACATTAGGATAGGCCTGATTTTCTCTGTCATTTGTTTTTACTTTTATTGCTCTGCAGAACATAAAGAGTAAAAAAGAGGGAGATTTTATTTTCCTGCTACTACATAGCATGTAATTTACATCAATCATACCGGAATTTAGGTACTGTTGCTGAGGTGTCACTTAAAAACACAGAGACTGTATGGTAACAAAGCTGCTGTCTGAGTAAGGGCTACAGCATCACAGAGAGAGTTTCCAAAGCATATGAGGAAAACACAAGGGGAGACTGGGTGAATTCATCACACCACAAAAATGTATCCATCCTGTCAACAGAGTCATTAAAGGAACATGAACCATTGTAACTTGAGATGCTTGTGTGTTCCGTTGGCCCAATAGGAAAGCATTGATACTAAGGGACTTTGCACACCTTGGATAGGGAAGGAACAGTTATTATTAACCAATCATTTTGAAAATAAAGCATTCCAGCTGCATAGAACAAGAAATCCTCCATGCTCTGAAGAACAGCCAGAACCTCTGTAAACGCCACAACTAAAAAAGAGGCATCTATATTGGGACAGAATGATTTGTTTTCCCCTGCCAGAACGTCAAGGCAAATGCCAACATGGACAATTAACTTAGTGATCAACAAGTCATACCCCCCCCTTTCATCCACATATTCCTGTTTGTTGATGATCCGTGAAGGATCATTGTTTTTGTTAATGCCTTATTTGGGTGGATTCTGTTTTATACCTAATATTTTGTTCCCTTTGTTGGCCCTGCTCTGCTGTTACTAACATTTTACTGTCACCATAGAAACAATCTGGGAAAAATGTAAGAATTATAGAGGTTTCCTGCATTCAATTTTATTTAATTTTCAGGCCGAGTGTCTAAATTATAGAAAAATGTTGCACGTGTGCTACATTGCAGAGTATATCAGTTTCAAATGCTTGGTTCTACTTTCTGACAGACATTTTCTCTCCTTGCAGTAATTCAGTTTTACCTACCCAACATGCAGCTTGTTAGAAGCATAGTTTGAAGGACTGCTACTGTGGTGGTGGTGGTGGTGGTGGGAATCATGCATTTCTTTCAAAATTCTACAGTTACTGATTTAGCTCAGCTGTGTGGTAAACTTACTGCAGTCAGGCATCCCCCAGGCTATATTTAAAGCTAGACAGATTAGGATTCAGCCCCGGAACCAGTTTTCAATGCCAGGGCACAGGCCTGGAAAACTGAAACATTGTAATAGCAAAGTAAGAAAACAAAATGTGTCCCCAAGTTTGTGCAGAGTGTCTCACCACTAAATAGCCTGACAGCACAATCCTATGCATGTCTACTCAGAAGTAAGCCCCACTACATTCAATGGGGCTTACTCCCAGGAAAGTGTGCATAGGATTGCAGCCATAGTCTCCCTTCCATGCACGGTGTGACATTCACATTAGTGAGAGCACTTTGGTTTTAACAGTGCTATGTTTTTAAGGGGTATGTTTTTTTAAAATAAGCTACCATGTCTTTATTCAAAGCAGATTGACAAAAAGCCATTAGGTATTAGCTATAAAAGTCAGTTCTGTTACATTACATTCTAGAGCAGGGGTGGACAATTAATTTTCCTAAGGGGCCAACCCAATAGGCTGAACTCAATTCTGTTCACTATGAATTATATCTCTTTATTAAGGTAAAATAATTTTACCTTAATTAGCTGCTTCGTGTCTTCCTTTAAACCACACGCGGGCCAGTCAGGGACAGCCAAAGGACAATGCCCAGATCTGTTCTAGAGTGACCAAGAAGCAGAATTCCAGATAGGCCTCTACAGTGCTCAAATGTTGAAGGAAAAGGTGGAGAGATCTGTAAAGAAACCCACAAGCTGTACTTTATGACCCCCCCCCCATTTTAGCCAAATAAAGTTTTCTACCAACAGTAACTAAGAGGACTATCAGAAAGGGTAAAGCCTGTGACACACCAGCTGTGCTGCACTGAGTTGTGTTACGTAGAGCAGTGTCTGTGTGCAGCTGGAAAAACTCAAGTGTGTCCTGTCTGCGTTGCAGTGTGAGCAAAGTTAAACAAATTGGTGCTGTGGGGTGGGACACAGAGCAATGCATTGGCCAACCAGACTCGAGTCTGAAAAGACTTGATTCTGATTAGCTAAAAGAGAGCAGGAGGTGGGGCAGCTTACCCTTCTCCATGTGGCTTCCTTCGGTGTAGACAGGGTGTGTTGCGTTGCATTGCGGCACATTGGCTACTCTTGCGCCACAACAAGACACACCACATTGAGACATAGGCAGCGTGTCACAGGTTTAAGAGGATGCCCCCCCCCCCCGGTCCTTCTGTAATTAGAGCATTGGGCCTATACAATGTGTGGCTGTGGCTCTGCACATAGGAGCAGGCTTGAGTCTTAACTACTGTATTAGATTTAGTCCCCACTCTGGTGGTCTCTCAAGGTGCACTCTTTCATTTCTCCCCATATATTTGAATAGTTGCCATTTGAGAAACAAATCTGCTCTCCACACCCTAGCACTGAGTGACCTGGCGCTCACTGAGCGATTTGCAGGAGGTGCAATGTCTCTCTGTGTTTAGAGATGCACCACGTCCCACCAACCAACTGGGCTGCATGTAAGCCCTCAGTACATACTCACACAATCGTACTCCATCATATCAGTGGCGTTGCTGGAGGGGGTACGACACTTTAAGTGGTGCAAGGCGCTGCACCACACCTTGCAAACCAGTGTAACGCAGCCCTTCCCGCTCGCCCCCGGAGCTGCGTGCTGCCTTCGCTGCCGGAATGGCTCCAGGGGCAAGTGGGAGAGGCCGCATTAGTTACACCAGTTTGCAAGGCGTGGTGCAGTGCCTTGCACCACTTACAGTGCCACGCCCCCTCCAGCAACGCCACTGCATCATATGGGTGGGGTATATGTTCTGAGCCTACTGAAGATAGGATGGTATGCAAATATGATAATAGTTTTCTTGTCATTCAATTGGATTTGGTCTACTATGGTCTACAAGAGGGCAGGAGGACTTACCAAATACGCACTGTATTGCAATTTGGACCTGTACTGTCTAGTATGTACACACTGAAAATGTGTCTATTCAGGATCAAAATGGGTCATCAGGCCTGAATGTGGCCTATGCAGTGCAATTTTATGAGCTTATATTGGATGTGTAGGGGAGGAGGTGAGAAAAGCAGAGAGCAACATAAGAATAGAGACTATGGATGAATAGGGGCTAAGCAGGGCAGGCATGAATAAAGTGTCTTGATACAAAGGAGGAGAAGGCTCCTGCCTCCTTAGACATGTCGAAGTAATTTGTAGTAGTGATTACATTTATTTTCACCCCTGTGCTGCAAGCTACATCTGCCCAAATTCCCCCTTCTACATAACTATTACAGGATAGACTCCTTTGCATCTCTTCACCGCAGTCAGCAGGGTGGGGAGCTGTTCTACAAACATGTCAAATATTTTCAGAGACGCCCTAATAAAATCTCATTACACTAATAAAATCTGTAAAAAATCTCACTGAAAAATGGAGTTATGTTCAGACTTCCTATGTAAACTGCCTTGAATCTATTCAGAAAGGTGGTACTGTATATAAATATCATAATAAATAAAATAAAATAAATAAAATACTTGGGGAACCATCGGCATATAGAGCAATGGATCTCAGTTGTTTGAGGTTCAGGATCCATTGGAAAATCTTGCAGACTTGTGATGACCTGATAACATACCCTTAATGCAAAAGGAAATGTGTTCTTGAAACATTTTCCCATTTTCTAGCGAGTCCACAAA
The DNA here is from genome assembly GCA_026170595.1 of Plestiodon gilberti rubricaudatus. Lineage (NCBI taxonomy): Eukaryota > Metazoa > Chordata > Lepidosauria > Squamata > Scincidae > Plestiodon > Plestiodon gilberti. Next base: position 143,240,393 of record JANXHW010000001.1, read on the forward strand.
TTAGCTTTGTGTGATATATGCTTGCTGCTGTGATGTCATTATTACCCCAAACAATGTGCTTTTTTTTAATGTGCACCATATAGCCTATATGCAACACACACTTTTCTGTAAGATAGCATTTGATTCTGAAGCAGATCGTCATGCTCTAAGTGATTCCTTTTCACGTTTAGTTTTGCCAACATCAGTGTACAGCATCATGGTTAGACCAAAAATGTGTACTGTGTCTATTAAACAAGGTTGAGCTTCATGAATTCACCCAATGTGAATTCAAACTCAGATGCTAATTGTATTTGGCAACTGTGCTCATAGGGTTCACAAGACATTGTCAAATTTTATTTTTATCATTTGTGACTTATGTTCTACACTATACACATCATTTAAAAGCGAGTTCCATTCATTTCAATTGAACTTACTCCTTTGGATTTAGAATATGATGTCATGCCTTGATAAACAACCCAAGGGAGCCAAAATACTTGAATTTTAAGCTAGTTTAATCCTCTTGGTTTTAAAAGGGTTGCAACTATATACTCTGTTATAAATTGTATCAAAGTAACTTTTTAAAAAATCACAAACACTTTACTACTGAGTTATAGAACATATTTTAACCCCAAGTAAGTAAGGGCGCAATCCAATCCTACTTACGCCACCGTTGTAACCAGCAGCGCAGCGAAAATGGGAGGCCCCAGAACGGAAAGGGGATTCAAATCCCCTCCAAAAGGGGAATTCAAAGGGGATTTGAATCCCCTCTTTGTTCTGGGGCCTCCTGTTTTCGCTGCGCCGCTCGTTACAACAGTGGTATAAGTAGGATTGGATTGCGTCCTAAATTATTTAATGTGAACTGAAGTTTCCAGGAGGAAAATCAGTCTGAGAGCCTTTGTGCACGATCGATTGTGCAAAACATATGTATCTGTTTCTTATTTGTTGTACATAATTCTCACATCTTTTTCCTTTCAAATGAGATATGAGATATAAAATAAAATAATAATAATGAGATATGAAATTAAAAAAAACTTGGACATTTTATACCAAAAGGCAGCTTAAAAAGCCAACAACAATAATAAACAATAACTTAAAAAAAAAGGACTCAAAACAATGCTTTGTGTTTTGGAAATGTGATATCTCTCCCAGTGATCACATCCATTGCTGCTGAAATTACCATCCAGAATGCACAACTATGGGAAGGATTCATTGGATTTTTGTTGTAATGTTACCTAATGACAAGTACCGGTATATACAATATCCATTCACCCCTCCACACTTGCCAATCTCTGGTAAGTGATGATGTGATGACTAATGTATATAAGCATGTGTCAAGGTTCCACCTTGCTATAGTGTTTCTGGTTAGTTGTTCATTTATTTAAAATATTTATAGCCCACCTTTCTCCTCCCTCCCAAATCGTTGCATCTGGGACCAGTGGTGTCACTAGGGTTGGTGTTAGTTACCCAGTGCGCGGAGCTCGTCAACCCAAACGTTTGGCAGTGATGTAATGACATCATCACGTCATCAGGTCACCCCCAAATGTCCAGGTTGCGGTTGCAGAGCTTTCATTTTTTTATGCAAAAAGCCCACCACCACCGCCTCTGCTCAGCGTTGAGCTTTACAAAGTCATTTTGGTGTCACTAGTGATGCTAGAGCTGCGAAGAAGGGCTCCTTTCATGACATCCCACTCACCACTGTCTTCCAGGAGACACTGTTATCAAGTGGATGCCGCCTATCAAGAGGGAGCAAGCAATGCCTTCTGGATCTTGTAGTCTCCTCTCCCATAGCAGCTTCATCGCCATTGCAATGGAGGAAAGGGGCAGGGCACACACGCCACTTGCACCCCTTCAGCGCAAGAAGAGCAGGGCTCCTGGTGTCACCCCTCCCTGAGGGTGTCATCTGGTGTCATCCACGCACACCCCTCACACCCCTTCTGATGCCATGCCACTGTCTGGGATCCACCCACCTTTGATTCTCCCTTCTAAATTAATACAATACTGGGTTCCAACTAAGTAATGTTCACTGATTAAATATATGAAACTGGCTGTGAAGCATTTCCAAGGGATGCATTGTAATGCTTTAACATTTTTATATGGTGGTTGTTGTAAACTTCGAACTATTCAGGTTTCCTGTCAGTGCAGTCCCATACATGTTTACTCAGAAGCGTCCCACTACATTCAGTGGGACTTACTCCCAGATAAGTGTGCATATGTTTGCAGCCTGTGTGTGTGCATTATGTCAAGTAGTGAGAAGAATATGACCTAGAACAGGGGTTCCCAACCTGTGGTACGCGTACCCCTAGGGGTATGCAGACCATCAGGCAGGGTACTCCAGAGGCTGTCCATTAGCTGCTGCGATCAGCAGCTGATAACATTGGATGCGTCTTTTTAAATCCCCCTAAAGATCCAAGCCCTTATCTCTCGAGCAAAACAGCTGATGACTTGGGGATTTTAAAAATATGTACTTTTTAAAGCCCAAAGTCATCAGCTGTTTTAGCGCTAGAGAAAGGGCTTAGATCTTTATCGCTGTGGCTTTCTCTAGCGCTGAAACAGCTGGTGACTTCAGGCGTTAAAAAGTACGCCTTTTTAAATCTCCAAGTCATCAGCCATTTTGCGCTAGACAGAGAAAGGGCTTGGATCTTTAGCGCCGTGAAAGCCACAGGACTAAAGATCCAAGCCCTTTCTGTTTCTAGCGCTGAAACAGCTGATGAATTGGGGAATCTTTCTTTTTAAATCCCCAAGTCATCAGCTGTTTCAGCAAATAATTGATTAATCAGCTAATTAATTAGTTAATTAATCCAATTAAGTAGCTAATTAATTAGCAGGGGATACTCCGGTAAATTGGACCGTGACAGGGTACCCGGGCCCTCTGAAGGTTGGGAACCCCTGACCTAGAAGGCTGTGTCTGAAGACATGGGATGGGCCTGCCCGGTTCTTCAAAAATTTACTCTCCTGTGGTAATTAACAAATGTGATTGTTTAGTCTAGGGATCTTGAGTTCCCCAAGATCTGTTCTTTTTTTTAAGATAGCCCTTAACTAGTTAACTGGGAGGGGAGAGGTGTAACGGGATGGGAAAGCTGCAGGAGGGGGAGGATCTGTTGCGGAAGGCCCGTGTCGGATCCTATCCCCCTTCTCTGCAGCCTCCTGCCCCTTTTCTCTCCTCAGACTTATGCTATCAATATTGCTAGCATAGGTTCAAGGAGACCCATTGCAGGCTGTGAGGTTTATGCAGAAGTAAGGGGATTAAATGTCCCCTTTCCCTGCAGAACCCTCTTGGTCCGTCCATGTGTCCCACACACACACACACAGGATGCAGCGGCTGCCATTTTGGCATCACTGCAACGTCGGGAGTGTGGTGAATAGGACTGAACTCTTAGTCTCCTTGGAGAGCAAGTGAACAGAGGATGTGGGGAAGTGACTTATCTCCTCCACTTCTTCAAAGCAAGCCAGGTTCAGAGGATGAATCCTCTCTACCCGACCTGCTATGAAGAAGGGTAGGAGGAAGATCACAATCACTGCCTCCTCCTCCTCCTCTGCCACCACTTCTTCTTCAAAACTGGCCAGGTGGGAAAGATCCTGGAAGCTCCCAGCATCCTCCTCATGCAGGCTGTTCTGAAGAAGTACCAGGCACTGGAGGAGGAGGAAGAAAGGGGCAGGGCACACACGCTAATGTGCACGCACAAAAACAGGGGTTTTGAACATGGGTACCACTTCAGGCATCTTTTTGGCTTCAACTGAGCCTTCCTGTGAGGAGAAAGGACTGTGCACTTGTGCATTGCATGTGGAAGGAGATACACACAAGATTCTCTGAAATCATGGTTTCGCTGTGTTGATGCACAATGCTGTGATTGGTTGATGGCAGCAGAGTTGCAAGGGATGTTGTGGGGGTGGCTAATGTTGCTACGTGATCTCTTCTTTCTACTGGTAGTGCTTTGCTTTTTGCTTGACTGCTGGGAATACAGCAGGATTGCAGATATGCTGGAGTATCAGGGCCATAGTCTTAACAGCGCAATCCTATCCAATTTATGCCACCGATGTAACCAGCGGGGGAGGGCAGGGCGGGAGGCTTGGGAGGGGAGATTTAAATCCCCTTTGAATCCCCCTTTGGAGGGGATTTGAATCCCCTTTCCATTCTGGGGCCTCCCGTTCTCGCTGCACCCCTGGTTACACCAGTGGTGTAAGTTGGATAGGATTGCGCTGTTAGCCTGACTGTTTTTATCATGGTGGTAGTAGATTCCAAAAGAAAGAAGGATTTATCTCTTCTAAAAGGTATGTAAACCAGAGAAGAAGAATAGCAGCCTTTTAAATACTACCTATTTTAACAGCCATAGATAATATTTTTGTTGCTACTGCAAGAGAATTTCACAAGCCTGTGCTTATCAGGAGGATCACTCATTTGTGGCAAAATCTGCTCCTTCTAAACATAAATTTCAAGTTGGGGTCAGATTCCTAAATTTAGAATTGTATTATAAGGTTAACTATGATTTCTGAATGGGCTCAGCCAAACAGTATCTTGGAGGTTATGCAGGAAATTGGATTATCTCTTTTCAGTATGCTTTGCCATTTAGGCTGCAATCCAATACACACTTTCCTAGGAGTAAGCCATATTAATCACAATGGGACTTACTTCTGAGAAGGCATGCATAGAATTGGGCTTTTTGACTGGAAAAACTCCTGGTACAATTTTGTACTGTATCTGTGCTTTGAAAACATGGCATCAAATTAAGACTAAAGTCAAGTGAGTTCAGGGCTATCACTTGACTTCTGTTTTTAATGAGCAGCTTACAGAAGAAAAGACCCTGGGTAATTACTCTGACTGGTCTTTGGTCTTTATTAAAGATTTGATGATGTAAGACAAGGTTCATATGAACCAGTAGTTGAGAAAATGGAAGTGTCCCTAGCTTTTTCAGTTTTTTTCAAATAAGAAGCATTGTACATACTTTAATTAGAAAAAATGGAATATAATGGGAATCAGATATATGTAGGACTCCCTGCGCGTTGCTTTCTCTCCGCTGACGGGCTCCTATGACGAGGGGGCAGGGCGCCTCATGCAGGAGAGTAATGGTGGGGTGGAAAGCTACAGAACTTAGCTTTCCGCCCCACCTTGAGCGACGCCAGTGGGACGAATGGTCATGGCTATGAGCAAATACACCAACAAATTTAATCAGTTCCTCTTTAAGATAAAGTTGTTGTTGTTGTTGTTGTTGTTAATAGTAATATTATTAACAGTATTTATATACCGCTTTTCAACAAAAAAGTTCACAAAGAGGTTTACAGACAAAATCAAATGATTAAATGGCTCCCTGTCCCAAAAGGGCTCACAATCTAAAATTACACAATATAAATTACAATTTTGGTGGTATCTCATGCCTATTCAACTGAAGCATATTTATGATTTGCAAAGCAGTCTTTGCTGGAAGCATCAAGGGCCTACTACACATGTTTTGGACTTGTCCCAAAGTGGAAACATTTTGGAAAGAGATTCTGAGCAAGATGAAGGGTATCTTGGGTTATGATTTGCCGTATCTTCCAAACGTAGTTCTGTTTGGCTATTTAAAGGATTTTGTTTTGCGGGAGAACCTGGAAATGGGTTAATCATTGCTAACAGCTGCTAAGTTGTACATTTTAGAAAAATGGAAATCCCCCGAACCAACGTCTGTGATAGACTGGCTTGCCAAACTGTGGTCTAGCATATATGACAGAACTGGCATATAGAGATCAGTGGAAGGAAGGGGTCGAGATAGATTTGCAGAGAGATGGGTCCCTTTTTATTGAATACTAGAGCAATAATTGTTCAGATAATTTGTATCCTTTTGTACATTTTTCACTTTTGTAGTATTCTTTTCTTTTTTTCTGTTTCTGTTTGATGGAATTGTTTTTCAAATATGTTTTACAAAGGGAATAGAAGTTGAGAACTGCTCATTTAGGAAGATTTGTGATGTCTGAAAGAAAAGCATTCGCAATTTAAGGATTAATGCCCAGCAAGCAGCTGCAACAAATCTCTTCCAATAGTAGTTCTGTTTGACTATTTAAAGGACTTCATTTTGCGGGAGAACATTTGTTTTGCGGGAGACTTCGTTTTGTGGGAGAAAAAAAAAAGTACAGCCTAGAGATGTTTATCAGGGATAGGTGAGTGTGCATTTCTCAAGTCAAGTGGGTGCTGCTGTTACTCAGCGTTCTTTTGGTTCTCAGGCCACAGCCTCTCTACCCCCTTCCTTTTGGCAGTGCCCCATGTTCACTTTTGGAGACTTTCCTGTTGGAGGAGATACTGTAGTATTTAAGACTTTATTAACGTTGGGGGTTATTGTGGAGCTAAGATTGCAGTTTCTCTTCATGCACGTTCTGTTCTGGCAAGGTAAATGGCACAAATAAATGTTGGGCCAGCAGTAGCAATGGTTAGAGTAGAGTGCCGTGCACTCAGAAAAATGGATATGCTCCCTGTTGCCTTCAACAGTAAATGATGGAAGCTTACCTGGCTAATTTCATGGCTTAACAGCCTCCCTGATTTCAGCTACTACAAGAAGGATCGTTTAGCCAATATACATTTTTCCAACATGGAAGACACTTCCAGAAGTCATACTTGAAATTTCCCTCTCCCTTGCTTAATCAGTTGTATCCTCAGTTGTATCCTTGTACCCTCAGTTGCAGGAGTATTGCTGAAGTTCCTGGTGGATGTTTTTCTTGCCAGATCCAACAATTCTGAGGTGGGAGCTATATGACTTTCCAACATTTGTTGAGGCCAGGCAATTTGGGCCCTTTGATGAAGTTCCTGTCACTAAAGTTTCTACTTCTCTACTCTGAGTTTATCCAGATGTGAGGCCAACATGCTTAGCCATATGCTCTCTATCTGTAATGTGTGTTCCCTGTCTGGACTTTATATAGTGCTGGTATGGCGCAGTGGGTTAAACCACTGAACCATGAGCTGTAGATCGAAAGGTCGGCAGTTCGAATCCATGCGACGGCTCCTGCCAACCTAGCAGTTCGAAAGCAAGAAATTGCAAGTAGATTAATAGGTACCGCGTCAGCGGGACGGTAACAGCGTTCCATGCGCCTCGGTGTTGAGTCATGCCGGCCACATGACCATGGAAATGTCTTCGGACAGCGCTGGCTCTCTTCGGCTTTGAAACGGAGATGAGCACCGCTCCCTAGAGTCGGACACGACTGGACTTAATTGTCAAGGGATACCTTTACCTTTACCTATGGATGATACTTCCACTGATCATCCTAATCATATGGGGGAGAAGTATGGGTATGCACATTTCCCACCATCTGGCACACCGTTCCACTCTCCAAACTATGTGGAAGTTGTGAGTTCATCCGAACCCTCCCCCCCCCATTGTTTGTATAGATGAAATACTACAAAGTATCCATACACTGAGGGGCAGTTCAGATGAACCGCCACCCACCACCACCCCATGTATAGGCAGCCATGGGGATGGCGTGCTGTGTGGGGAGAAGACATATGCACTCACACTATGCTCTCAGGTGGTTATGACAGATCAGTAGACGTACCATCTGTACCAGCCCATACTGTTGTTAGTGTGCTGTGAGTTGACTGGCTGCAGATTTAGCTGGAGGAAACTTATACACTATCAGGGCTGTGTGGAGGCAGAGAGAGAAAGGGTGTGTGTGTGTGTGTGTGCGCGCGTGCGCGCGCGCGCAGTGGTGAAACAAGGGTGGAGCGGAGGCAAGTAGTTCTGCAAGACTCCGTTACACTGGAGTCAGCGGCCCCTCCCCCTTGCTGTTGGAGCCATTCTGGCAGCAAAGGCAACACGCAGGACACTCCCTCACTCACTCAGTGGGCTGCTGGAATGGCTCCAACAGCAAGGGGGAGGGGCTGCTGACTCCAGTGTAACGGAGTCTTCCAGTGTAACGGAGTACTTGCCTTCGCACCACCCTTGTTCCATCCAACCATTAAACTAGAAAATGTTTCATTTTATATGTAATATTCACCTATTAGAAACACTGCCAATGTATGGTGCCAAGGAACAATGGCCATGATCCAGTCGAAGTTATGCATGCTGCTAATCCTGGACAGGACAGGACAGGACAGGAAGGCCTGGCGGGATATGGTTCATGGGATCACGAAGGACTGAACAACAACAAGCCTATGCATGCATTGTTTCAATTCTCATTGAAATTAATGGGATTTAAAAGTGCTTAACTTTGGATGGATCATGTCTTATTCGATTATCTGACATTTCAAGATATGCACCCAGATTGTAAATCAATGGGGCAAGATCTAAGGCCCTAAAACAGATGGCCAGAGTATTCACAGCCTTGTACCCCAGCCTATGGAATTTGTTAATCCAAATGATTAGGTGAAGATAGTCACTAGTGCAGCTGAAATGATTTCACACCTATTCTAGCAAAAGCATTTATTTATTTACAAAATTTGTATTCCTTCAGTCAAAAGGAAATGCTTTCAGGGTAGCAATTACAATCAATAAGGCAATCTAAATAGTAGAAAACATTTTACAAGCTTAACAGCCCAATCCTGTATAAAGATACGTGGCTGGCCTAAAGGACCGGCCGCTGTATCCTAAGTCCATTGTGGACTGCCCCGGGGCTGCTAGGCTGCACCTCAGGAGAAGGGGATGTTTGTCCCCTTCCCCAGGTGTAAGCAAGTCTATGGGCCTCCAGACCTGGTGTACATTCGGGGAGTTGGTGTAAGGGCAGCGTGGGCTGGGAAGGGACCTAAGATATCGACACTGATGTCCCCGCCCCCTTCTAGCCCGGGCCGGTCAATGGCCCCCTCCCTCACCGCCCCGTCCTGCCCTCCCACCGACTGGCGTGGTACTTACCTGCGGCAGCCAGAGTTGGGTAAGTTACACGGCAGTGTAAGCAGTGCCGGCCTTCGTGCCGGTGCTGGTTACACCTGAGTTGTCGAAAAAGCGTCTTATGGCACTTTTGTGACACTTTAGAGTGGTGGAGCGTGTGCTCCACTGCTCTAAAGTTATGCAGGATTGCACCATAAAATACAGTACCATATTACATAATGTAGCATAATATAGATAATAATACAGAATTCTGTGACTTCTAAATAATTGCCTATATTTGAGAAATAGTAAGATCTGGAAAGGTTCTGGTCACTGGTCATGACTGGAAAAAGCACTTTAGTATTGATCACGGTCATGCCATTCTGAAAATGATGGGTGGTTTGTCCCCGGGTTTTCTCCAAGCAAGGTCAGTCTAACTATGGTATATGTTGCAGTTTCTTAGCATAATATTCATGAGTGCTGAATGTATTATAAATTGTTGGAACACAGATGTTAAATGAGGAAGATTTAATTATAGCAGTAATTTATTATATGGTTAGAATGATGCTAAATAACTGATAGAATTGTAAATATGCACATTAAATTAAATCTCCCATTGAAGTTTTATTCACATTAGAATATGTTCAAACTGTATAACACATGCTCAACACATTTCAGACCAATAAATGGATGTGAAAACAATGAGTTTTGAAAATAATTGGGCATAAAGGGTGGCATTGGTTCTAGGGAAAGATACAAAAATAAGTATGTTTACTATTCTATTGGTAAATTGGTTATGCATTGGTAAAATAAAAGTTGCACAATAATTCATGTTGTGCTTCTAAATAAAGCATGAGCCACTACAGAGACCTTCAAAATAGGACCTTTTGAAATCTCACTCCGGTAGCTGGGATAAGAGATGTCTAGGTACATATTTTAAATGTTAAGGGATGTCTAAAGTCTTTCAAGCATGTGTATTTAAAAGAACAAATATTCACATTACACTGTTCTAATATATTAAATATTATCACTTCATTTCGAAAGGTGGTTAATGAATCTTTTATTTTAAAAACTGAGTTATCTGTTTAGATACAATCTAGCCACATTGACACATTTTTACAGCCTATTGATTTCAATGGGAGAGTTACAATGCTTCTCTCTCTCTCTCTCTCTCTCTCTCTCTCTCTCTCTCTCTCTCTCTCTCTCTCTCTGTCCCACTCAAATCAAAGTAGGACATACAGGTTCTTCACCACTGGCTAAATCCTGCCTAGTTTCCTGTTGCAGACTTTCACTTTCAATCACTGGCTTTCTGGCATCTTTTGCATGTTCTCTTCAGTTAATTTTTGATGTGAAAGTTTAAAGAAACCAAAGGGTCTTCTAGTTATCCTGTGTGCCTTTTTAGCCACATCCATGGCTCAGATGATAGAAATCATAACAAATATCTGTAAAATCCATATAGTCTTCCTTCATGTCCATAAATATTACAGCTGTAGTCCTAAGTGTTCTTAGGAAATTAAAAAGAAAAAAAAAGAAAATTAGAATCTGTGACACTTACTTCCAAGTAAGAAAGGTCAGGCTACTTTAATCACAGTATTAATACTTCAAAGACAAATGCTCTGAGATGGTTCCTTCCAGGATTCAGAAAATTGTTGTTAAATGTATAAAGTGTTCAGCCGCAGAGAGATATTTTTGTAAGGAGAGTGAAGATCAGTTTTGCCAAAAGCCTAAAACTTTGTGGAGGCATTTGGTGGAAAAATTTATTTCCACATTATAAATGACTGCAGTCTATTTTAAGTGGCCATACATGGGTAGTTTCCAGTAGCTTCCTCAAACTTCAACTTCCAATTTTTTCTTTTTATATGAAGATACTGTTTATATTTCTGCACAGGTTGCTCAAAGCAGGCCTGCATATCCATTTTACTTAGCAACCCTGATAGTTTTTTAAAAAAAAATTTCCATGCAGCGGCATAAATTCTTACTTTCAATGTACAGCTCAGAAATCAGAAACTATTAAAAGCTAATCCACAATACTAAATAGGATAATTTAATGACACTAACCCTCTACACAGTAACAGGTAAATGTAAATCCTAAAAAAACAAGAAAACAAAAAATCTCAACAGGACTTGCTTCCGAGTCAATATTTTAAGACTGATGTGGAAAAACATCATCAGGATAATCAGAAATAGTGGTTTCATTACTGAATGTTTTTATTTTGCTATAGCTGCTTTGCCAACGAAACTCTGTGTATACTTCTCCAATAGCCGCATATAATCCAAATGACCTGGGGCAGATATTGGAATAATTCGCTACAAGATGATTGGCAAGAAAACCAACACTGGTATATGTGGGCACACTCTGTTTCATAGTGCTTAAAATACCACTGCGGCACAGCGATGTGCTGGGGCTACTGCAGAACTCAGTCATAGTGGGAGAGAGAACAGGTAGACTAAAAAGAGAAAAGTGAAAAATAAAAACGTTATGCCTTGTAAATTCCCTTCAAGGACGAGTGGGGAGGGGGGGGGGAGGCGGAATCGAAATTGATCAGGGAAGATATGCCAGCCGTCGAAGTGAGAGGGCTGCGGGAGTTAACAGCACCTCTCTCGAGTCGAGTGGCTGAATAATGGGGCGGAAGGGGGGGGGGGTTGTGCAATTAATAGACCAGAAATGGACTGATCTGAATGAGTCTTTCTCCTCGTTTGCTTCCCCCACGTTTTCAACGTAGACTTTCATTATGTCAGAGATGAAGCCCGAGTGGGACGAAATGATGATGAGTCACGCGTGTCGGGTCTTGTGTGCGTGGTGCGCGTTCAGTGTCGTGTAGCGCTTTTGCAAAATCACCCCGGAGAGGCTGGGGTGAAAAAGGCCAGTCTGTCTGTCTCAATAGCAGAGTCATTCCGCGCCCCTCCTGATCGCGTATCCCGCGGCTTAAACCTAGAGTGGGGACGGTGGTTTGCCTTGAAACAACTTCCAGAGGTGTTGTGCTATTCGAAAGAAAGAAAGAGCCTCGCGCACAGTTCCCCTTCCCTGACGTTTCTCTCGCGGATCTCTTTCCCTTACGCGCACACGAACACACCGACCGCTGGCAAGTTTCCTTTGGATGGAAGAAAGGTGGTGTGGTATCAAGCCGAACATTAGAAATTAGAAGGCCAAAGGAAAGGATTTGATAGGTTGTTATCTACTCTGGGAGGCGGTGACCCTATTTTACTATTGGGTATGTAAATTGTTTTTCATAAGATCGGCCTTTTGTGCGTGCCTGCGGGTGTCAAGAGAGCAAAGAGATCAGGCGCGCGTCGTCCTCTCCCTTCCTATATAGTCTGCAAAGGGCCGTCAATCATTTGAGGAAGCGTGTGAGGTCTTCGACGACCAGATCTGGGAATTACTTTGGCAACGGATCGCGGGGGGGGGGGGGGCTGCTTGTTTTCAGTCAAGATGTTCACCTATAAAAGGGGTTAATGAGAAGGGGGAGACCCCTACCAAAGTAGTCGTATAGGTCGTCTGGGCTTTGCCCCACCCGTTCCCAGCAGGGGCGTTTGACTTTTCTGAAGGAGCAGAGCTTCTTCTCTTCAGAGGCAGAAGGCACATTGTCTTATTTGTTTTGAAGGCTGCAGGAGTCTGAGGACTGGTTGAGACACCACGTGCTACTGACTCTCATCAGCATAATGATCGCCTGCGCCGAACAGTCCTGTATATATAAACCACAAAAATCTAATCATTAGAAATTCCAGCCTCCTCCAGTCCCCCCCTTAAGGACAAAAAACCAACAACGACTCCCTTCCCCCTCCTGCTGTTTCAGCCTTTTCCCAAGTCTTTTTTTTCTCTTTTTCCCCGAGAACACCCCCGCAAAAGAGGGTTTTTTCGAACTGATAAACTCGAACGTTACGTTTGAATTTGTTTTCGCCTCCGTCGTTCATTAAGAAAGAGGGACAAACTTTTTTTTTAAAGTCTACTCAACTCTGTGGAACAGCAGCGACTTAATTTTTAAAAGGAGCAGGATTCCACCGCCGGCTGCCTTCCGCAGCGAGCAAGTTACTCCCTCGAGCGTATTTGAGAAAGCGACCCGACCACTTTTTGCCCCCTCTTCTTCCTGACTTCTCACCCCGCTTCGTTTATTTCCCCGGGAGTCGCAAGTTCGATCTTTGAAACATTCTTGCTCCCCTTCCTCAGTAGCTTCCAAAGTTGCTGTCTTCTTCACTGTTATTATTTTGACTGCTTTCTCTCTCCCCCCCTCCTCCTCCTCCTCCCCGAAGATCTTGCTGCTAATGCGGAAGAAGAAAGCAACCAGCTCTGTGCAGAGAGAAGACGCTTTTGCAAAAGTCTCTCCCCCCCGCCCCGCCGCTCTTCTCGTCCTCCCCTACCAGAAGCGGCAAAACTAGTAATCGGAAAAGCTGAGAAGTTCATTGGCATCGTGATTTTATCCGATCAAGAGACTTTGGCGGGAGGGGTGGTGGTGGAAGACCTCCCTGGAGGAAAACGGGCCATTCCCTTTTAGCTCCCCCGCTCAGGACTTGCAACCAACACATCTTGCGAGAAGCAGGAGCAGCAGGAAGGGACGCTCAGGAAGCTCGTTCATCTTCTCGCTCAGCCGAGCCCTGCCGAACACCCCCCTAAAAACTAAGGAACGAAGCAAACCGAGGCGGTGGGGGAAGAAGACGCCAACCGTGTGCGGCACTCGAAGGGCGAAACGGTGCTGGAAGGAAGGAGAGAGGCAACGAGGAGCGAGCGAGAGCGCAGAGACTTTGAGCAAAAAAAAAAAAAAAAAAACCCCAAGAGGAAGGAAGAGACGCGCTTCGCAGCTCTGCAGCCGCCGCAGCCGGCAGACTTTGCAGCGGGGCTTTGCAAAAAGCAAGAGGAGGCAGCCCCGCCAAGCCGCGCTTATTCAGCAGCACCTTTTTGCTTCTCCTTCCGACCCCGCTGCTCCGATTCCCCCCTCCCTCGGCTCCTGTTTTTTCTCCCCCTTGTTCTCCCCTCATCCTCTCCTCCATCCTCCCCCCCGTTGCCCCCCACTCTTTTTTCGCTCCCCGGTCCCGCTCAGACGCCTCCTCGAACGACACCCCCCTTCACCCCCCTGCAAAATTCGCTAACTTGTGGCTGTTGTGATGCGTATTCCCGTAGATCCCAGCACCAGCCGGAGGTTCAGCCCCCCTTCCAGCAGCCTGCAGCCCGGCAAGATGAGCGAAGTGAGCCCGGTGGCGGCGGCAGCCCAGCAGCACCAGCAACAGCAGCAGCAGCAGCACCAGGAGGCGGCGGCCGTGGCGGTGCCCAGGCTTCGCCCGCACGATAACCGCACCATGGTGGAGATCATCGCCGACCACCCCGCCGAGCTGGTCCGCACCGACAGCCCCAACTTCTTGTGCTCCGTGCTGCCCTCACACTGGCGCTGCAACAAGACGCTCCCGGTGGCATTCAAGGTAAGTGAAGTTGGACAAACTTTCACCAGTCTCCCCCCCCTCCTTCCTCTGTGGCCCAAGGCAACTTCCTTCGCTTCTTCCTGGCATGCTGGAGTAGGGGGGCACCGCAGAGCAGGGCAAGCCGGCAGGCGCGCGGGTTCTCTTGCATGCCTCGCAGACATATCGCCCTTGGCACCCACTGCACGCTCCCCACTTTCCTCGGAGTACGTTCACGTGCGCACCGCCGTTCTCCAGGTTCCCCGAACCTCACGGTTATGGTACAGTCCGCTCCCCCCCTTACCGCACCAGTATGGCACCTTCTGTCATACCTGACAGGAGCACCCTCTTGCCTTCAATCAAGCAGCTTCCGTGCCCCCCCCTGGATACACATTAGGAGAGAGAGAGAGAGCGCGCGCATTCTGTCATCTACACAAGTAACCTCCACTATCCCCAGTGATCACCCAGGTATCACTTACCTTAGGTAAGCGTCTTCTCCTTTTGCCTTACCTCTGACAGGCAAGACTGTTGCACGTTATCTTGGATAAAAAGACTTTATCCAAATGAAGTGTACATTTTGGCCTCAGTGTACGCTACTACTACTTCACCACCATGGCCTCTGAGGTAGGCCATGCACTACTCCGGAAGTAGGATATTCATTATCTTAGGTATCTACACCTATGTATTTTTTCCATCCTCTATAAAGCAGGTTTTACTGGTCTCAGGGAACACAAATGGGGTCCCAAGTTCAAAGGTAGGGCATGAGCCGTTGGGTCCCGTCCCTTCTTTTCTCTCCTGGCCCTCATAAACAGCCTTCTGCCATTCACTTCAGATGTTATTCCTTGCTGTTATTCCTTCAGATGTTATTCCGTTTTACCTTTATAACGCACCCTTTACTATTGTAAAGTGAGTTCCTACCCACCCTTTACCACAAATAATAGTCAACTTAATTTAACTCCCTACTAACAGCGGTACACCCTTTTCCTCAAGCCTACTCCCATGAGCCATATACATTTGTATATGAGGCATCTGTCCCTCAAGAAATGGAAACCTGTTCTTTTCCCTCTAAAGGATGTTATAGGGCAAACAGGTTAACAATAATCTCTGTCACAAACTCATGAATAAATGTAATAGAAGTCAATGGCTCTTGCATTGTGAGAGAATTTAGAATCCCTGCTTACATTTCTTTCAGTTCTCCATTAATGATCATACATACAGTATTTATTTCACTATTAGCAATAATACTTCCCTGTCCACAACAGGTAGTTTTACTAAATAACATGCACACCCTCCTTAGTGCATGGAGCCCTATCCTCCATTGATGATCAAATGTCTCAGGCTACAAGGACCATACAGTGAGTGCCTTTAGTGAATTGCCTCTGACCAGCACAAAATAACTTTCAGATTCCCCAGTACAGTAATAATAACCAGCTTAGCCACAAGGACATACGGCGTATAACTGACCACCAGGGACCCTCCACTAGCATATCAAGAAGAATCTTTTTGTGGGGGTGGGGGGTGGGGACATATTTGAAGCTATCCTTCTCAGAATGAAAGTGGTGGTGTAGCTCACCTCAGTGTTTCCTCTCACATGTTTCAAACTTTCAGTCCCTAACCTAGCTTCTACAGCCATTTCAGTGGTTTTCTGTGTTCACAAACTCAAAGTGGGCGGTTATGTTAGGGTGTTATTTTTGATGCTCTGGTGTTGATTTAAGGAAGGAATTCAGCAAAAATTTCCAATCCATTGTGGGAAGTGTCTTTCTGCAACTGGGTGTGTCTGTCCAAGGTGTTAAAAATTCCCAAAAAGTTCTTTTGGGAAACTCTCAAGACATACGTATTTCACGTCGTAAGGGGTTCTGTTGGTGTAACAAAGGTGAAAGTTCTTTTAGACTAGTGACAGAAAGGATGGGCTAGGATTGGGTCAACATTTCAAAAAGAATGGAGGAGAGAGGAAGTCGTCGTCAGTGTGTCCTCCCTTTCATGCTCCAGTGGGAGGTTGTGCTGCACTCTTGCTGTTCGCATTAGGAAGTGTAAACAGATTGTGTAAGTGTAAACACGGGATAAAAAACCATGTAAAATCAATGCTTTTTATCCCGTGCATAAAATGCAATCTGTTTACATTATGGCCGGCCATGAAAGTTTTCGATCTTGTGTTTGCCCAGAAGAGGCTTGTTTTGCCAGGGGAAATGGAGCTTGTGTTATTAAAAGGAACACACATCATTTAAATACTAAACAGCACCCAGATCTAAATCAGGAATGTTGTTGTTAATTTTCTAACATGCTCACACCCTACTAACTTTAGGAAAGGTGGAGAGCTTTGTCCCTCCTCCTTCCTTTCTTGCACATGCGTTTACACTCCTCAACAATACCCCCAAACCTCCCCTACACATTTCTGCCCATTTCCTTCCATGATGGGGTGTACTAAAGCATGCATTGCCCTGAGATGGGATGAGTAACTTATGAAACTTAAACTTGGATTTGGAGCATATATGGGACATAGATTGGGATTTGGAATATATACAGTACGTAGATTGAGTCGACCCCTTTCCTTCTTCTAGGCACTAGCCTTTATCTCCACTGTATTACCCATGATGACCATTGTTACAGTTAAGCCTGAGCTGAAAATGAGACGCAGACAGAAGAATTTAGAAATCAGTGTTTTGGAGAGAGTAATATAAATCTCACCTAATAAATGAAGAGATGTGCTTCTTAATGGGAAACAAGACATTATTAAGCTGGTAGGGAAACTGTAATACTGGGTTTTGTTATTTGACAGAGAACCAGGATGAATTTAAGCTGCTTATTTTTTTTGTGTGTGTAAAATATTTCAGTTGCAGATTTTTTTTTAAAATCTGAAGGCATTTGCTTTAATGATGGGTCTAACATGCCATTCACTCCCTTGGTGTTGCCCCAGCTTCAGGAAGGTATTGTTCTGCAGTTTGTTCAAAGCTTGGTAGACAAAGAGTTAATGGAACTTTGGATCCCTTCAGGCATTCTAGTTTCTATGGACTCCTAGTGCAAGCTGATTGAAAAAGTTATTGATACCTTTTAAGGTGGAAAAGCCTGGTAGATTAATTCACCCATAGACTGCCGTCATCCCTAGTACAACTGTGAGAGATCCGTGCCTTAGAGCTGATTACTATTCTTCTCTGTCCTGGCCCTACATGGTTCAACTTGCAAATAGCAAGTTAAGATAGACCTCTTGAAAAGTAGCCTGTGTGTATCTGTGCGCATGCTGTATTTCCTTGTAAATTTGCCAAACATTCTCAAGAACCGTGCTAGTTTTCAGGTGTCGAGCATGTCTCCTTAACACTTTGGAATCACAGTGGGGTGCTGTCAGGTGGGAGTGAGATGGTAGGCTGTTTTGATCAGTATTAAACTAGGTCTCTATTAGAGTTGTAATGTGCAGAAGGAAAATGATACTTCATTGAAATTAGCGTATGCCCCTATCTGCTCAATTTTGAAGTGCTAGGAGGTGGACCAAATCTGAACCCATTCTTAAAATGCACACACTAAGATGTGGTCACTTATCAAGAGCACATTTAACAAACAAACCGGATCTTTTTGGAGTATGTTTACACCATATGCCTGTCCTTATGCCTGTATTTAGATCTATATAAGCTAAACTGGATGACTCAAAGGCTGCAGTGCTATATACATAGTGACTTCGGAGTAAGTTCAGTTGAACTCAGTGGAACTTACTTCTGAGTAGACATGTGCCTAGGATTGCGCTGTAACTCTAGCATTAACAGCGGTAGTAAGACACTGTTGTGGCGTATGCCTTGTGTGTGATTTATAGTATAAACAAACATAAGTCATGGAGGTGCCAGACATACTGACTTGTTTTTCCCTGAACATTTTTCTGACCTATCTATAGCATGCAAATATAGATTTCACTTGTATACTGTGATGAGGCAATGCACTTTGTTTATATATGATGGTGTCATCGTATACTTAAGATCAATAACTTGATCAGGGTGGTGGGTGGGGACCCTGGTAAGGGTTTTTCTAGACACCCCTGAGAAAAGGCTATCAATTTATTTGGAAGCAAGTTCTGCTGAGATCAGAAAGATTTATTAACAAAGATTTTTATTTAGTAATTTTTGAATATTTAGTATATATCATGTTTTTAACCAAAGTTCTCTAAGCAGTTACACAGCAGTTACACAGGACTCTTTGCAGTCCTGTTACAAAGAGGTTCACGCTCTTAAAAGTGACACAAAGGATTTTAGACTGCAAGATTACTGCTTGTGTTATCTAGTTTATCTACTGACAGAGAACCACTGCATACTGAAAATTGTGTTTATATATGTTGTATATTCATCTTGGAAAGTGCTTCCTAAAATGCTTTGTTTTTAATTGTAGAGACCGAAATTGCATACAACTCTGCTGTCGCATCAGTGTACTGTTAACTGAATGAAATGAATTCAGTTTTGAAAGGTCATACATCTGACAATAATGCCATGTAGAAATAAATGCCAGTTGAAAATACACATGGACTTAACAATAAAATGGTCGTCCCACAGCATAGTGCTTTATACGCACTATTTACAGCCTTATTTAAACTGGTTTGGCTGGGTTTAAATAGGGTTGATAATTTTGAATAGTACCTTAAAGCTGTCATAGCTCACTTGTAATAGATGAACTGTATTATAAACCGTGCTGCTTTTGATCATAAGTTTTTAAAAATCACATTGTTCAAGCGTTTTGAAAGGCTAGTGTTCATATTTTTAAGGAGGACAAAGAAGGCAGGGAGGGGTATTGCTCTTGTTGAAGTTTCTGAGAAATAACACTCTGAACACCCAGACTCTAAAGATTTTTTTTATTTAAATTTCACTGCCTTTAAAGGAACCCTTTTTCCTAATAAAATGTTGTTAGTATCACAGCCTCACTCAGTACAAGAAGGGCTGTTACTTGAAAAAAAATATATTTATTAACACAGCATTGTAGCTGTTCATGTAAGAAGGAATGTGGCGCAATGGGCCTGAAGCCAACTTCTCCAATCACTTTCCCATGAATCATTCTATATATTGGGGCTAGACTGGGATATCCAGCATTTGACCCACCGGTAATGTTTCTTTTAGGGGTGATAATTATGTTTCCACAAAGACGCTACATCCAATCCTTAAATCACTTGCTCCAGTGTAGCCTTATTGGAGTCAGTAGGACTGTACCAAAATAAATGGTTGAAGAGCAGTAGTCAGAATTATTAGCATACCAAATCTGTAAACTTGTTGCTGACCTCCACGGTACTAATAGTAGCTAAAAGATTTTAAGATAACATCAGCAGTAGAAAAAAAAATCTGTATGAAGTCGTAAAGCTATGTTCAGTAGCACTGCAGTAGTCTGTCAGCATTTCCACCTAAACCCCTGTTTTCAGGGTTTATAACTCAGCTGGTTTAAATAGCTTCAAGCTGAAATTTGGTATATAAATTGTAAGCACAGATGTCTCTCTCTTTCTCTCTCTCTCTCTTTTAATCAAAGTGTACTGCAAATGAGTTACTCTGCTTTAAGTTACAAGGAGGTATTACATTTTAAAGGGGGAGAAAAAGCCTTAAATGCACTTTTGGCAATAGTTAGGTAAGAGAAGTTATTTTTAAGACAGGGGATTTTATAGTAATTAAATTGCATGTGGATGCTGCTTTTGATAAAAGTGTATTTCTGTAGACACTGTTACAATTAGTGTCTTAAAAGAGCTTTTTAGCATTTATCCAGAGTATTTGTTCTTGCTGACGCAGGGTATCGCTGCCCAACAATATATTACTGTACATCCACTTCACAGTTGTAACTCCTTTCTTCAGGGTAAACACCTTGACCATTTCATGTCTCATTGTAAAGAATCTAGTCAAACACAGATGGGCCAGCTAAAATTTGCTTTTCAAAGTTGAAAGTTTGAAGAAATTTTAAGAAAATTGCGAGTCTTGTATACTTCTTCCTGAGCCTTAATGTAAAACTCCTGGGGAATATATATATATATATATATATATATATATATATATATATATATATATATAGAGAGAGAGAGAGAGAGAGAGAGAGAGAGAGAGAGAGAGAGAGAGAGAGAGAGAGAGAGAGAGAGAGAGAGAGAGAGAGAGGGTGGGTGGGAAACACTCAGACCATGATACCTTTTGGGAATTAGATACTTTTTAAAGGTTTGCGTAGTTAGTTTAGCAGTCTGCTTAGCATTCATTTTTCAGAATTGATTAAATATTGGCTCTTTTAGTTAATTGATAGCTTCTTTATTCCTAGGATGTCTGACGGCATTTTTGGCCTCACACATATTCTAGAAGCTGTGTGCTCTCACTTTCATCTTGTTTCCCACAAAAGGATATTACTTTATCCTTAGAAAAAGCTTTTCTCTATAGAAGGAATGAGTTTAGAGATGGTTGGAAAGGGCTGGGATTTGAGGGTAGTTATCAGCTTTCAGACATGACTGTGCTAGGGATATGGAAGGTAGAATTTTGAAAAGGGTGAGCGGTACCTATAGTTTAGGGGCGGGGAACCTTTTCCCTGGCGAGGGCCGTTTTAAATATTAGAAATTTGCTTGAGGGCCGGCCGTAAGGCCGGGCGCCATTTTTATTTATTTAATTAATTTTTGCCCCCGCCCCCCATCGGCCTCCGGAGGCTCCGCACTCACCGTCTGAAGCCGCCGCCGGGTCCGCGCGTCACCTCTGGCGTACCATGCCGATGAGGGCAAGAGGGCAAGAGCTTGCCCTCATCGGCGTGGTACGCATGTGCGAAATGGCCAACGGCCTGGTGAGAAGGGGTCGAGGCGGTGGCCGGGGAGGACATGCAAAGGCACTTTCCCGGCCTCTGGAGTTGACGCGCGGACCCGGCGGAGCCTCCAGGGGCCGGTTGGGCGGCCTCCCGGCAATCTCTCCGGGGGGCGGACCAGATGGCCTCGGGGGCCTGATCCGGCCCTGGGGTCGGAGATTCCCCACCGCTGGTTTATGGAATTAAAGCTGCAGTCCTATACAGATTTATCTGGGAGTAAGTTCCATGAATTTGCTACTTCTAAGTAGACACAAGAGGATTATGCTGTAAATGGATTAGTCACTGAATCAAATGTAATGCATTTTCCTAGGTTTTGGACTTTTCGTTCAAACTCCTGTCGTCTAGAACAAAATTGCTACGTTGCACTTGAGTGATGGATTTGGGTCAAATTTTAAAATATTAGTCAGAATTGTATACCTGTATCTTAGGCTCAGTTCACACATAACATTGAAATTGAAACATTGAAACCCACCCTGACATAAGCAACCTCCTGGTTTTAGAGGTGGGTTTTCTCTGTGCCAGGTGCAGGGGAGTGGCAGCAGGAAACAGGTTATCTTGTTGGCTGTGTGCTCCCTGAGGCATCTGGTGGGGCCACTGTGTGATACAGGAAGCTGGACTAGATGGGCCTTTGGCCTGATCTAGCGGGGCTCTTCTTATGTTCTTATGAAATCTGGTTTATTTTCCTTAAACATATTTACGCTGAATAATGTTACCTGGAGTATTTTCAGCCATAGACCTATGTTGAGAATCTAGTCTGTAAGTGGGACCCAAATTCAGGATCATGATTAACAGCGCAATCCCTCCGGTGTAGCTGTGCCCCAGGGACAGTCATGGAGGCCTCCTCAAGGTGAGGGAACATTTGTTCCCTTACCCCAAGGATGCATTGCGACTGTGCTGGCCCTAGAAAGTTGGTTAGGATTGCATTTTAAGTCTGGTTCACTCTGCCCAGCTTTGTACATCTAAATCATTAATCCTCTTTGAGGTGTGTCACATAGAGCTTTGTCGCATTAATCCTCTGTGTCACATAGCTTTGGGGCAGAGCTATGCTTGACCAGCAGAAAACCAATTCACTAGTACTTTCTATTACTGTGTTCAAGATCATGACAACACAGTGCCATACCTTCCAGCAGTTCACTGATGAAATTCACTTCCGTGCATGAGGCTGGGGGCAGTGTCGAGCAACCCAGTGCCATGGCTCAGTGTGGCCAATTAAAACTGCCTTATACTGAAGGCTGCGCTACATTACAGGCAGAGGCTCTGCCGCCGCCTCTGCCTACGCGCTTGGAGCGGGGGAGTGTCTTCTTGCCTGTTGTCCCTCCTGTTGTCCTGCCTTCTTAAGAAGGTGATTGGATGTAGTTCAGATTGGCATGCAGCCACTCCCCCCCCTCTCCTACGATTGGTAGGCTGCAGTAGCTCCGCGATACGCCCCCTAGCTCTGCGAGTCTGCCCCCTCAAAAGTAGGATTCCAGTTTGAGGTACGCGCTGGGAGTGCGGAGGTCGCAGCAGCTCCGCTTGCTTCAAAATTGACGTCAGAAGCTCCGCGACCCGTGTAATGTAGCTCAGCCTTGAGTCAGACCATTGGTATGTCTGCAGAGACTGGCAGTAGCTCTCTAGGGTTTCCCACCCCTACCTGGAGATACCTGAGAGTGAACCTGGAACTTTCGGCTTGCAAAGCCCGTGCATTTCCACTAAGCTTCAGCCCTTCCTTACATATCAACACAGTCCCAACTCTGATAAGTAAACGGATAACACTTTTCCAACAGGCAGCAGTAGATGTAGTGACTGGAGGAAGAACACAGCTCCAAACGCTAGGTAGTAGTAAGTATGAATAGGACTTTCATTTAAGTGAGAGCTCAGCCCAGGAACATCTTTTCAATACTAGGCCTTAACCTGAATCACTTAAAATAAACACTAAAGAAGAGGATGCTTCTGTACATGTGTATAGTGTTTTTCCCACTGCCAAGTGACAACTCCAGCCCGAAGGCCAGAGGCTGTGGTTTCTGGAAAATAAAACTTGAATGCCATCACCTCTAGATGTGTTGTTAATCGGGAAGTTGTCTGTATTTCAGATTTGTCTGGATTTCGGAATATTTGCATAAATATAATGAGATCTTGGGAGTGGGACCCAGGTCTAAGCACAAAATTCTTTTATGTCCCATATACACCTTATACACATAGCCTGAAGGTAATTTTATACAATATTTTTAATAATTTTGTGTCCCAGCAATCCTTGCACTATGCCAGCCAGGTGCTGGAAAAAGTTTTTTTTTTAAGTCATAGCCACCAAAATATCTGGATTTCGGATGTCCGGATAAGGGGTAATCAACCTGTAATACATAACTCTGTTCCGTTTCATGCAACAGTCTACATCTCATTTTCCATCATCTAACTACTCTCCACAAAAACAGGTATATACCGTATTGTCCCGAGTATAGGACGCTCCTGATTATAAGCCGCACCCTTAAAGTTTGGTGCTATTTTTTTAAAAAATACATTTTTAACTTAACTTAAAGAAAATATACACATTAGTAGAAGAGTAAAACAGTACATCTTTAGTACAGTTAAAGGCATAGGCACCCTGTCCCTTATTGAATCTGGGCACCCTAGTATAAGTAACCTTCCCACTTCCAAAGGGCCTACCTTTAACCTTTGGAATTTGGGCAGGTGCAGCTTGTTGCACCCTTCCATGATGATGAGCTGCACCTGCCCAAATTTCAACGGTTAACAGCACAATCCTATGCATGTCTACTCAGAAGTAAGTCGCATTGCATTCAATGGGGCTTACTCCCAGGAAAGTGTGCATAGGATTGCAGCCTAAGGGTTGGCACTCTGTCCTCCTTTGGATATGGTAAGCCTATGCAGGAGCTCTTGCTCTCATCTTTCAAACTGTACTCTCAACTTTCAAACTGCAGGATCAATAAATATCTTAGTTTCCACAGAGTCCTGGGGCTGGAACTTAAGGGTTAATTTTTTCAAATGCTTCCATCCTGAGGCTAGAGGTTGCTAGAGAGATCATTGTTGGGCCATTTAGCAAGTGATTAAAAAAAAAGCCCCGTTTTACCTTGCTTTAGGGCAGAGGTTCTCTAAGTGTGAGGCGGGACTCCTGGCGAAAGCGTTAGTCTTTTAATTAACACATATTCTTGCTTGCAAGAGAGAGAGAGAGCAAAAACAAAGACCCGGGAAAAGCTGCCTCTTCACATCGGGTCACTCAAAGTTAATTTCAAAACACTTCAGGTTTGTAGGCAGTTTCCACGTCTTGTTTTTAACCACAGCGTCAGGGAAGCCCTTGCTTATCTTATGTTAAAGAACAATTGATAAGCCGCTAAGTACTCAAGCTGAGCTCCTGGAGACAAGACAGCATCCCGTTTCTCTCATTGTAGGTTTGCAGATAAGGTATTTTCATTCAGGTTTCATTCAGACGTTGCAGGTTTGCAAATAAAGTATTTTATTTCTGTTGAATGTTTTTAATAAAGCAAACACAAAACAAATGCAAGAACTGCAATTGAAAATAGTGCAGAGCAGGTTCTGCTTTACATACAGTCTTTGATTTCTATGTTTAGTTTGGTTGATTAATTATTAGGATTTCTCTTCTTCTTCCTTTCTGACCCACCTCTAAGTTAGTTCCCCACTCTATTTGCTGGGAACCCCCCCCCCCCCGGAAACTGCCAGGCAGTATAAGAATCTGTTTTTCATCTTGCAAAGATGCTACCAAAAGGAGCTAGCTTTCTCTCTCTTTCTCTTTCGTGCAACTGGGGTGGGGCATGACCAGTGCTTCCCTCCCATGCTTTGATGTTTCTCTTGCCATGAATAGGACTAACACAGGCAACATCAGTGCCCTCTACCCAGGCCTGCCAATGGAGGGAGGGCAGCATCCCAACCCCACCCTGCACACTCCTGGCTTAGCTGCTGCTCAGCATAAGCATGGAAAATCCACTTTAGGGCTCGTTTTGGGAATATACACATATATATACACATACATATAAGAAAGGGTGCCTCTGAGCATGTAAAGAGTGCCTGTTTCTTCCATGCACTGTAATGGGGAGTCACAGCTAACGGCGAGGGAGGTCAAGGGAGCCGCGAGTCAAAAAAGTTTGGGAACCACTGCTTTAGGGGAAAAAAGTGAGTCTTATACTCAGGTCAATACAGTATTTAAAAACAACTTTCTTGTTATAGGTAGTGCCTCCTTGCCTTTTCTCCCTGCCCCCATTTAATTTGTGCCAAAACCTCACCAGGATTCAGCCCAGTAGACTGTTTTCAATACTAAAATGAAGTCCTACAATATGGGAGGAAAACCACCTCTGAGCATGTGCAGGGTACCTTTTGCAGACCAGTTAATTACTGCAGCATTTTGCTTCCTACGTATTTAGAACTCAGGAGCAAGCTGTATCTCAGCACATGCTTAGACTGTCTAAGCATGTGCTGAGATACAGCTTGCTCCTAAGTTAGACAGGCTTTTCAATAGCAGAGCTGAACCCACAATCCCCCCCACACACATATACAAAAATCAATTCCCAATTTCCTCTGCTCCCCCTTTATTCCACTGCCCAAAAAGAAGGTGCTCAGCTTTCCAGCACAGTGGAAGAACGTTCTTCTTACAATGTTCACCTTTTGAGTTTTATCAATACGTTTGGTGTGTGTGTGTGGTGAGGCTTACCCAAACTCTTTCTGCTCTCCATCCCTCTCTCCCTTCATACTTCCATCACAGCTCCCAGCGGTGGGCTTGGGAGAAGGAAATAGGGCCGCTAGCCTAAAGTAAAAGCATCTAATTTGCATTTATGACTTTGAGGATGAAAATCAATAGGGAAAAATTCAGAGGGAAAAAAACAATAAGCAAATGCCTTTAAAATAATTCATTTTATGACAGTTTATTGGCTTGCCTAAGATCACATAACTAGAAGTTATGTGACAATTATAGTTTTTGGCATTGCTGTAACTAAGTGGGTGGTAAAAATACAGTGTGTGTGTGTGCGTGTGCGCGCACATGGTAGGCATATGATTTATGATATCTATGCCAGGCTTCAGCTTTAGCGGCCAAAGGTATGTATATAATGCAAAGAAAGGGAGTGTAGTTGCTTCATGAAAATTGGGATGGTGGGAAGGTGAGGTTTTCCCCAGCCAGGGCTCTGAAAGATGTGGTTGTTCCGGCTGAATCAGGGCAGTCAGAGGGCATGCAGCTAGAATAAAATTAACTAGGATTCACAGTTATGTCTGAAGCAGGACTTTAACTTTATACACCATGTGACTAAAATTATTTATGTTAGACAAAAACTCACTGAAGTGGGTGGTGTTTGCTTGTTGCCTTCTCCTGTCGAGAATACATGTTTGGTTATTATGTAGCATTGTTTTTAAGAGTGCTGTACATTTTTTTATTTATGTACCGTATTGCCCCGAGTATAAGACGCACCTGATTATAAGACACACCCTTAACGTTTGGTGCTATTAAAAAAAATTAATTAAATCCCTGGCATTAAATTGCAACAGCCTGATTATAAGATGCACCCCTAGTTTAAAAACTTAAATTAGGAGAAAAAAGTGAGTCTTATACTCAGACCAATACGGTATTTATATATTCCTTCCAACCATCCTGGCTCTGAAGTGGTTTACAACAGTAATCAAACTAAAATTTAATATAATACTAGCTACAGCTCAAATTAATTTAAAATTACAGTGACCAATTGCAAAAATGAGGAAAAGAGGAGAGAAAACTATGGCATAGTGTCAAAGCTCCAAAATCATTGTGTAATAATCAGACAGCAAAAGCATAATGAAATGAATGTATATTTACTCTGCTCTGGAAAGAGGAGAGGGAGTAGGGCCAAAGAGAGAGGAAATTCTGCAGCTTAGGGGCCACCACAAAAAGGCCCCAGTCCTGGTTGATGAAAATCTAAACTTCCTAACTGGATCATGGAGTAGGGCCTCATTTTTGAAGGAAATTGCCAACCTAAAAGATATTTAGAGTTTTAATGGTCAAAAACAGCACTTTGTGTTGGGTCCAGAAACGGACTGATAACTTTAGAACAGGTATGTTTGTGGAAGCTTATGAATGGGAATAAGCTTCTACAAACATACATGTTCTAAAGTTATCAGTCTGTTTCTGGGCCCAATACAAAGTGCTGTTTTTGACGATTAAATGGGCGATCACATTTTGTACTAACTGAATAGCCCCGCATAAAGTACATTACATAACAGTGAAGTGGGCAGGAGGTTGGGCTCAATTGGTAGAGCGACTGTCTCATATATGCCTGAAGATCTGAAGGACAGCAGTTCAAAATGGCCGGAAGTGTCTGTGTCTGTCGGAGAGCTGCCAGCATGCCGAGCTGATAAGTTGCAGAGCCTCTGTGGGGGAGTGGAACTGCAACTGCACGAGTGAGAGTCAAGGTTGCCTGTCAGCTGAAGCGTGGTGAGGCGAACGTCAGAGAGAGAGAGCTGGACTGTGAAAGCAACATCTAGAATGAAGGGTTCTATGAAAGATTAGAACATCATTGCATTGTAAAAACCCCTTGGGGTTTAAAAAGCCTGCCCATGTAAACCACCTTTGAATTAAAGTCAGAGGAGAAATCTGATGACCAAAGAAAAGGCGGTATATAAATACTGGTTTATTTATTGTTATTAAAGTAAGCAGAACATGAATGACAGTGGTCAGATTCTTGTTTTTTCAGCAGTGGGTACAGTTGTGTACCAGTCTTCACTGATGAAAAGCAGGCTTGGTCCAAGGCTCTCCTGTGCCTGAGACAGTTCATCTCCTTGCCATCTTATTCTGGAGTGTGTGCACACTAATACACACACACACACACACACACACACACACACACACACACACACACACACACACACACATATGCAGCCCCCCGTGGGCGGCCTCTTCCTCCTGGCTCCCCAAGCTGATAGAGTGGAGATACTCTAGGCATCTATCCTCCACACACTTCCTCTTTAGAGGAAGTGGGAAGAGGCAGTGGCAGCAGGAGCTGTTGTTCTTGCTGACTTGTGAGAGCAGCCAACTCTCAGCTTGGCCTGGGGATGGGTGAAAAGCTGGCGGAGGCGGTAGGCAGGTGCAGGTTGTGCATAGGGGAGTTTACTCCCCTGTAAGTCTTTGCGGGGGCGGGGCGATGTGGGAGGCAGCGCTCCAGGATCGCGCCCACCGCCAACCCGAAATGCTTTTTTCATCATATCTGGTTGTCCTGCCAGCTTTGAGGCTTGGGGAGGCGGCTGCAGCCCCCCCCCACCCTTTAGGGAGCTGGCAGGACAACCAGGTATGGTGAAAAAAGCGTTTTCAGGTCAGCAGCGGGTGCGATCTTGGAGCACCGCCACCGACGTTCAGGTTGGCCACCCCCCTTAAAGGTAAATTGGACACTTCCAGAAAAAGTGGTGGGTCATGACCCACCACTTTGAGAACCCCTGGCATAGGGCATTCCTTGCCAGTCAGCCGCTTCCTGCCAGTCCGCTGCCTGAGGTGGCTGCTTCACTCCTCCCCATGGGTGTATTGGCCCTGATAAAAAGCACTGCAGGCCATAGCCACAACCTGGGCCTCTATGAGCAATGCAGGGTCCAGTAGCACCTCCAAACTGCCTAACTAATATTTATAGGAAGGAATTACCCCCCCACCTAGAGCAGGCATATCCTCATCAATCTGATAATTAATTGCTGTTACTCAGTTGACAATGGTAATAACTTGAACTTTTCAAGTTAATGATTTTTCCTCCACAAAATAATGTAAATGTTAACCTTGAAATAGAATGCGCATTCAGGAAAGGGAGACATTTTTTAGCATTTGATCGCTTTAGCATGTTACTTTAGCTATGGTGTATTTTCTTCACATGAATATATTGTAGGAGAGAGACTCAATTTTGTCTATGCCTTGATTTGAGTAGGGTTGGATCTAGGATTGGATCGGAGTATTAAAGGATTAAAGTATTGGACTTTGCAATCTAGCTGCAAGGATTGGTGTGAAACTGGAGTGCTTTTACTTCTCTTTCAGAAGTTTCTCAACAATTCATACATTTCATTTTCATTTGTTCTGAATCTGAAGTTCTTGGTGCTAGAGAATTAAGTGGATACAATTTGGTCAAAGTGAAGCACTTTTGAGTCCACTGATTTCAGTGGAAAAGTTAAGGAAATTGTTTTTCCACAGCCAGAGTTACTCAGAAATAAGTCCTGTATATTTCAGTGCAGAGAATTCACTGCTTCTGCCTTAACTGTTGGCTCCAGTGCTAACTGTAGTTAAGATTAACTAGGGTTCCCATTTAATTAGGATAGGAAACCATGATTTAAAGTGGTTAACCTTGTTAACTTTAATGGCATTAAATGCTGATGAACCACTTAACAATGGTTAAGGAAGGAAGTGGGGTTTGCACCAGGGAGGGAAGGGCTGCGGGGAGGAAGAATGTGTTCCTGAGGCTTTCTCCTCATTTCTTTCCAGTGAATAAGAAAGAGCCAGCATGATGTCTGTCACAGGCCCATCGTGTTCTGGAAGATGATACCTAAAAAATACATACGCAGTGCAGTGCTGCTTTAGCTGCAACACAGAGTACTGTTTGCAAATGCAGCTGATTTGGCCTGTGTGATTCAGCTTTTTAACTTGTGAAATGTGTGATGTTTTTTTTATAAATAGTGTGCATGATCCTTCTGAATCTTTTCCTGCATACAAACTCCACTGCAGTAAGGAAAAACTGCATCTGGGTTCTGCAAAATGTTTACAAACTTTTATGCTAACAATTCTCTCTGGGGACTCATTTAATATTTTTTTATTGCTTGAGCATGAATTCTCAATAATTAGCCTCTTGTCTAGTCACAGATATGGGTGTGCTGACCAAATTACAGATGCCTTGCTTGCGTGTCTAAATGCAGAGTTCGTACCTGATAATTAAAGTTTTAGCCTCAACTGAGTTGATTCCTGGAAGTTTAATTTTAAATCTGTGTATTGCCAATGGAAGTTTTGTGTTGAAACAATGGATTCTTAGATGCTCATAATGTGGCTGAAACACAGATGCTACACTGGAAAAACATTGCCATCAGAAAGCAAAACTGAAAATAAAATCAGTTCCAGGTACATTTATAGGTTTACCTTTGTGACTTGTCTATTTGAGTTCTTGCTTCTCAAGGCACTTTGCAGAGATTAGCCATTTGTAATATAGAAGCAGTGACCTCTTTTTACGGCAGCTAGTCGGAAAGGACAAATTCATAGATTTCTGCAATGGTAAAAGGTCTTAGTTGGAGAGCTAAAGTATATTTAATGGTGCGGTAGTATCGCTAACCATGGAGCTATAGCTCCCTCTTGCCATAATCTCATACTACTTAACATCTCTGTGTGACCTCAGTATCGGCAGAAGGTCTAAAATAGCGTGCTAAAATTCCAAATTGTCGGACCAGCTAACTTGAGCTTTGTGGTTTAAAAGATGCAACGTAATGGTTACTTCATTTGTATGCACAATTTAACACTGAGTACTTCTTTTCAAGATTTAGAGTTGTTTTCTTCCTTTCCTTTCATAGGGAGGGAGCTGATGAAACATTAGGGGCCTAAAGAACCCTGATCCCTGAAAGCCGAAGGTTCTTGAACTTGAACATCAAATCATTCGTGTATTTTAGTTTTTTCTAATTTTATACTATCAGAATCATATGTTTCTCCTTTTAAAATAAAATGCAGAAACACAACCTAAGCTTTCACAGCTCATGACATGATGACGTGACGAATGCATAGATGTAGGACCCTAGCATCAGTGCAAGAGAAGGCTGGCAAACCAGCATCCTTTTTCCCTGAGTGCTAGTGTTACTGACATGGGAATTACCCACACCATCCATCAGCGCCATGTGGTTCCCGTATACAGACAATAGCAGTGTGGGAAGTGTGGGAGCCAGGATAGTGTAGTGGTTTGGGAGTCGGACTTAGACCTGGAAGATCCAGGTTCAAATCCCCGCTCAGCCACGAAGCTTCCTGGGTGACCTTGGGCCACTCACTATCTCTCAGCCCCACCTACCTCACAGGGTTGTTGTGAGGACAAAAGGAGGGGAGGAAATATGTACACCACTCTGAGCTCCTTGGAGGAAGGGCGGTATAAAAATGTGATAAATAAATAAATTAATTAATAAGTAGCTCCTGTATCGCAATAGTGAGGTGTGAATTGTCCCTCACTGTGATTTCTCAAAATTCAGTGCTGGGTCTTGCATTAAGAATCTAATTAAAACCAAAGAGAATTGTGATATAAATTTGCTTCAGATAACGACATATGACTTTGTAGTAACTGTGCAACAGAGCACCAGTTTGTTATCCTATTTCACAAAGAACAAGGCTAACCTTAAAGGTTTTCCATGTCGTCGCATAGTGCATATAATGATGTTGGTGACATAAAGCTATGGAAAACAAAAACCATGAGATTTACCTTGGTTTGATGTTACCCTGTCTTCTGTATTTTGTATCTGCTTGATGACAGAATGCAAAACCTCTTCTGGTTCCTGCTTTTGAGATCGAGAGCCAAATAATTCTAAGAGGCTGATGTTTTGTTTTTGCTGTTGCAGGTGGTGGCTTTAGGAGAAGTCCCCGATGGGACAGTGGTCACAGTCATGGCTGGGAACGATGAAAATTATTCTGCAGAGCTGAGAAATGCCTCTGCTGTAATGAAGAATCAAGTGGCACGATTTAATGACCTGAGATTCGTGGGCAGAAGTGGAAGAGGTAGATGGTTACATTATGCATCTCTTAAATAGACTATGTCCCTGTTCAAGTGTTCATGTTGCGTATCCCATAGGGGAGGGTGGCAAACTCTGCCCCCTAATTCATTGAGCACCTGAAGAGGGGCTCCATTCAGGTTTTCATTGAATATGTGATATAAATGCCTGAATTGATCTAAAGTCTAGGCTTAAAACTGATTCCAGAAGGAGATACAGATTAACCGATAAACTATTTATTTATTTATTTATTTATTTATTTATTTATTTATTTTCTGTATTTATATCCCACCTTTCTCATCATCAGATTTCTCATCAGATTTTATTCAAGGCGGCTTACGTAGGCAGGCTATCTTTAGACCTGATAAGGGTCTTTACAATATCATTCTATTCCTATATAGAACCTTCCATGCTCAAGATGTTTTCCCTTCCGAGTGCAGCCCTCCTTCTGGCTTGTGCTTTGCACTTCCAAGTTTCACAGTTCACCGCAGTTCACCCTCAGACGGTTGTCTTAGATGTTCTCTCTCTAGCTGACTCCTCCGCATTCCACGCTCTCACACTGCCTTCTCAGTGTCTTTGCGAGGTTCGTCAGCAGCTTCCGTCTCCCATCCAAGCGGGAACCGAGGTCGACCCTGCTTAGCTTCTTCAGGCAGGGCACCGGCTCAAACCCCCAGGCTACACCTCCTGAGAAAACATTCTTAGCTTTTTATTTACTGAATAAAACAGGTTCTGTAGTAAACCTATTGTTCTCATTGTGCGTGAAGGATTTTTCCTGACTACGTATATTTTTCTTGTTTTTATGAAATCTGAATTTTGGAAAAAATATTTACGGAAGAGCTACTTTCTAATACTGTTGGGATCAGCAAATTGCCGAGGGGGGGGGTTAAGCATGAAGAAGTTTCTGTTTTGGTGTATAGTCCCTGTTATAAGTCCCTCAGTTATAAGTTTCTCTGCATTAAGTCCTCAACTTTTTGAGCAAGTAGACGAAAAAAATTCCCTGCACTTACATCCTTTGCTGGTATAGTCTGCATATCTTCTTACTCCTCTGAGATCTTAAAGGGACATCCCCAATATTTAGATGTTGCCATTGCTGGGCCTGCATGCTCTTTTTTTTCTCCTCTTAAAGAGTCATCATTATTTATCGCAGTATTTTCAATGTTGGCACTGTTATTGTCATTGATAATTGGAATAACAGGGTGAGTAACCCCTGAACCCTGCCCGCTTCACTTACCGCCCTCCTTTGGCATCCAGGGCCACTGCTGCCTCCACTTTTGAGAATGGCTGCAGAGGGAATGCTGGACTCCCAGCATTCCCTCAAAGGGCCATTAGAGGAGGAGGAGGAGGAGGTGATGCTGGACACCGAGAGGCGGAGGGCTTACCTCTCTCCTTTGGAGTCCAGTGGTGGAGTCTAATGGCATGGCATTTCCCCCTCGGCCATTGGAAGAAGCGGCAGCGATGACAATGGATGCTAAGGGAGACAGGTGAGTGAAGCAGGGAGAGTAAACAAGGACAGTTGGAGAATATGCATTGAATAGTGCAGCCAGGGCCTCTGAGAGGTGGGTTAAGGGGGTACAATCGTACCCGGGCCCAGGGTAAAAAAGGTATCAAAAAGGGGCCCAGGATCTAAATTCACATAAAAGGAAGGGGCCCAAAATAAACGTTGTAACCCCGATAAAATTCCTCTGAGTGGCCCTGAGTGCAGGCCTTACCAAGATTTCAGAGCTATTTTTTAAAAAAGAAGAAGCTTTTTCATTACAAATCAAGTTTGGGTAGGAGGGCTCTTCCCATCTGTATAATTATGTTCTTTTATGCAAGATGGGGTAAAGACTCACCTTGTGTGTTTGATTCAGTACTTCTTGAAATGTGGAAAGCCATTGTAGGTTTCAGTAAACTTTGAATCAGGTTCTATAAATAGTACACTTGCTAGGTTAGAGAGATTCAAGTTTTGTTTAGGTTAGAATGGAAGAGAAGATGACTTTCTAGTTCCCAGAAGTTTCAGCCCTGAAGTTGCTTTTGCTGTTCTAAAGAGCTTGCAGTAATCGTAACTCTAGCCTCCAATCAGAAGAAGATTTTGTAGCAATAGTGAGACTGAAAAGAATCTCCTTTTAAAATTCTTGTAGTTGACTCAGAATTGAAATTCATGACCAAATGAATGCCTCAAACAAAACTGACACTTCACATTTTCTAAAAATAAAAATACAGAAATCGGCAAAGCAAAGGAGTGTTTTTGGTTACACGAAGGGCGAAGTTTAATCAGGCCTCAATATTTTAAAATAGTCCCTCTTATCAGTTGTGGCAACATCATTGTGTTGTGACATGGGCCAAAATCTAGGTTCTGACAACTGTCTCAAGAGATTTGCACCCCAAATTCTTTGGCATTCTGTGGAAAGCTAGCAGGTCAGAACTGGAAAACTCTGCCCCCTCTTCTCTCTAAAGGCAAGGAAAATCCCCTTGATAAACCAGCTTCTAACTTGTGCAAGCTGGTCTCACCTTAGGATCAGCGTGGCCGTGCAGCTGTAATGGAAGCCCTGTATAGCTTCCCTTTTGGTCCCCTGGAGCTCAGCAATGATAATGTCGTCATAAAGCACTCTAGAGCCGCCCCCATGCAGCCACAGTAGGGCTCTGCCCACTTGAGGGAACACTGCTTAGGATGGGACGCAAGGCTTTGATTGCCGACTGCTCTTGGCCCTAGAAGGTAGCACAGCATGAGTCTCTTGCTCCTTCATTGAAGCAGCAGTGCAGTTTGTTGCTTCAGCAAAGTAACTGGGGTCAGCACCAGAGTACTAGGAGTTTGGTCCTGATCCTCCGCTCTCTTCAGCATGAAACTTAGAGCATTGGTTCTCAAAGTTCTCCCCGCAAAGTGGGGAGAACTCTAAGTGTATGCAGAGGTAGGGACAGCAGCGGCAGCGATCCCAGGGATGGCGCCGGCGTGGGGAAAAGTGTCCTTTCTGAACTCACAGGGGGTCCTGATGGCTTCCGGAGGGTGTGGGGAGCGGGCCTCCCTGAACATTAGATTGCTGCAGAGCGGTGATGTATGACCACTTCCGGTTTTCGTCCAAAAACTGGAAGTGGTTGTAAATTGCTGCGAAGCGGTGATCTAAAGCTTGGGGAGGCCCGCGGAGGGGCCCACAGGCCTCCCCACACCCTCCAGAAGCCATCAGGACCCCCTGTGAGTTCAGAAAGGACACTTCTCCTGGTGGGTCGCGACCTTCCAGTTTGAGAGCCGCTGACTTAGAACATAAGTGAAGCCTCTACTGCCACATTTTAAAGAACACCAGTCCAAAACACAAATCTGAGTACCCTTGGGTATGTAATGAACACAAATGCAACCCTGAAAACAAAAGGAAGCATTATTGCGTTGTGAGATGGGCCAAAATCAAAGTTCTGAGAAATGCTTCCAAAGTTTTTGTCAGATAGGGTAATTGTTACCATCATAGTCATTTGCTAAAAGTGATTCAGCAGGAGCTGTTCCCAGTGAAAGGTTTTTTTTTCTTTAGGAACACTGCCAATAGTATATGCTTTTAAAAGTTATTTCAATTAATAAATAACAAGTCCAGTGTTCAGGGAATTAGATATAAAATAATTGAGTTCACTGCCATACAAAATACAGCGTTAACCCCATATACTATTTATCGTTTTTTTCCTTTAAAAAAAAGTTTTAAAGTTAAATTTCTGTTTTGTCATTATGTTGATCGATTAAATGTGAAAGCTCCTTGGCATCCATTCCAAGACCATCTACAGCAGAAGTACAGTAGTTATATTCCATAACTAGCTCTGAAAAAGGACAGAAATATGATGTAGCACTTGCGTGCTCTGAATCGCACTTGAAACCTATGATATATACTTCATTTCCTACTGTTTAATAAAAAAGTGAGTATCTAAAGAATCACTGTGTGAGTGTCGCACATCCTTACCTCCCATGGATGAGAAGTTTGCTCTGATCAATATGAGTAAAATCTACAAAAAGTGATAGTATACTTTACAAACTTTCAACATATTTATTTAAGAAACTTCAAAGGAAAACAAAGGGTGTGTGCACAGTTTTACTATATTGGCTTTCCAAGTTTTGGCTAGTTTCCCAAATAGCAATTTTTATATTTAAAAAAAAAAAGAAAGGAGGAGGGGAAAAAAGACAGACTTAACTGCTTGCAGACTTTTCACGCATGGAAGATGAAGAAAGCTTCTTTTGATGAAGTGTAATTATGTCCAAACAGAGCTGACCCCCTCCTCCGATATTTCTTATGATCTTAACGGAAGAAAGTAGGGTTTTCCCTTTGAAGCAGCCTGGATTTGGTGTTGGATCTGAAATGCTAGCTCCATTCTGCTGCCAGAGGCAGGATGGAGAAATTGGTCCAGACTTGTCTTCCAGACACAGAGCAGAGAGCAAGAAAGAAAAGAGTTATCATTAATGATGGATTTTATAGCACTGCTTAAAATAGCAGAGAAGGATACAGTAGTAGCAAACAGGAGTGCACACACTTTGCACATAGCAAACATTTTCTTGGCTATGTATAACTTTTAATTCCATTGGCTTGTGCTGTCCTTGAGACTGAATGCTGGTACAATATAAAACATACGCATAAAATATGCAAATAAAAATAAAACATCTGCTAGAACACCACAACTAGTTAAAAGCTTTGCTCTGGCCACCAAAAGTCACCCTAAATAATCTTCTTGCAATAGATCCAAAAGAGAACCAGGTGCTGGCAAGGCTCCAAGGAAAGGGAGTTGTAAGTAGTAGAGAGTTGGGGAGCCCTATAGGACATCTGTCCAGGCAGCCTTGTTCAGAGGCATCGCTACGGTGGGGGCAGTACCATAAGTTCTGCCCCGTCCTAGTCCTGTTTACAAGCCGGCACGAGGCGGCTCCGCCCCCTCGCCGTCAGAGCCATTTCGTGCGGAGAAGGCAGCGGGCCGGAGACTTCGTGCCGGCTTATAAACGGGGACTAGGATGGGGCATAACGTACGGTACCGCCCCCACCGTAGCAACGCCTCTGCACTTGTTCAAGAATGGAATAACTAAAAGGGCATTCCCCATAGATCAGAGGTTCAAGGGGGCTTCATGAACCAGATGTAAAATAAATTGTATGTGTTTGAGCATTTTCTGGGGAGGGGGTCCATAGCTTTCATCAGTGGCATAGCTAGAGCACCCCGGGAGCAGGGCAATAATGCATTTTTACATCATCACCCCACCCCCTGCACTCCTGGAAGGCTTCATTTGAAGCCTTCTAGGAGCTGTGGTGGGTGGGAGGGCCCAAACAAAGCGCTGAAAACTGTGTGAAAATGCTCCGCGACTGCAAACGCAACCACTCCAGCCGTAAAAAAGCAGCCACGGAAAAACTGCGGCTGCGGCTCCTCGTCACGAGGAGACCGCAGTTGTTACCTGCGGCACAGCAACCCCTGCCTGGCTACACTACTGGCTTTCATCAGATTTTTAAAGGGGTCCACGACCCAAAAAGGTTAAGAACCACTGCATTAGATATTATGCATTACAATAGACCCCTGAGTATCTAAGGCAGCGATTTTCAACCTTCTTCATCTCACATCACACTGACAATGTGCTAAAATTGTCAAGGCACACCACCAGTTTTTTGACAATTGACAAGGCACCACACTGCCAGCCAGGGGCTCACATTCCCCCCAATGGCCCTACTAATAAATGACCCTCCCTCAAACTCCCGCAGCACACTTGCAAATCATTTGCGGCACACCAATGTGCTGCGGCACAGTGGTCTAAGGAATGCAGGGTGCACGATACTTTCCCAGCTTTACGGTATAGGTTAAAACGAGCAACATGGGGCATTTCTGGAAGCCAGTGGAGATGCTGGCACAGAAATCTTTACATTTAGAGAGGAGAAAAATCATATTTTTTTGCTAATGGAAATAAAGTATCCACGCTTTGCTTTATGTCTTTCTACGCTGCTTTTGATTTTATCTTTGTCTCTTTAAGTAGAGCTGTAGAGTCTGAATTTTTGACCTGTTACTGTATCTTCTCTCCCATGTTTCCTTTGTTTACCATGGTCTCATCAAGCTTGACTATCTCTAAACGCTTCACTACTGTCAGATGAAATCTTCTTCAGTTTATTATCTAATCTAGCCTCGCAAATAGAGCGGCCTGCCCAACTGTGTTCACACACTCTCTTCTACTAGCACTCACTTTTCTAACCACCCACTTCTCTTTCTGTGGCCTCCCCAGCCCTGTGCAGGGCTGGCCCTGCTTTGAAGCACTGCAGCAGCAGCGGTGGTGGTGGTGGTGGGGAAAGAGCAACTATTTATTTATTTATTATTTTCCCACATTTTTATACCGCCCTTCCTCCAAGGAGCTCAGAGTAGTGTACATATTTCCTCCCCTCCTTTTTGTCCTCACAACAACCCTGTGAGGTAGGTGAGGCTGAGAGATAGTGACTGGCCCAAGGCCACCCAGGTAGCTTCATGACTGAGCAGGGATTTGAACCTGGATCTTCCAGGTCTGAGTCCAACTCCCAAACCACTACACCATCCTGGCAGGCAGCAGTGGAAGGACAGGTGGAGAAGAGCAGGTTCAATGCACCTCTCATCAGCTTGCTAGGGAACTCCTTCCAATGGAGGTGCTGGGTGGGAAGTTGCACTCTGATGTAGGGCTTCATGTATGCAGATAGATCTTTTATTTCCTAGGAGACAAAGATGGGTTTTAAGGCAGCAGGTTGCTATTTAGCCCTTAAGCCAGTGTTTCCCAAACATTTTTGACCTGCAGCTCCCTTAACCATTGGTGACCATTGGCCATTTTCCATGGCACTCTGCGGCTCCCCTGGCTGGGTACCGTGGCTCCCCTGGGAGTCGCGCCTCCCAGTTTGGGAACCACTGTAAGGCAATGTTGTCCACAAACAGTAGAAAGACTGTCATTGGTTTCAGCATGAAAAACGTAGCTGTGTTACAGCACAATCCTATGCATATCTACTTAGAAGTAAGTCTCATTATGTTCAATGGAACTTACTCCCAGGAACGTATGTATAGGATTGCAACCTCACAGTGCAATCCTGTCTAATGCTAGACCAGAGGAGCGATTGCTCTGCTGATCTAAGGTGTCGCAAATGTGCTGGGAAGCACATTTGCACCACCTGATGAGTAAGTGGCGCCAATGGAGAGGCTTGCGCCACTCCACCAGCACTGTGGGATGGATCGACGTCATGGTGGAGAGATGAGTCCCCGCGGCATGGCAGAGGGCAGGGGAGGGCAGAATGGGGAGTTTAATGGGGTGGGATTGATCGGCCGGGCCTGTGCCTGGTCGACATTACATGGCTGGCTCGAATGTGTGCCAGCAAAATAGCTGGTGCACATTCGAGTAGAACCATTGGGGCGTCTGGGGCTCTACTTGGGGTAAAGGGACAAATGTCCCTTTACCCCAAGGAGGCCTCTGGCTCTTCTGGCATAGGCCCCATTCAGCCTTATTTGTGCTGCCACGTCCTGCTAGACGGGATTGCACTGCCAGTCTGCTGCAATAAAATATACCTAACATGGGTATAGAAAAAAGAAAAAAAGAAATGTAAACAGTGGAGTTAAATGGTCATGCAATGCATATTTCAGGGCCATCTGACCCCACATTGTATATAGCTTTTTCTCTATATATCTACATGTATGCTAGCCAACTAAGGATAGTTATCCTTATGCTACAATAAATTTGTTAGTCTTTAAGGTTCCAGAAGACTCTTCTTTGTTTCCATTGATTTCAGAGGTACTTCAGGCATAAGTATATTACAAACCTATAATCAATGCAATCCTAACAGTGCAATCCTATGCATATCTGGCTCAGAAGTAAGCCCCACTTAGTTTAATGGAAGTTACTCCCAGGTAAGTGTATTTAGGATTGCAGCCTAATAGTTTTGGGAAATCTTGGGAAATGTAGAACTGTTAGTGGAATTAGGGTTCTGTGATGATAGGAACTTGCTACTTTAAAAGTAGTTTAACTACAGCTTCTTTGTAAAAAATAATTTTAACTACTGATTAACTATATTTTAGTAAAAATTACTACTTGGAGCTACTTTGAAGAAGTAGTTTCAACTATGATTCACCCACCCAGGTTGAAAATTAAAATATCACGTTGTTGTTGTTGTTGTTGTTGTTGTTGTTGTACAGGTAAAATAAAGCAGTTTACTGGAGCTTAGGGACCCTAGACATTTATTTTACTAAAATACCTTGTGCAAATTGTTTTGTATGGGTTTAACGTTAAGTAGGCTTACCAGATCCATACCGGGACAGAGTGCTAGATCTTTAGGAGAAGGGATGTGGGCAGGTGTAGCTTGTTAAACCTTTATAGCAGGGGTTCTCAACCTTTGGAGACCTGGGTACTCCCTATCACAGTCCAATTTTCTGAAGTACCCCTGCTAATTAATTGCTAATTAATTGAACTAATCAATTAATTAATTAGCAAATTAATCATTAAATAAAAAGTACTAAAACAAATTTAAATGTGAAAAAATGTCTTAACTGTGTGTGTGAGACAGACAGACAGACAGACAGACAGACAGACAGACAGGGGGGATTGCATTTAAGTTCTAATTAACAAGTAATTAACTACTGATTGATGCTGATAAGGGGCAGGATCTGGTGTACCCCCCTACCATTGGTCCACGTACCCCTAGGGGTACTCGTACCACAGGTCGAGAACCCCTGCTTTAGAGTACGATCCTAGGCATGTCTACTCAGAAGCAAGCCCCTCTGTCCTGGTATGGATCTGGTAAGCCTAACTTTAAAGTAGAGAAAATATATGTGAAGGAAAACCTAAAAGTGAAATGAGATATGATACTTTTCCTGGCTGAGGTTTGTTTTTACTTTTTTATTATTATTATTGCTCACTATTTAAGGCAGGACTGTAAACAGCAAACTCAGTGGCAGTCTTGCCACCACTCTGGTGCAACTGCTGAGTTCTTGGGTCAGGCTGAACTGCTAGAATGTTCTGAATGCTGCCAGGCCCCTTAAAAATGCCCCAAACCGAGCAGCTGTAGCAGCATGTGTGTGTATGATGGTGTGGGGAGTTTGCCATGGCTTCTGCCAGTAATTGCAAGCATGCCTATTCTTTTTAGCAGAAGAAAAAAAGAGGAGACAAAGCCTCAACTAAATATCTTTAGTTTTAAGTACCTCTTGAGTAATGCGCATTGCCCAACGTATTATTTTTAGAGCCTGATTTTGTGTTTGTCTTTATATGGCATTTTCAAGATGATGATGATTTTTCCAAATGAATGGAAGTAATTATTATTGTTAGTAAACTAGTAGTTAACCAATAAAATTAGTTTAACTTTGTATTTTGAACTTTTCATGAAGTAGTAGTTATTTCTGTTCAGTGACATGAAATGTAGGTTAATTACTCATATTTAACCACTGCCTGTTGTTGGGATCTGTAGCAGAGAATTCTCAACTCCCTAACCAAATTATAATTCCCAGGATTCTTTGGGAGAATGTTCTGTTAGTTAAACTGGTATATTATTATTATTGTTTGGATTTTTATCCTGCTTTTCTCCCCCCATAGGGAGTATAAAGCTAAATGTAACTTAGTCTAGATCAGGGGTGGCCAACCTTCCACCATTAGGGCCTCTGTGTATAGAAGACAGAATCTTGGCAGCTGCAATTGCTGATGGTTTTGCTAAAGCAGCTGCACCTACTGAGATGCCCTCACCTATACAACCATTAAAGGTCCAGGAGCATTAATGATGAAAGTTTGGCCACCCCTGGTCTAGATTTACACTTAGTTTTGGCTCAGTTGGCATAACTGCTTTGCAGACAAGGCTTTTACTGCAGCAGTGGATAAGTGCTTAGGATTGAACACTTATTGCTGCAATGAATAAAACATTAAACCAGCTTTGTAGGGTTATGCTTGAGTTGTGGGCACAGATACATCAACACAAGTATTTAAGATCAGGATACTGGGACCTTTAAATTAATCCTAAGCATCTGGCTGAAAAATCTGCAAGGTCCGAAGTGTGCTGGGTGCACTTCCAGGATAATCTCTCTCCTCAGTGTTATCCCTGACATGTGTCAGTTCTGCTTGTTATAACGTCAGTTACACTCAGATGTGTTAATGACAAAGAATGCTCAGTTTGGGGACACACTAAAGCAATCATACCATATGACTAGTGAAGTTCATAAAAAGAACCTTAGTAATTAGCCACCAGAAGTAAATTTAAAGAGCACAGAGAAACTAGTAAAAAGCGAAGGCAGCTGATGGAACGAGAATCTGGGCATGATCCCACATTAGGTTCTCTTTAAAGAATTTAGTTAAAAGCCTTTACGTGAGGAAAGATTTTAGTGGGATCAATGAGACTGAAAAGTGTTTAGGTTTGGCTGGCTCATGCAGCATCTGCTGCATAAAACACAATTTTCTGTGTGATGTAAATGTGGCATCTAGTTGGAAAATGGATTTTAGTTGCACGAAACTGACTTGGTCACTGAAGAACATTTGACATTCTACACTTCAAATGTAGTTTTGATTTTTTTGTGTGTGTGTAGAACAGTGATCTTTAACCCTAACCAAAGGTAACGGTTGCTGTAAGTCTTTGCAACTCAGCGGTGACAGCAATGCCGCCTAGGTAAAAAAAGGGTTTTTTAGACTTACCCGTCTGTGGCGGCGGTGAGAACCTGAGTTGTGCAGCGTCTCCAGCCACCGCTACTGAATAAGTCCAACCCCCCCTTTTTTAACTTAGGCAGTGGTGACGGGAACCCTGCAGTGCATCATCGCCGTCCTGACGTCACCCCCAAGTCACCACTTACCTTAAGGCAGAGGTTCCCTAACTCCTGGGAAGGCCTGACGCTGCTCTAAGTAGCAGCGGGGCCTTCCCAGGAGTGGCGATGACACGCCTGGGATCGCGCTGCCGCCGCCACCGCTGCGCCCGGGATCGCCGTTTTTACCTTCATTGGTGGGCAGTGGGTGTCCCTCGGGGGTTGCGGGGAGCCTGCGGACCCCTCCGCAGGCCTCCCCAAGCGTCGGACGCTCCGACGCTTGGGGAGGCCTGCGGAGGGGTCCGCAGGCTCCCCGCAACCCGGGCGCAGCGGGCGCAGCGGTGGCGGCGGCGGCGCGATCCCAGGCGCGCCGTTGTCATCACCGCAGGTTGCCATGCCCCTTAAGGGCATAGCAACCCTTTCTTCCCGGCTGGGGCGTCGCGACGCCCCAGTTAGGGAACCACTGCCTTAAGGGTAGGCTTACCAGATTTCTTGCCGGGACAGAGTGCTAGACCTTTAGGAGAAGGAATGTGGCAGGTGTAGCTTGTTA
This sequence comes from Plestiodon gilberti rubricaudatus, assembly GCA_026170595.1. Taxonomy (NCBI): domain Eukaryota; kingdom Metazoa; phylum Chordata; class Lepidosauria; order Squamata; family Scincidae; genus Plestiodon; species Plestiodon gilberti. The sequence continues at coordinate 143,283,185 of JANXHW010000001.1, forward strand.
AACCCTTAGAGCACAATCCTAGGCATCTCTACTCAGTAGCAAGCTGAATTGAACACAATGGGGCTTGCTTCTGAGTAGACATGCCTAGGATCGTGCTCTAAGGTTTAACAAGCTACACCTGCCCACATTCCTTCTCCTAAAGGTCTAGCACTCTGTCCCGGTTGGAGATCTGGTAAGCCTACTTAAGGGAGAAGACGTTGTCTCCCTTGTGGCCCAAGGTTGAAGACCACTGTTGAAGAACATACCACATTAACAGTGCATTCCTATGCATGTCTCCTCAGATGTAAGCCCATTAATGGAACTTACTCCCAGGTAAGCGTGTATAGGATTGCAGCCTCAATATGTTAGTGTAGTGTAGTGAATAAATGCTGGAGGCATTTTTGCATTACAGTGCCACAGTACGGTTCTATCCTTAGCAACCTTTTTGCTATTTGGGTTATTTGTTATTTGCAGTTTGCATGTGCAATGATGCCACATGACTAAATTCCAAGCTCAAGTTAATAACAGTCTGTTTTTTAAAGGAAGCCTGGGTATTTTTTTTATTTTCCTCTGTTTTTCATTATGTATTCTTTCAACACAATATTAGAATAAGCAGAGCAACATTTCAGATAGTGTTGGAAGCCTTCTGTTTTACTGAGGTTAGCTGGGACATGCAGAATGCTCAGTTGCTTCCAGAAGGGTTTTGGTAAGGTCAAATGCTTCTCTCCCCGCCCCATTATAAAAACAGTGGTCTTGAAGGCGGGTGGCAACCACTTTACATTGCTACTTTAGTTGTGCATTTGTAATCTGCTGCTGAGCAGGTTACAATACAGTACTTTGTAACACAATACTTTGTATTAAACGTTAATAATTAAAGTATTGTAAAGTCATGCAATACTTTGTATACAGGTACTTTGAAATACTTGTAACATTGCCTGAGCAGTGAATCTTTGTGATAAGGTAACATATAATGATGATGCCACTCATTTTGTGACAGGTAGATTCCACGTGCATTACCAGTTAGCAGTTTTATATGTGCTCATTAACCCTCATATGTTCCATGTTTTAATAATGCACTACAAATGCCTGCTTTGAGACCTTTAGACACCTTGGTTATTTAAACAGAAATGGCTTAGTATTCACTGTTAATATTCTGGGTGCACATTTGCTGTAAGTTATAAGAATAACAGCGCAATCCTGTGTAACTCTTGCACCGGTGTAACAGTAGATCCACCAGTGTAAGTGCACTTATGCTAGTGTAACTTGCTGTATGCCGATGTACACAGGATGGACACCAGCATAACCCTCCTCGGACGCCATGCATGCGCAGTTCAGACGCAGGATGGACTCCAGCGCAACTCCACTGGTACAGGGGGCATTCCGGGGGTGTCTGAACGCCCCCGGAACGCCCCCTACACCGGCGGAGTTGCGCTGGCGTCTGTCCTGCGTCCGAACTGCACATGCACGGTGTCTGAGGGGGGGTTACGCTGGTGTCTGTCCTGTGTACGTCGGCATACAGCAAGTTACACTAGCATAAGTGCACTTACACCAGTGGATCTACTGTTACACCAGTGCAAGAGTTACACAGGATTGCGCTATAACAGTTGTAAGAATAACTTGGGCTGTAGTTGAAGGCTTCAGTTCCATATAGTACTCTTCTAGGATTGAAGGATATGTAATTGAGTGCAGGATTATATTTTAAGACAAATAAAAGAAGCAGTAACAGCTAAATAGGCAAAGGCTGCAGTTCTGTACAGACTTACCTGGGAGTAAGACCCATTGAAACTCAGTTCACACAGAAAGATCCTTGCAGCTGCTACATTCCCTGGACAAGTTCACTGTTACATTCTCTCTCTTTTGAAAAATATATATCCAAGACTGCCCAAAGCCACATGTCTGATAATGAGTGATGTGGGTCTCAAGCAGGTTTTGGAGCTGGATTTGAAAAGAAAGCTTGTTTACTAGATTTGACAGCCACAGACCTGTTCCATATTTTTTACACACACAGAGAGAGAGAGAGAGAGAGAGAGAGAGAGAGAGAGAGAGAGAGGCACACGCACATATAACCTGTTCTGTATTAGACTTTGAAAGGACTGTATTAAGTTTTGTACTGCTACATATTGTTTAAGATTGGGTTTTGATTTAATACCCACACTAGCTCAGCAAGGGGTGTGTGGAGTGGAGGAAAAGAGTCACTAGTTAAAGAGAAAAAAAGACCTTTTTAAGATTCTGGTAAAGAAGCAGGAGCCTAAATGAGCCATGAGGCATGAGATTGCTGACTGTTTTATTGAGTCACTGTTGCACGCCCACCTTTTCCTGTCTTGAAACAGTTTGCAGTTCTGACTATCTGAAATGACTAACGGTTGCATATCTCACTGATTAGAACTGTCAGTGACTCTGCAAAATGAAGGCTACAGTCTTCCACATAAGTGACCATGCTTCAGTTCCTGGCTCTTCTCTTCTTTCTCAACAGTTTTGTCTCTTAACTCTGTTAACGGTTGCAGGTTTACAGGGTATGACATGCATCCGGAGTGTAGAAGGTTTAACATATGCTAAGTTGCAGATTTTGCAACAGAGCATATATTTCGTGTATGCAAAGCAGCCTCGCACTGAATGGCTGTTTTTAAGATTTAAGAGATGGAATATGCTGAAGGAGGCAAAAGAAAAGCATGCTCCAGTAATGATGATATCATCCTATTATCATGGGCATATTAAAAGCAGGAGACACTAGCTCCCTTTTAAATGGCTCCTCGGGGGCAATATACTGTATATTCTTTCCACATTTTATTGTGGTGGAGTCGAATAAATTAAATAATATAACCATGTGAAGTAAAATATGAGAAGGGCACGTTCCTTTCAGCTGCACAAGTGTAATAAGCCGTAACTCTGCCTAAGTGAACAGATTCACACTGGTGTAAGTAACTGAGTGGAATTTGGCTTTTCTGCTTTCCGTAAGTCGTTTCAGTTCACTCAGCATGCTGTGACTCATCAGCAAACAACATGCTTTGTTCGGTGTTCAGAAAGGTACAGTGCAGCAGAGTGTGTGTGGGACAAAGATGCAAATGGCCAGTGCAACACAGCCTCCCTGTAGAAGAGGGAGGGTTTTCAGACCAAAATCCAGATGTTGGTTATTCATCTTAAATGTGGAGGCTTAATGCAAAAAAGGAGCTTATAAAAGAAAATATTTTCTTGTAAAAGAAAATATTTTTTTTACCCAGTGTGTAATTCATCTGTGGAACTCCTTGCCACAGGATGTGGTGATGGCACCTGGCCTAGATGCCTTTAAAAGGGGATTGGACAGATTTATGGAGGAAAAGTCCATCACAGCTTACAAGCCATGATGGGGAAAAGCAACCTCCTGGTTGTAGGAGTAGGTTTTCTCTGTGCCAGGTGCAAGGGAGTGGCGACTGGACACAGGTATCTTCTGTCTTGTGTGCTCCCTGAGGCATCTGGTGGGGCCACTGTGTGATACAGGAAGCTGGACTAGATGAGCCTTTGGCCTGATCCAGCAGGGCTCTTCTTATGTTGTTCTTATGAGCTGGACTGTCCCTAGCCACTGTCTTTTTGCATGCAGATACCCTCTTGCAGTGCTGATCTGATCCTCCTTTCAGCCAGAAGGAATGCAGAGCATAAGCCTGCATCCACACTTGGCTTGCCTTATACCAGGGGTGGCCAACCTTCCACCACTACGGCTTCTGCGTTCTTAAGAGCTGTGTAGAAGATAGAACCTTGGCAGCTGCAAGTGCTGATGGTGCTGCTAAAGCAGCTGCACCTGCTGAAATGCCCTCACCTATACAACCATTAAAGGGCCAGGAGCATTCAGGTTGAAAGGCAGGCCACCCCTGCCTTAAGATGTGAGGTCGCATTAGGCATTTATTGAGCCTGCCAACTACTTTACATGCAGAGAAGAAAAGTCTTCATTCTGTTATGAGATATAATATACCGTCCTTCTGAAACAGGTAGCATTAAAACATCTTATTACTCCTTTGGATTTCCACCTTCCTTTTTCCATGGAAGTTTTCCCTTTGAAGATTCTCTTCCTGGTCTCGCTGCCCCTAGTGTTTTTTTTTTTTGGGGGGGGGGCTGAGGCAAACAGTTTCTTTGATTCTCTTTACATTGTCAACTACACCCGTTACTCTGCAAAGCACCATGGGAAGCATTGTGTCCACCATTAATAAAGCAGCGGTGGCCAACTTTTCAACACGAATGTTCCTGGACCTTTAACGGTTGTCTAAGTGATGGTATTTCAGCAGGTGCAGCTGCTTTAGCAGCACCATCAGCAATTGCAGCTGCCAAGATTCTGTCTTCTACACAACTCTTAAGAACGCAGAGGCCCTCATAAGTGGAAGGTTGGCCACCCTTGAAGAAAAAAAAGTTGGTCACCATTTCCTGTGTTCGTATTTGGATTCCAGGCTTCCCTTTATATGAGACCCTGTTATGGGAACCAAAATGTCCCTGACACACATTCTCTAGTCTAGGCAAATTCTAGTTTCACCAATCAGATACTGTACACTGTTTCAGAAACTCTTCCCTCTGCAGATATGAGTGGTATTTCAGCCTGCTTTGGTCCCCTGTTAGTTTCTGTAGCTGGCAGGGACTGCTGCAGCAGGACCCATGAGAGGAGGGGGTAAAGGGGGTAAATTGTACCCAGGCCCAGGGTCAAAAAGGGGGCCCAGGAGCCAAAAGAGGGCCACCAGAAATTTCCTGGGATCTCAGCTGACCTCATGGAGAGTGAAAGACGGAGACCGGGCCAACTGGGAGGCCAGGTCTACCAGTTGGGTAGATCTGAGCACCGCATCAGGAAGCCTGGTAGACCTGGTCTCTGGAGACTTTTCTGGCCATTGCTGCCCTCCTTCTGCCCCATTTTGCCCCCCTTTCCCCAAGAGAAACTTTGTACCTCCTGATAAAATTCCTCTGAGGCTTTGCTCTGCAGTCTACACAGCTGACGTATTGCACAGTGGCGTCGCTCCGGTAGGGGCGGGGCCGTAAGTATCGCTCCGTCCTAGACCCTTTACTGAGCGAGCAGGAGGTGGCCCCGCCCCCTCACTGTCGGAGCCTTTCCCCTGTGGAGAAAGCAGCAGGCAGGGTCACCACAGAGGGTGTTGATGCTAAGGTTCTCTGGGTCTGAACCATAGCCCAGTTTTGGGCTTGTACATGCTTGCCCATCACTTCACTTTTTCCCTCTCTACTCTTTCCTGCCTCATTTTGCTCTGCTCCCTCCCCACTTCATCTCTCACTTTCCCCCCACACCCCTGGTTCACCTTGTTGTTGGGAGAGGGGAAAGTAGCAGACTAATCAGTGAAAAGACCCCGTTCCTATGGTAAAGATATATCACATCACCTAGGCAGTTGCTATCAATAAAACACACAGAAGGGCCACACCCCCTGCAATAACCACAGAGAGGGACAGGTAGGGGGTCTCAAGTGACTGGACGATACACTGCCCTCTAGAGTCTTGTAGGAGGCATTGCACCAAATTCCAATACTCGTCTCACCTCCCCCCCCATCTCAGCTCAATCTGCAGCTTACCTACGGACGGCTAGGTCAGGACATTGGCAGGTAGAGGCAATTCCACCTCCAGAGACTGTTCCAGTTCCATTAGTCTCTGGGTAAGGGACAGAGGGAGTGGACACTTTTTCCTTCTTTTCCAATGTAGTGGCCAAAAAGGGGTTGCTCGTGTCAACCCCAAGGGGCTCCTGTCCTGGGAGACTTCTATTGGCTGGCATGGGACTTGTGGCAGCCTATACTTCAAAAGTTTAGAAGCATGCAGTGTGGGGCAGCCACGAGGGGGGCAGTTTGGTGTGGGGCAGTTTGGTGTGGGCCCCTGGGTAAGCCTGACCCTGACACCACCATCTCAGTGGCTAAGAAACCTGCCTTTCTCTGGTTGACTCCCCCAACTACTTGAACACACCAGTGCTGAAAGTTGCTGTCTGGACATGTCCTGAGAGCGAGCGCCCACCAGTGCTTAGAACACTTCCTGTCCTCAAGTGATAATGAGCATGGGGCCTGTTGGTTGGCATTTATTGTACAAGACATTGCCTCTGTGGAACCGCTAATTATTTTCCCACCATTATCTCCTAATCTGATATTAAAACATGAACTTTTAAATTTGCAACACTTGGCTGAGTTCCAAGCATTAGAGAGAAGCCAGAGCAGAAGAAGGTTTCTTTGTTCTATTGGAGCTTATATTTTCATAGTATTTGAGATTGTGAATGCCTTTGGTTTTTCTTTCACAATGTGTGCAACTATATTCTTGTAGTCATTTCTATTTTTCCCGCCTCTCCCCTTTTCTATCTTTCTTACAGGGAAGAGCTTTACCTTGACGATAACAGTCCTTACAAATCCCCCCCAAGTTGCAACGTACCACAGGGCTATCAAGGTGACAGTGGATGGACCACGAGAGCCAAGGAGTAAGTACTGTTTACTTTGTTCGTGATCTAGAGTGGTGGTCTTACAGCTTTAGAAACCTTTAGCAAATACACTAAGCCCAATTTTCACTTATATGGCAGTCCTTGACCCAACATAAAGAGGTATCTTTGTAAGTGAGGCTCATTGTTAAAGTATTCTAATTTAAAGATAAGGTGTTCCATCTAGTAATGAGACTTTGTAAACCTGACTGACTTCACTGGAGGCTCAATCCATGCATTATCTGAGCAGCGTGGTTGCAGCAAAGGGCTGGGATTGTGTGGGCGTGCCTCCTCATAGCTCACAACTTGTGTGAAGTGGCATTGACATGGTTCAGGCTAGTACTATCCATGCCTGCCCCTCTCCACTTTCAGGGTTTGCCCCGAATGATTAAAATGTGCCCAGGCCTCAAGAGCACTGCTTTGCAAAATGGCGAACTATGGCACTTACATAGTTCACATTTCTTTAGGTAAGAAATGCCTCCAGTATACACATTGCTTCAGGTATACACCTTGATTGCTTCTTGCTATCCTGGAGGACGTGAAGTGGAGATCAGGCATCCAAATCTCTGTTGAATTAGTCCAATCAGGAAGCAGGTGTTTTACTTTGTACCTATTAATGAGGTGTGAATTGCTAGGGATTAAGTATCCATTACTTATTAAGGACTGCATTTCACACTTCAGCCTAAACCTGATGGTTGGGCCCCTTTGCTCAGGAGTAAGCCACAAATGTGAACAAGCCCTGAGTGAGTGCGTGCGTGCGTGCGTGCGTGCGTGAGTGGTGAGCGAGTGAGGTGCATTTTAACATGCTGGTAGGAAGAAATAATCAGGTCTGTGAAATAACATAATGCAGGGGTGGCCAAACTTTCAATCTGAATGCTCCTGGCCCGTTAATGTTTTTATAGGTGAGGGTATTTCAGCAGGTGCAGCTGCTTTAGCAGCACCATCAGCACTTGCAGCTGCCAAGATTCTGTCTTCTACACAACTCTTAAGAACACAGTAGCCCTAATGGTGGAAGGTTGGCCACCCCTGATGTTTGGCCCTGAGGTTTGCGTGTTTGTTTTTAATCAGCCTATTAGGTTTTCCTGCCTAGGAGTTGCTGGTTAGCTGTGTCACACACAAATGTTAGACAGAATCCATTTTCAACAGTGGAATCAATACAGAATCCTGGGAATAAGGAGCGCTATGCTTTACTGTAAATGTGCTGACTGAGATGTTAACTATACTTACAGTGCAATCCTATGTATATCTACTCAGAAGTAAGTCCTATTGAGTTCAATGGGACTTACTTCCAGGTAAGTGTTTATAGGATTGCAGTCAAAATTTATGCCCTACCCATGCATAGAGAATGTCTTTTTTAAGGTGCTCACTCACTCATGTCCCCTTATAACATGTTGTTAGTAAAGGGGGAGATAGTTCACAATGTGGGCCTTGATTCCCACCCTAGAGTGATGGTAGTAGTAGATACTGCTCTCAGAGTGGTAGGATGGGATGGGGCGGAGGGGGCAGACTGCCCTTGGGCAGCAGGCAGGGGGGGCATCAAACTGGGGCCAGGGGAGGAGCAAACCGGCAGTGGCAGAGAATGCGGCGGCGGCAGCGATCCATGAGGCGGAACGGTTTGGAGGAGCCTGCAGAAGCCTCCGAGCCGCGTTTGTGTTGGTCCCTGCCCAGCCCCCAAGGGATGTTTGGCTCCGGTTGATGTCACTCAGGGGCGGGGTGAGTGACGTCAGCATCAGGGGGGGGGCACTGGCATGATGCCAGCTACGCTGCTGACTGCTCTGGGAAAGCGGCTTAGGGTTGACATAAGTCTGCCCCCAGGGCCTGGCTATAAGAGTCTATCAGAGGATAAGAGAAAGATGTCGCTGGGGTTCTTTAAGATTCAGCTGTCGCTCTTAGAGACCAAGACAGAGTGTGGCAAAGGGGGAAGGGCTTGACTTAAGCAGCACCCCTTACAATGGCCTAGATCAGTGGTCGCCAACTGGTGGTCCGCGGACCACTGGTGATCCGCAAGAAAATTCTGGTGGTCTGTGGCGTTCAGGCACCTATTTTAGGAACACCCAGCAATTTGGATTTAAAAGGTAAGAAAACAGCATTTTTAAAAACTTTTTTTCCTTACCTTTCTTTTAAATCCAAACCACTGTGTGTTCTTGTTCTATACATGCTTAAATCGCTCCTCTGGGTCGCGTGACCCCCCTCCTACTAGGTGCTGCTCTTCACAGCGAAATTAATTGCAAACATTTCGACTGGGCTTATGCCCAGCAAAATGGCAAAAAACACAAAAAACAGTGGTCCATGGGATTCGAAATTATGCTTGAGTGGTCCCCAAGGTCAAAAGGTTGGCGACCGCTGGCCTAGATGACTTACGTGACTTAACATAGAGATGCTTCCAGTAAGATGGGAGCCAGCTAGCTGGGAGGAGTACATCCACAGTGGGTGGCTGTTCCTGGCTTGTTTCGCTGCCTTTGGAGTGCCAAGCCAAGTAGTAGAGCCAGGGACCTTGTAAAGTTGAGTTGGCTGAGCAAGTCCTCATGATGTCAGCACTGGCTTGTTGACCCCACTTGCTTCCCAGTCCTACAGCGCAATCCTATCCAACTTACACCACCAGTGTAATAAGCGGTGCAGCGAGAATGGGAGGCCCCAGAACGGAAAGGGGATTCAAATCCCCTCCAAAGGGGGATTCAAAGGGGATTTAAATCTCCTCTCCCCTCCAAAGCTTCCCGCCCTGCCCTCCCCCGCTGGTTACACCAGTGGTATAAATTGGATTGGATTGCACTGCTAGTGTCTTACCACTTCCGCCTTTGGCTCACTTGTGCAGATGAGAGGGCAGCGTGCTTCCATGTGGCAGGCCTGTATTCCTCTTCCCCAGCATATGCACACTGCTTAATTACCAAGAATTTATTTACAGTGATTGCTGGCTTTGTTTTGATAGTTGTGTTTGGTCATGTTTCAATAATTGTTGTAGATAGTGCTTTTTAATGCATGCTATCAGACCTGGTTAATCCATCTTGGTTTAGCTGTCTGTCTGTGTCTCTTGGGCAGATTTAACTGGTAATCAATGTCCTATATATATATGACAGGTATCACTGATGAGATAATCCTAGATTCCTCCACCTTCTTAGTGTTAATTAGAAACTGGTTGGAAATAATGAATGCCTGCATTTAAATTATATTTAGAGATTAAGGATATTTTGAAGAGTAACCACATTAATAAAAACTCAAGCTGTTCTAATTGAAGCATCTCAGTCATTTGTGTGCCTTTGATGAGTAAGGAGATTTTTCAGAAGTATTTCCCAAAGTACTTCAGGAGTGCAAATCCAGATTGCTGCAGATTTACACAGGGAGGTACTTTGCCAAGAACCAACATTGCAGGCCATTCTTGGAAAGTCTGACATCTCTTATCTACAAACTGCTTTCTCCATATTGTTTCTCTCTGATTAAGAATGGAGACCTCTTCTAGACTTGATACATATGGAATTTGCTTGCCTATAGTAAAGGCTGTTTCCACCTTTTTTAACATCAAGCTTCTTGTCGTTTCCATTGACCTATATGACAGTTGCAGCTCTCAATAAAGGCTCTTTCCTCACCTGCAACTGTTAGCATTTTTAGTGACTTTGAAAGAACCTTATCCCTGACGAAACACTACCAAGTTTCTACATCTGGAATTAATTTATTCTTCCCATTTAGAGGTCTGCATTATTGTTCTGTGATGCATCTTTGAAACAACAGGACATTTCCAAGCAGGGCAGACAGTATTTAAAAGTGCAGAAGAACGAATAGGGTTATGCCTAAATGTGGACATCAGCACAACATCTGGTAAGGAACAAATATTTCAGCACTTACCTAGCAACGTTTTGCTAGGCGTAATACATGCCAAGCAGCATATGTCCTTCTCCCATAAAGTTAGAGTGGAAAATAAGAGAGAGTTCAAATATAATCTTAAAACCTTATTTACATATAGTATTTTCTCCACCTACACCAAGCTAGAATTTGGGGCCTTTAGAAGCTAGAATACAGCAAATTGATGTTCTGCTTAAGTTTAGCTATCACAGAAGGACTTCACACATCAGTTGTTTGTTTGTTTGTTCACACAAACAATTGATTTAATTGTTTTAATTTTTTAATTGTTTTAAATTGTTAATTATTTTAATGTATATGTTATTTTAATGTTGTAAGCCGCCTTGAGTGCCCTTGCCGGGAGAAAGGCAGCATATAAATTCTTTAAATAAATAGTTTGTGCAGAAGCTGGCTCAGTATTCTCAGTATAGGGCAGGGGTTGCCAAACTGTGGATCCGTCCTGAGTTACATGCGGCTCTTTGACGTATATTATGCGACTCTCGGAAATATGTTGGTTGAGCTCCTTTTTGCATCACAATTAATATAAAAGGTAAATAAAGTTTCAAACTTTTATAATTAATTACCAGGTATAAACTAAGAGTCCACTGGATTAAAACATATGTTTAATATTCATGGTGAGTAAATATATTAAGAATTTAAATGCTTCTTAAATATTGCGACTCTCAAACATCTCTCTTACGGCTCTCAAACATCTGAAGTTTATCGTATGTGGCTCTTACATTAAGCAAGTTTTGCCACCCCTGGTATAAGGGTTAGCTATGATTGGGGGTGTGATGTAAGAAACCTGAGGCCTAGATTTTGCTTTGTGTTTTAAACCACTCAGTGGTTTGTTTGTAGTTCTGTTTGTATCAAAAGGTGTGGCCACATGTGCGTGAAAGAGTATCATTGTGGAAAAGTGTTCTAGACTTTTTTACATAGTAAATAAGTATTTTTGTATTAAAGCTCTTGGTGGGTGATCATATGAAGCTGTTTTTGAGTAGCAGATCTTTCTTACAGTGCAATTCCATGCATGTCTACTCAGAAGGAAGTCCCACTAATTCAGAGGGACTTTCTCTCATGTACGCTTGTATAAGATTACAGTCTTATTTACAGTGATGGGAAGCAGAGACGTCGCCAGGCGCCCCCCCGATGGGGGGCGGACCCCCGACCCCCAAACTAATTTGCATAAATTAAGTTTTGTTTTTGGTTTTTTGGGTTTTTTAAAAGGTTTTTAGGAGTTTTGTAGTGCTAACGGGGCTTCTAACCATGTGTGTATGCTTTGCGCCCACTTATCTTGTGTCTAGGAGACTCCAGCGACTATCTCCAGGGGCAACGATCTCTTCCGGGGGCACAGATCGTTCCTCTGCTCTGCCTGCCCCGGGTGCGAACTCTGTAAAGTGCCCAGCAGCGCTTTATAGAGTTCACGCATGCGCAGAACGTCGATTGGAAACATCGGCGTTCTGCGCATGCGTGAACTCTGTAAAGCGCTGCTGGCCGCTTTACAGAGTTCGCGCCTGGAGCAGAGGAACGATCTGCGCCCCCGGAAGAGATTGTCGCCCCTGGAGATCATCGTTGGAGTCTCCTAGACACAAGATAAGTGGGCGCAAAGCATACACACACGGTTAGAAGCCCCGTTAGCGCTACAAAACCCCTAAAAACCTTTTAACCCCCCCCAAAAAACCAAAAACGAAAACGAAAGTTAAGGAGGCCCGTGCCTCCCCCCCAGAGCCTCTGCGCCCCTATGCCCTGGGGCCCATCGCCCCATATCAGCTGATGCCATTGATGGGAAGGGCATTGAGTTCTGCGCACTTGTGGATCTTCTAACGTGTCTGTGAACATTTGTGACTGGTCATATAAACAAATGTGAGCTGGCAAAGCCAGTTCAATATTTCTTGCTCAGGTATCCTGGTCAATGTTAGGTGGTTTAAGATTGGGCCAGTACATGTCTTGGAACACACTCTGAGAATGTAGCTATGATGGAATGGCTTGGGCTTGGCAGTAGCATTTTATTTTGATTAGCATAGCACCAACAAAGGGAAATCTCAGACTCAATTAATAAAACTAACATACATTTCAGAAGCATACTGTTCTTGCCACTGTCAGTGATCAAAGCAGGAATTATGGGTTCTCGGTAGCTAGCAATGAAAAACTTCTAATAAGATCTTGCTGGGTTTGTTAATTCTAATTTCTGCTTTTCTTTAAAAAAATAGTCTGGTATGGTCAGAGAAACTTCAATGAAGTTTTTAAAAAAATATCCTGCCCTTATATTTAATTTTTCAAGAACTGACTTAGTTCAGCTAGTGTAAACTGAGGCTCCATCATGAGTTAAGAATTGATAAGACTACATAGAAATCAATTACATTATTGGAAATGGGAATCAGTTTTGGGAAAGGAGTAGACATGAAAAGGGGTCTCAAGCTCATGGCGTTTTGGGAAAAAGTATGACAGAAATGATGTATCCCTAACAAATTCAGAGGAATAAAATAATTGAATTTGTGGCTCTATTGTAATCACCTGCAAACATTTGTTAAAAAAATTACAGCTTTCTGCAAAGCACTTTTGTTTTCTCAAAGTTACCTACCTATGTGCTATATACACAGATGTATGCTGAAATTTCACTTCCTCCTAGGAATTCTAGGACTAATTTACATTGGTTAGCAATTAATCACTGAAATTAGTACAGCTGGCACTGGCATAACACATGAAAAGTTGGGTGGCTGAGCTAATTACGAAGCCTTTCCAGTGAGGCGTTCTGAGTGTGTGTGTGTGTGTGTGTGTGTGTGTGTGTGTGTTTTCACTTGATAAATTGTGCATCAACCAACAGTCCCCCTCTCTGCCAGGACCTGCATTTATTTCACTCGGATGTCTGAAGCATGTTGTCCTGTTCCTCATTCTCTTTCTCTGGCAGCTGAACCAGGGCCTGTCACATCACAAACAACTTCTTAATATACACATCTGGCGTTGGCAGTTGGACCAACTTCATAAGAGCACATGATCATCATTCATTACAAGATTAAAAAATACCCCATGGCATCATTGATGTTTTTAAACTTTGATCTTTTGCCGTTGTGATTCATCTCGGTTATAAAACTCCTCTTTAAAGGAACAGAGACGATGACTTATTAGAACCTTCATCTTAAGTAGCATAAACATAAAACTGTGCACATCTTTACAGAATGTCAGTTACTTGGGCTGCCAGCTTATCATTTTAAGACATGACATCATGCTGAAGATCCTGAATTTGTAAGACTTGTTTATAGGCAAGGCACTTTGACCTACTCTTGGCAAGTACAGCTGAGAGAACAAATGCTACATGATTTTCATTGGCACGCAGGAGCAGTAGTTCAGGGTGCCCATGGATTAGAGTTTTGCTTCCAGAAGGGGAGACCTGCTTTGCTTGAAGTTTGGCCACCCAGGCTGAAAAATCAGTCTTGAATTTTTAGATTCTTTAAAATTGCAATTTCACATTCACTCACTTCTTTATTTCTGTATTGTGTGGTTACTTACATGGATGCTTAGGACCATTTCACAGAAAAAATGCCTGGCATAGGAAAGAAACACCGTGTTTCCCCAAAAATAAGACAGTGTCTTATATTAATTTTGGCTCAAAAATGCAATACGTCTTATTTTCAGGGAGGTCTTATTTTCCCAACCTGTGGCGCAACACCCTCCCCCCCCCCCGGCACTTACTTTGACCAATTAAAGCTTCATTCTTTCCCGAAGGTGCAAGGCCTGGAAGGCCTGCATTTGAGTCCTCCACCATAGAGACGATGTGCTAAAGAGGCCTGCAACAAGGCTGCAACCTTGCAGAGTCTCTCTAGCACGCACTGGCGTCGACGGGGGGAAGCGGGGGGGGTGGGCCGCCGGGGGGCGTTGCGCGTATAGGGGTGACGCGCGATGCCCCTTACTTATAATTTTTGCGGAGCAGGTGGGCCCGCCCGCCCTCCCTCGCCTCCGTTTGGCTCCAAAATGAGCCGAAAATGGAGCGGGGAGGGCGCTCCGCTCCTGCGCGTGACGTCACGCGCGGGGGCGGAGCCTCCCCCTTAAGGGTGTCGCGCGCCCCCGCTCAGGGGTGTCGCGCGTCGTCGCGACGCCACTGCTAGCACGTCATCTCCATGGTGGAGGACTCGAGTCCTCCACCATGGAGATGATGTGCTAGAGAGGCCAGCAAGGCCTGCATGTCGTCTCTATGGTGGAGGACTCAAGTGCAGGCCTTCCAGAGCCTTGCACCCTCGGGAAAGAATGAAGCTTAAATCGGTCAAAGTAAGTGCTGGGGTGGTTGTGAGGGGTGCTGTGTCCTTCTGGCTGATGATCCTAGCTAGGTCTTACTTTCGGGGAGGATGTATATTGACGAGTGCCAGCAAAAATCATGCAAAAATGATGGTAGGTCTTACTTTCAGGGGAGGTCTTATTTTCAGGGAAACAGGGTATACAGGCAGAAGTGGCAAAGCAACAGCACTTTGGAGAAAGATATAGGGGTCATGGTGGATAACAAATCATGTAGAAAGTTTGCAAATGATAAAAAAAAAACCCAGTGTGGTTCTGTGACTCAAAAGGTCAATGACATTTTGGGCTATATGAACAGGAACATTGTTTGCAAGATTCAAGAAGTAATTGTGCATTTATGGTCATCAGCAGTGAGACATCATATGGAATATTATGTTCAGTTCAAGAAGGGTGTGAGACAGGATAATTAAAGGTCTAGCAGCACAATCCTATGCCTGTTTACTTAGAAGCAAGTCTCACTGAGTTCAGTGGGACTTACTCCCAGGTAGGCATGTATAGAATTGCTGCCTAAAATGCTTAGATCTAGATTCTAGTCTCTAGAGAAAAGAAGAATGAGGCTGATTATGCCAACACATTTTGGATAGTAAAGATGATTTCAGGTAGAAGGCGGCAAACAATTGTACACCCTGTCTAAAGGGGATAGAATAGGAAGCAATGACTTTAAACAACGGAGGGTTGTTGTTAGGTTAACGTTAGAACAACACTCCTCATTGTTTCTTTCAGCACTGAACTGGTTTTACGAACACAGGAATCTTTGGGATCATGTTTGCAGGAATTTTTCAAGAAAAGATTGGACAAGCAAAAATTATTCAGATCTTAGAACCTGCTCCAGGACCAATGGTCATACACTACAGGATCTCTTGGGTCTCTTCTAGCCCTATTGTTCTATGATCATGGATACTGGAGCACCCTCCATTTTGCCACAAACAGGTGCTGATGTGCGGATAGTTAAAAAAAACAGCAGCCTGAAACAGTGTGTCTATCTTTCAGTTGCCTGTTGAGCATTTATTCTTCTTTCAAAAATTATGAATTAAAGTGATTAATTAGTGATTAAAGGTACAAGCAAATAGTCCTCTTTTTTGGGTGCAGTAAAAGACAAGCAGGAAGAATTAGGGAGTTGAGAGTTGTCAAATTCCTTGCTGTAGGACCACTGTAACTGCCTTTTAGGAAATTCATTCTGTGTCATTCTTTCTCTGAGTCCTTCCAGTCAGGGAGGTGGAGGGATATGTCTGATGGCGGAATGTACATATGAATACAAGAGCTTTAAATCTCTATTTTTTTTCTTTTAATGCTTGTTTGTCAGGAACTGGGCTGGGGGCCAAGCAGGAAATGACACATCGAGAGGCATTTGTGTTGTGCAATGTTTTGTGGGACTGATGCAAGGGGATACACTGCCTGTTTAAACATTCCTTGCTTAACAGACTGCAAGGCAGTAATTTTACTCACAGACACATGGAATGCTATACCAAAGAGCTAAACCCTTAACAGCTATTATGCAGAAATTATCACAGCAGTTGAAAACAGGATGTGTTCTTCTTGTTTTTCCCTCAGAAAGCCCTTTCTCTCCTAAGAGTGAAATAGTTTGTTCCTACCGTGATTTGATTATACAGTGAAGAAATAATGTGTACAGTATTGTTAATACTCGAATAGTGAACTTCCAGGTAATGTACAGATGTGAAGTTTGCACAAGTGGCAGGGTTGCGTAGACTTGGTTTAAAGTGTAATGAATCTGCACAAGCAGGTTGCAGAACAATAAGGGTTTGGACAAAATGTGCTTTCCGACTCCACTAAAGGGCAAAAGAAATGTTTGCAGTGCCAAAGAAATTCCACAGCTCTGTCTTCATTATAGTCAAACTAGCACATATCAGTTCTAAGCATGCAATTCAAGATGCATGCGAAGAAGGCAGCTGATAATTGGAATGGTGGGAGAGGGGAGTGAACTTGCTGAGGAGATTGAAGTTGCTTCCCAGTCAGGATCCAATGAGAATCAAAGCTTGAATGAAGACCCTAAGCAATTTTCAGGGGGGGGGGTAAAGCACCCTCTGCAGTCCAGGACTGGGTTCTAGGCCAGTATATAGATGATCAGAAAGAGAAAGAAGAAGGAATGCAGGGAGATCACCAGTCTGGCCAAGCCAAGGATGGCCTGATGAGGATGAGGGAAAATATTAGCCCTTTTATTTTGGAGAGCTGTTTGGTTGGATGTTCTTGCTCAGCCTTATAGGGAGTAGTAGTATTACATACTAAAAACGGTCAGAATTATCATTATTTGGGAGATTCAGTCTTCTAGTTCCTGTGGCTGTGTGGCTGTTGTAGTGGACACATAAAATGTGTTTCTAGTGGATATATGCTGGTAAAATGCAAATGACCATGGCTCTTTGGTATGTGTCCAAGAGGGAAGGCATCTTCTCCTCCTCCCAGTTATACGATCATCACAGCAAACCAAAGTGTGATATGCAAAGTGTGAATGACACCCTCGGAGCAGGTAATTTGGCATTTACATTTGTTCTGGGATGACTTTTTTAATTTTTTTGGGGTTTTTTTTAAATTCATGTCTAAGGTTCTTGTGTTTCATACTTGTTAAATTCCATGTTTTTAGTCTCACATAGACTGAATTTTTAAAGAGGTTTTAGAAAAATATAGCTTGAAAAATGGGGTAGTAAACTCTTGGGTCATATGTTTCATTCCTAGAGGGACCCTAGCAGTGCAGTCCTATACATGTTTACTTGGAAGTAAGTCTCACTGTGTTCACGGGGACTTACACTCAGGTAAGTGTGCACAGGAGGGCAGACTAGGCCACTATGAGAGCAATTTTGATAACATGAATTGCCAGTCTGTGCTCACATAGTTACGGGATTGCTAACCTCAAACGCTATAAAATGAAAAAGTGCACTACCATTTTGGATTTAGCATGTTGCTATCTAGAAATTTTAAGCATCTGTCATTCTGAAAATTCACTTTTGCAATGTAAGTTAAAGCATGTGGACACAGGAGCTGTGGAGTTGGAATAAAAGCTCTGGCCCCAATCCAATTCAAGTCACTTATGGGTAAATTCCAATGTGCAACAGGTCTTGATCTAGTTGTTTCAGTAGAACTTAGTCATGACTAACTTTAGGTGGATTGGGGCCACTGTCTATATTGCAGACCTCACGATACCGGTAAATTGAAAGGAGATGATAATACTGTGGCAAGGAAATCGGATAATATTTCAGGAAGGATGGGGTTAAAACATTGCTTCGGAATGCAGCCTTATGATTCACTCTGGATTGGATTTATACTGAGTCCCAGTTTCAAAGAAAAGGCACGGTACTCCATGCAGGGTCTTTTCAGACCATCATTTTATAGTGCAATAAATAGTCAGTCAGTACTCATTTGCTGCTTAGGTTCCAGATGTCTTCCCTTATGGTAGCATCTCTGCTGTGGGGGGAATATTGCAGTTTCTTCGAACTCCAGTGTTTTATTGCTGGGAAATGTGGCTCTTCTGCCAGATGTCATATATAGTGCAGAACAAATATGGTTGCCTGTTGCAGGCTACAATTGGAGAGTGCGTGAGTGACATGGCTAGTGATACGTGGCACCATTCCCTCCAATGATGATGCTGTTTTGTGAACTTAAAAAAAGGTGACTGTTCATTCCGCCCCCCTGCCCTGCCCTGCCCTGCCTCTATGTTACGGAGGTGCTTGGAGTGCTCATCCAGGCCATCCCCCTGTTCATTCTGCTAGGCTATTTAGAAATCTGGGTTCTCCCCTGTAGTTCACAGAGTCGGAGCGCTTATTTTACCTCCTGTGTATAAACAGGGCTGAGTTGAGCAGAGTCTGTTGATATGGATTGTTGCCTGTTTAAAAGGCAAGTCTTTTATGGTGGCTGGCTTAATGAGGAGGATGTCCTAAGGAAGAAATAATGTCTCGGGAATCTTCTGTGCTCATCTTTTCTTCACCTCACCTCGGTTGTGGGAATCTTCTGTGCTCATCTTTTCTTCACCTCACCTCGGTTGTGGGAATCTTCTGTGCTCATCTTTTCTTCACCTCATCTCGGTTGTGGAAATTACTGTAGTTTTCTGCTGGCTGGTTAGCAAGAGCAACTGTCTTCCTCAGGGCTCAGCTGTGTGCATGTGTGTACACTGCAAACATCAGCGAAATAAAAGGGCAGTCTCTGAGAGGGGGGTTAAAGGAGTACAATCTTACCCGGGCTCAGGGTCAAAAGGTGGGCCCACAGGAGCCAAATTCACATGAAGAGAAGGGGGCCCAGAAGAAACTTTGTACCCCCTGGTAAAATTCCTCTGAGTGGCCCTGCATGTACATTCATTTCTAAAACGAACTGTTTGGCAACCATGGGTGTGTGGAACAGACTTTGAATTTTTCGAGTGTAGCGTCTACGTTACCAAGACAATTCATTTTGTACTTTTCTACTGTACGAGCTTCACATTGCCTAATGATCTTTAAATCAGGAAAACGGGGATATTTCCCTCAACAAGGGTAAAATACTGGCAAGAAGATGCATGAGCTTACCTTGAGAAACCTAACCATGGAGAGATGTTGAGGTTCTGAAAGGTCCAGGATAACAGCACATGTAAGCAGGCTTACTCAGAAGTAAGTCTCACTGATTTCAGTAGAATGTACTCCCTCATAACAGCACAATCCTATCCAATTTACACCACCAGTGTAACCAGCAGAGCAGGGCAGGGCGGGAGGCTTTGGAGAGGAGGAGAGATAACCCTAACCCCTTTCCATTCTGGAGCCTCCTGTTCTCACTGCACCGCTGGTTACACCAGTGGTGTACGTTGGATAGGATTGCGCTGTAAGAGTGTTTCTAGGACTATAGCCTAAGGCTGCAATCCTAAACACACTTACCTGGAAGTCCCATTGAACTCGGTGGGGCTTACTTTTGTGTAGACATAGGACTGCACTGCATGTGTACTTTATTAGCTTATCTTCCAGACAGGCTTTACTTTTTGCTGCCTCTTCAGTTGATCGTAGAATTGGGAAACAAGCAGTGTTAGTATGGGGAGAAATGTTACAACGGGACTATGATAGCATTTGTTTAATGTTGCAGATATAGTCGTTTCCCTATGTTAATTAAGTCTATGCATTTTTATTGTTTTTGTCCTGCCAAAACGTCTGACCCATAATAGCTTCATGCTACAAATTGGGTGCGAAAGACTTGTTTCTGAAAGCTATTTACATTCTCTCTTTAATATGTCACCTATGGCTAATATTGGTTTTCTTTATGTTTTTTAAAATTAGTTCAATGTGCCCTGAACTAGTATTATAGCATTGGCCGTGTGTGTGTGTGTGTGTGTGTGTGTGTGTGTGTGTGTTAGGAAACCTCCCCAGCTCATAGTTTGCTTTCTCAATTTTGCAGAAAAATTTAAAAGTGTTGAATTGGTATTGGGATGCTTAGATTTTAGGCCACATAGGGAACATGGATCAGTATCATTTGCTTTTTAAATTCACAATTGCTTAGAGTTTTTTTTCATCCTCTAAATAAATCTATCCTCTCCTTACTCTTCTACCACCACCATCCTTTCTTTCTCTTGCATAAAAATGTGAACCCCTCTGCCGGACCCACCGTGGCATGAAGAAGGGGCGGGATAAGCTTGAGGCCTCTAGATGCCCGCTGGCCATGGAATGCTTTTAAGATGTTCAGGGTGCAGCGGAGGGCTGTTACCTGAAGCAAGGAGCCCCCCTGGAGGGACCTCAGAGTCCTTGCAGCAGGGAAGGGGTTGTTTCAGCCTTGGTCCTCCACCTCCTGGTGGGAGCCTGTTGGCCTTCTTGGGAGGAGTGAGCTGGCCTGCTGAGGGTGCTCAACCCACTTCCCTCAGCTGCTCTCCACCAAACCACCTCAGCACAGGCACCCAGCCGCCTTTTAAAGTCCCTAGTTAACCACTCCCCTTCTGGCCCCACGCCTCTTTGCCTCAGCGCTGTCCCGGCCACCCCTCCCCCCATTTCCCTTCTGTTCCTCCCTCCCATTCCGCCCACTCTCCATGGGAGTGGCAGGAGCTTTTGCAAGTCTGCTGCCGTGGAGGGCAGAGGCATCGTCCTCGTGGAGGTTGCCGCTGGGAGCAGAGGCGCCTGCCTGAAAGCTGCACCTAGAGTCAAGGCGCAAGTGGCATTTGGGTGCACTCGCTCAGCTTCCCCACTCCTTCCAACGGACAGGCTTCCTCATGGGAAAACTCACTGCCCTCATCTGGCCAGGACCTGCTGGCTCCCATCGTTGGCCCCTGCCAGCTTGGTAAGTTCATGGAAGTACATAAATATCAGATCAGAATAAAATAATTTTGCAGTTCTATAAAAGACATGTAAATAATACTTATTAAGCCCCTCCAAACTGACCTCGACAGAAATTGGGGGGAACTTTCTAGGAGTATAAATTTAGGGCTAGCTTACAAGGGAGCCTCAGCAACAAAACACTGAGGGAAACAGGAAGCATCCAGGCAAGTTAAGCACCTATGTGAGCTTAGCAACAAGAGGCCAGAACAGTACAGTAACTATCCCTTTGATCTTATACTTAACTTTCCAAGTAAACAAGCCATATATAAAAACAGTTATTTATTTCATTTATTTATTTAATGGATTTCTACCCCGCCTTTCTCCCAATAAGGGCAATCAAGGCGGCCAGCAGGGCATGGGACTCCTCTACAAAATCACTGCGAGTAACAAAATCAGGCCCAAAAAGTAATTTAGTACTGTGGCTTTACTATATTGCTTCCTTGACTGTGCCTTTGAACAGTTGATTGTGGAACCAAACAGATGGGAGGTGATTCACTTGATGCCAGCTTGGGCTGTGTTATTGAGGTTGAGAACAGTGGCACTGGCCACTATACTGTTAAATTCAACATACCGTATTGGTCTGAGTATAAGAATCACTCCCCCCCCCCCAAGGCAAGTCTTTAAAGTAGGGGTGCGGCCTACAATCAAAGCCTAGCATTTTCTGTCTAGTGTTTTCTGCAAAGCGCTTTCAAAGCCAAGCCTCTCGGAGTCTCTCCCAAAGGTAAAACGGGGCTTTTTCTCTCTCTCTCTTTCGCCTCTTAATCACTTGCTAAATAGCCAAAAACAATGATCTCTCAGTAGCCTCTACCCTCAAGAAGCATTTGAAAAAATTAACCCTTACGTTCCAGCCCCAGGACTCTGTGGAAACTAAGATATTTATTGATCTTGCAGTTTAAATGTTGAGAGTGCAGGTTGAAAGTTGAGAGCAAGAGCTCCTGCACAGGCTTACCATATCCAAAGGGGGACAGAGTGCATACCTTTTAGGCTGCAATTTTATGCACACTTTCCTAGGAGTAAGCCCCATTGAATGCAAAGGGACTTACTTCGGAGTAGACATGCATAGGATTGTGCTGTTAACCATTGAAATTTGGGCAGGTGCAGCTCATCATCATGGAAGGGTGCAACAAGCTGCACCTGCCCAAATTCCAAAGGTTAAAGGTAAGCACTCTGTCCCCCTTTGGATCTGGAAAGGCTACTTATACTAGGGTGCTCAGATTCAATAAGGGACAGGGTGCCTATGCCTTTAACTGTACTAAAGCTGTACTGTTTTACTAATGTGTATATTTTAAGTTAAAAAAAAAGTTAATGTATTTTTTTAAAAAATAGCACCAAACTTTAAGGGTGCGGCTTATAATCAGGAACGTCCTAAACTAGGGACAATACGGTATATGTAAGTGGAAAGTTGTTGAGAAGGTCAACTGCTTTGACTTCAAAGGAGGAAACATCAAAAACAAGGGGACTTGTAAAAAGAAATAGAAAGGAAAAGTCAATAGGGTCAAATCTCTCAAATTCGCAGAGGTTGTTTAAATGTTATTTATTCCATTATTGTGATCTTAAACAACATCCAAGTGTTCTTGAGAGATTTGACCTTCTTGATTTTCCCTTCCAGTTTCCTTTTTACTAGTCACCTTGTGTTTGAGGTTTCTTCTGTTGAAGTCAAAACTGAGTGTGTTGGGCTTTCTCAACAACTTTCCACTATTCCACCCTCCTCTCAGTTGGTGGTTCTGTGACGACTGTGAAGGGGGAGGGGTATAGATCTAGTTGGAAATAAATAATAACAAATAGCTTGTCGTTAGCATTGTAGCTAAAGGCATAGCTGATGGAGTTACAGTGCAGTAAAAATCTGGGAAGGGGAACTATTTTTCCAGTCATTGTTCAGTATATAAATATATGCACATTCACATTTAAATTTGTTTGTCTGATGTTGGGATAAAGCTAAACATGGAATCCCCCTCTAGAAAAAAAAAACATGTACCAGGTTGCTGCTTTTGATCCAGAGTATTTTGGATTTTCACAAGAATATGATTGTGATTTGGAATGGAGTGTTGGTAGACATGACAGCCAAAACCTTTATTCTAACAGGTGCATTCTCGCTATATTTATTGCACACCTTGAACCCTTTTTAGGGGCGAGGCAATTCATAACTTCACACCATTAATGTGCTCAGCGTTGGCTGTATCATACCTGTTGTTCCAGAGTTTATATACAGGGTAGGAAATGGGAAACTCCAAAGCCCAGCAGTGAGAGAGGCTCATTAGTAGCACCAGCATCGTAATGAGATTTTTAAAGCTGTCATATCATTATTCATTCACGCCATGTCGGTCATATGGTTGTGCTGCTGTTGCCGCTGAATTTGCTTCTGGTTTCTGGTCTGAGGGAAGTAGTCTGGGCACATGTTAAAAGCCATGCTTAAGGTCTTAGCTTCAGTATGCATGAGGTGAAATCCATTCATAAAGATGACTCACAGTGCAATCCAAAGCATATTTATTGGGCTGTAAGCCTTGCGTGTTTAATAGGACTTACTCCCAGGTAAGTGTGCACAGAATTGCAATCTCATTGATTGAGGGCCCAATCCTATCCAACTTTCCAGCACCAGTGCAGCCACACAATGCAGCCCCTAGGTAAGGGAACAAACTTTCCTTTACCTTGAGGGGTTTGGCTCAGTCGGGAGAGCTGCTGCCTTGTAAGCCCGAAGATTGGTGATATGACAAGTTCGAGACACGCCGCTGACAAAAAGCTGTGAAAGCCTTCGGGAGGAGAGATAAGAGCTCCCAGCTGCGTTGGTCGAGTGTGGGACCGAGTGTGGAAAAAAGCCAGACTATAAAAAGGATGCCACCTGGAATGTAGCTATTCATGAAAGATTGGACATTTATATATATTGTAAAAGACCCCAAGGGGGGTTAGGACAGCCTGCCCATGTACACCACCTTGAATTAAAGTTGGAGGAGAAATCAAATGACCAAGAAAGGCAGTATATAAATACTATATATATTGAGGAGTGTTTGTGTTGGAAAGCAGTATATACATTTTAATAATAGCATTCAAAACCCCACTAACATCCCTAAACAAAGTTGAGTATACGTTTCTGTGCCCTCCCTCTCTCTCCAGCTGATCAGTGTGGGGCAGTTGCTGATGCTTCTGACTCTAAAGCCAACATTCAAAGAATTGTGTAGCTCAGGGGTGGCCAACGTTTCAACATGAATGCTCCTGGCCCTTTAATGGTTGTCTAGCTGAGGGCATTTCAGCAGGTGCAGCTGCTTTAGCAGCACCATCAGCACTTGTAGCTGCCAAGATTCCGTCTTCTACACAACTCTTAAGAACACAGAGGCCCTCATGGTGGAAGGTTGGACACCCTTGATGTAGCTAGTTGAGTGACTGGGCTTAGTTTTTTTTGCATGGCACAGGGCAAACTTCATTTGAAACTCTAGGCTTTCAAAACAGTCTCTCTATGGTATGTCATGGTTGCATGGGGGAATCTCCTGTTCAACCAAAAATAAAAAAATAAAACCCCACTGAGACTGACATGTCTAAACTAGCTCTTTGGATACCAACCTGTCTTCTCACTCCCAGTTTATAGGTGGGGTTTTAGCAGCAGCAGTAGGCCTTAGCTATTCTGACTTATTGAAGGCTCCCTTTCTCCTACAAATCCCTAGGATTGGTTTCCTCCAGCGGATCATTGTATTCTAACATCAGTGCATCACAGTGTTAGGGTTCAATTATGAAATGCTTATTTCATGACTGCTTCTTAAAGAGCCAAATATGTGTAGCCTGTACATGAAATGAAATATCAAACTTTTATGTTATAAATAAATCCCTTTTAACCTAAACCCAATAGTCTATTCAAATGTGGCCAGTTCCTGTTGTAAAGTTTGCATTCTTAGCTTTTGCCCTCTGCCAGCTCAGGAGAGTTAGCAACAGCAGTTGAAGGCATGCCTTATACATTGTGACAAGTGTTAATCTTCCAGGAAATTCATCCAATAACCCACCCATTAAAGGAATTTTTATGTAACAATGGCTTAATGTCTCTGCAAAGGTGTCTTTGAGCAGGAGAGGACCACACAGATTTAGTTCCACTGAAAGTAATAGTGAAATTGTCTGCATAATTATTTTGGCTTGATTGAGAACTCTTCTTATGCTTCAGAACATATGGCATTATTCTCAGAATTATTATTCTCAGAAGATGTACAAATATAGAACAACTTTCTTCTTATGTATCTAGATGGCCAGGGCCTCTGAGAGGAATTTTATCAGGGGGTACAGTTTCTTTTGGGCCCCTTCTCAAAGGGGAGGGGGCAAAATGGGGCAGGGGGAGGGCAGCAACGGCCAGAAAAGTCTCTGGAGCCCAGGTCTACCAGGCTTCCCCATGTGGCACCCCAGGTCTTCCCGCCTGGTAGACCTGGCCTCCCAGTTGACCCGGCCTCTGTCTTTCACTCTCCATGAGGCCAGCTGAGATACAATGAAATTTCTGGGGCCCCTCTTTTTGACCCTGGGCCCAGGTACAATTTACCCCCTTAACCCCCCTGTCATGGACCCTGTAGATGGCAAGTAGTCAGCTTTCTTTCCCTTTTAAAACTAGAATGTTAGCTTCCTTCTTTTGTGCGTTTATAACAACAGTTAAAACAAGTTTAAAAACACAATAATTGTAGAAGCTCAGACATAAAGAACATGTTCCCATATTTGGGTAACAGAACTATGCATTGAAGGAATTTTATTAGTTGAATTGAACAGATGTGGACCAAATAAATGGTACTTCCTATCGACACCTTTCAAGTTAAGATTGTTTTCCTTTGTAAAATGGTGTTTAGTCATTAGGAAAAAAAATTAATTATACTGTATTTGCAACCCAATCTGAACTCCCCCCCCCCGCCGATGGAGTATGCACTGCATCCTACTAGAGGGGCAGTTGCGAAGGTCTCCTCTAGGTAAGGGACCAAATATTCCTTTACCATGGGGCAAGCCTCCACTGCCCTAATGGTTCTTCTAGGACCTGCATCAGTCATCTTGCTGTTGTAGGTCCGAGGAGAGTAAGAGAGAGGGAGTGGGGGAAACAGGCTAGGATACCTGCGGAAGCTACACCTGTGTTTTAAGATGTGTAGAAAGTCTGTCTCAAAAGGATAAAATATTCATGTTTTTAGAGGTGACATCTGGTGATCAAGTCTCCACAAGAAGTTACACGAAGGTTGCATGTCTTCTCCCCCCACCCGCCAATAGATATTATGGGTGTTGTTGCCATCTTGAGCCATCAAGAGTGGCTTAGCCCAACTATTCTATGTTAACCTCTACTTTGAGTTGGAATATGTAGTAGCAGCAGTAATCCCTAGAAGTAAGAAGAGCTACATTCAACAACTTCTGTTCTAAAAAAGGAAAGTGGTCTCAGGATGGGAAGATGGAAGAAACAATAAAAGGGAAGAATGCAAGAGGTGCAGTTGGTTTGATTTTAGATAAGGTTGAAGGAAAGGAAGGACAACTGTTTCTTTGTTCAATGGCTGCTCTAGGTTCTTCGGGAACCTAGACAATCTTTAAACTTGGCTTGCATTATGGTGATTCATTTTGGAGTTATGGATAGCAATGGGGTGCCTGGTGGTTGAGTCATTCTCCTGAAAAGCCTTATATGTTCCAGTAACAATCGGTATTTCTATTGGTATAGTTACATGGTCCCCTTAGACCAGGGGTGGCCAACCTTCCACCATGAGGGCCTCTGCGTTCTTAAGAGTTGTGTAGAAGCCAGAATCTTGACAGCTGCAAGTGCTGCTAAAGCAGCTGCACCTGCTGAAATGCCCTCACCTATAACCTCACCTGCCAACCTAGCAGTTCCAAAGCATGTTAATGTGAGTAGATAAATAGGTACCGCTTGCGGGAAGGTAAACAGCGCTCTGTGTTCCAGCTGCATGCTACGCGCTGCGGCAAGGAGAGTCACGCCGGCCACATGACCACGGAGGCGTCTTCGGACAACGCTGGCTCTTCGGCTTTGAAATGGGGATGAGCACCACACCCTAGAGTCGGACACGACTGGACTTAATTTTCAGGGGTCACCTTTACCTTTACCTATAAAAACATTAAAGTTCCAGGAGCATTCATGTTGAAAGGTTGTCCATCCCTGTCTTAGACCAAAGGGGCCTTAGGTCAGTAGCCTTCAATTGTTTTTCAGACCCAGAATTCACCTTTAGTTAGCCCTAACCCTGCAAATGGAGCCCACTTAAAGTGCATGTTCATTCTTTTCTCAGCGTGTCTCCTTTTCTTTCTCAGCCCTTCCTTTCCTGCTCTCTCTTTTTGGCACTTACTTTCTCTTTCACCTTCAAAAACAACAGTAGAAAATATTGGTGGTGACACTGATGCACCTCAGTTATGGATTCCAACCCAACCCACCCAGTCAAATGCCATATGCCACCGTTTTCTAAAGTGCAGAGCTGAATGTGAGCCCTAAAACCTGTATAAGAAGCTTAGGGCCCAATCCTATCCAACTTTCCAGCACCGATGCAGTCATGCCAACAGGGCATGCACTGCATCCTGCAGTGGGGGGCAGTCATGGAGGACTCCTCAAGGTTTGAGAACCTTTGTTCCCTTACCTCAGGGCTGTATTGCAGCTGCATCAGTGCTGGAAAGTTGGATAGGATTAGGCCCTTAGTATCGTCCTTAACGGCCATTCTGAAAAGCAAAGTGTCCTCAATAATTACCGTAGTTGCACATTTTGCACCATCATTTTTAAAGTAGAGAAATATTACCCTTTCCCCAATATTTAAGGCAGTTAACCTAGCTAGTTAAGAACTAAATAAATAATTAATAGCATAGATGACATAACTTCTTTGCAGCACCATAATGATCAAAATGTCTTTATTTTTGTTTAAAAGGAAAAAATAATAATCATATACAGTTTCAAAGTTAGTTTACCATTAATTCCTGGGGCAAAAGGAAAATACTTAAATCTCTTGTCTGTCAAGTTGAGGATGGAATTTAATCTATGATGACTGAAACCCCACCTTTCTTCTATGGAATTCCTGACAGCATGCATGAAGTCCCTTGGCAGTTTCCCATCCGGGCACTGATGAGACCCAGACTTGCTTAAGTTTAGCAAGACTGCTGCATCGTGCGCCTTTCAGCCCACGCTATGAGTCTGAGGTTGTTCTGGCCTGTCTTGTCTCGCTGTTTGGTTCCATGCTGTGTTTCCCTTGTCAACGTTAGTAGCGGCTGTATTTTTGAAAATCAGCGTGATCCAATACAGTACAATTAGTATAGATCTGCTACATAACCCGATGATATGTATAACATGCCATTTTTCCTTCAGCATCAACCTCAGGGAAAAATGGTTTCTTTGTTTCTTCCTGTTTACAACAGAGGCCGACCATGCAGGGTCGGCCTGATGGACCCATGGGATGTCAGCAGGTCACTTTCCTCACCTTCCCAGAACAATTTTCCTACTTTTAAAAAAGGTGTGGTTTTTTTAATGTGCCTGTGGTGATCCAGTGAAGCTGCCATAGCCCACCATTCAGGGATGGTGAAAGAAGCAAGGACCAGCTTGTACATGTGACTTTTGGGTACTTTCTGGAGTGACTGTAACTGCAGACATCTTGGGTCCAGTCCCTGACCTCTAGGGTAATAGCTACCCCTCCCGCTCCCAGTTTGGCATTGTCTGCAAATTTGATGAGCATCTCCTCTATTCCTGCATCCAAGTCATTTATAAAGATGTTGCACAACACCAGGCCCAGGACAGAGCCCTAAGGAAACCCCACTTGACGCTTCTTTCCAGGTTGATGTGGAGCCGTTGACAAGCACTGTCTGAGTCCAGCAAGGGTAGTTGTCACCTAAGTCTCCTTCTGGATCAGGTTTGCAGCGCATGCAAAAAGATGGCTAGCTGTGAGAGCACTTATCCCTTTGTTTCTAGGGATGGCTTCTCTCTCTCAAAACAGGCATAGTCAGCTACGATAGTCTGTTTAGCAGGGCAGGAAGATTGGAGTACTGAGCTCCATTGCATATGGTGCTAAGTAAATGTGAAATAGGGGTAGTTCTCGACTGGAGAGACAGATGCAACTCCATATCTAAACAGTAAGAATATTACCTTTTTGTTTGGAACTATCAATCCAGTATTATTTTTTATTTGAATCAAAAGAGGACTTCTTACTAACAACAAGAATAAGAAGAAAAGCTTACTTTTTGTGGTGGTGGCAACCTGGAGGTAATATTTCTATTTCCTATGCCTGTTTTCTGAGAAACAAACTGACCCCTGCTAATTCAGCAAAAGATGCACCTTTCAAAGTCTTCGTTCTCTTATCTTTACCGGGGGAGAGCAACTGTCTGTTTCTCCCAGCATAGCATCTCTCCCAGTGGCTGTTGCTGGAGGTTTTTGTGTGCCTTTTTCTCAGACTGTGAGCTCCTTTGGGACAAGGAACCATTCTCTCATTCCTTCTGCTTTTGTAAATCTCTTTGACAACCTTTTTGTTGAAAAACGATATATAAATATTCTAACTAAATAAATAAATCCCACTGAGCTCAAGGGGAGGTACTCCCAGGTAAGCATGACTGTTTGCTTATTTGCCAAATGTGTGCCTATGTATTTGGGAATAAGGAATAATGGGACTTGCGTCTGAGTAAACATACATAGGAGTGGTCTGTAAGTAAAGCGTTGCTGTACCTGCCAGCTTCAGATGGCACAAAGCTGCAGCATATATCTTTCAGTAGCAACCTTTAAAACGCTGCACACGAGAGCAAATCTACACACAGTGATTAACCAAAGAGAACATATTGGGCTTTGGGGTAAAAACACCTGCCAGTGATGAGCCAGCGCACATAAAGTCTTTCTAAAATGTGGGCATCCTTACACTTTGCCAGTAGGAAACCATATATATCACAGCTGCACTCTTTCACCACCACCACCCCACCACAGCAGGCGTTTTATGGCTACTGTGTGACGTGACCTCTTGCACTGTTTTCTGAGTCGTTTTTTTGTTGAGTAGCAGAAGCACAGCTATAGCTCTGTTATTTTAGATCATGTTATGGTTCTTTGACTTTTGGCCTAATGCCCTTTGAGTCGACCATTGCGTGCTTAACTCAAATAACCTAAGAAGGCGTGCTTTATTTTTATTTTTAATTTTAATAACAGCCCAAACAAATTAACAAAACAAAGCACATTTTGAAGTGGAAAGCTTAGAGGCAGGACTATTTCTTCTGGGTGTACACCAGCTGAGTTTGGCTGCAACTTCAAGTGAGTAATGTGCACTTTGTTTGAAAGCTTCTGTGAAATACATTCATAGTTTCATTCTGACATTGCAAAGGTTTGTTTTGATGGCAACGTGGTTCTTCGTGGACTGCATTATTCTCTCTCGTGTGTGTGTGTGTGTGTGTGCGCGCGCACACACACACACACACACACACACACACACACACACAGAATGGAAGAAAGTCTTGAATTTTAATTAACATTATTTACCCTTGCAAACACGTTTGTGCAGGAGCAAGTTGGCTGGACCATAACCATTTTCTTTGATGAAAAAAGAGAATTTTCAAAACATGAGGAACAAGCCCTCAGTTGCGGTAGCCTAGTTTTCCTTCAAAGCTCTTTTTTTGTACATTTTTATCTGTTGAGTTAGATGCGCTAGTCAATTACATCTGTCTCTTACTCCTTTTCTCTCAAACCCCCCCCCTTGTCCTGGACCTGCTCCAGTTTATTTCTGAAAGATAGATCCGCCTCTTGCCCTTTATTCTCTGCACATTCTTCAGGATTTGTGACTTGCTGTAGCCAAGCACACAGCAGCAGTCTCACAAGGGGAGAACAGAGACTCATGCTGCATTAATCTGTTTTCTTATTGTTTTGAAGTTCACAGGAGGCTCCCTCTAGCTAAACAAACTTTACAACTTGTGGGCAAAGAAGGCTGAGGCTGCTGCCAAAAACAGTGTCATAAGAACACAAGAAAAGCCCTGCTGGATTGGGCCAAACGCCCATCTCGTCCAGCATCCTGTTTCACACAGTAGCCCACCAGCTGTCTCTAGGAAGCCCACAAGCAGGAGAGAAAAGCCTCCCTCTCTCCTGCTATTGCTCCCTACCTACAACTAGTATACAAAGGTATCCCATCCTCTAAGATGACTGTTCTGCTGTTGTCCACCACTAATTTCGAAACATTAGGCTGGCTTTTTTTGACCAGTGAGCAGGTTCAAATCTTTTTAGATTTAGCTGAGGGACCCATAAAGGACATCTTGCCCAGCTTCCCTTCACCAACTGTTTAAGCCATATTAATTTTATTTTATTTTTATTCTTTTGAAAACATTTTTACCCCACCTTTCTCGTCTGTGGCAATCTAAGGCAGTTTTACAATCAAAATTAAAACACTGGAGCAATTATGAAACAAAACAATGTAAACTAATTAACCCCCCCCCCACCTAAAACCCTATACCAAAGAAAAAAACTCATCACCCATACAAACATTTATAAGCTTTCTTTCTAACCCCATTTATTACTTATGTTAAAAGATACAAAGCAGAGAATAAGATAACAATAGAAATGTGCTAGGTTACTTCAGGTCAGGTTCTCCTGCCGAGTACAATAGTGAAAATCCACTAACATCCGTGCAGTGCTGCAGAAATAACCTCCTGAAGCTGCAGTCCTGACATTGTTTACTCCAGAGTAATCCAGTTGACTTCATTTGACTGCTTCAGAAAAACTCATTTGTAACTGGGGCCCTGAAAAGCGTGAAAACCAGAGAGTAGACTACACTTTTCTTAAGACTCTTTTGATTATTGTGTGACGTTTAAAAATCGGAATGTATTCCTCAGGTACAGAATAAATGACATTGGTTTGCAATGAGAGGATTGATTTATATTTTCTCAACACATGATGCATGTCCGCAGGTTTTGTTTTGTTTTTGTTCTGCTATTATATAACCTTGGCT
This sequence comes from Plestiodon gilberti rubricaudatus, assembly GCA_026170595.1. NCBI lineage: Eukaryota > Metazoa > Chordata > Lepidosauria > Squamata > Scincidae > Plestiodon > Plestiodon gilberti. The sequence continues at coordinate 143,314,831 of JANXHW010000001.1, forward strand.
TTATTTTTATATTTTCCTTCTGGGGCAAATTAGAGTTTTACAACTAGCTTTGATGATGTTCAATTAAATTGCATGTCTGGTTTGACAGCACTACGAACTGAGGCTTCAAACTTGCCATGCAACTGATGATTCCTGTGGTTCCTTGTGTGTATAGCATCAATTAGTGGCACAGAAACTCAGGTTCACAAGAGGCGAGAGCGGTGGCTGCTTGTACAGGGGGGCTGCATGTAGTATGTGGCTGCTACTGTGTGGAGTGAGTTGACCAGGGATGAGAGGGGCCACATATCTTACTGGTGTGTGTTGCTTGATGACAGCTGAGGCAAGACAGGGCATGTGGCTGTTGAAAGGTAGTGCAGGCATGTGGGGTGGTGATGTCAGCAACCTATGCTGTGTGCTGATAGATATTCAGAAGAGTGCTTGCAGAGTGCATCCTCAGCTACCTTCGTGCTCTGCTGCCATCAAGCAACACCCACAAGTAAGGGGTGGGACCCCTCTCTTTTTTCTCTTGATCTTTACTCAACAGCAGTTGGCATGTCTTATGTTCAGACCCCCTGAACATGCTGACTCTGGATACATGCTGACATGCTGACTCTCCCAGCCCAGGCTAGCCAATGGCCCCCATTCCCTTGCTGCCCCTGCCCTCCCTCCCTCCGCCCATGCACCAATCAGTGCGGGACCTACCTGTAGCGGCCGGCGCAGGTCTGGGACGTTGACAGAGTGAGCAGTGCCAGCCTCCACCCCGGTGCCGTTTACTCCTGAGGAGCTTTATGGTTTATGGCACGTTTGCGACTCCTTAGGCCGGCAGAGCACTCGCTCCACTGGCCTAAGGTTGGGCAGGATCAGGCTGTTAGGCTGCAATCCTATGCACACTTTCCTGGGAGTAGGCCCAAATGAACACAGTGGGAGTTACTTCTGAGTAGACATGCATAGGATTGTGCTGTTGGTGCGCTCAGACCTTATAGGACTTTAGCCTGTAGCCTGTGCTGACCGCTGCTTTTACCCTATAAGCGCTTGGGAATAATCTGATTTTTGCAGACACACCAGTACTCTGAAGGAAACTGATGGTTACACATATGGTATACACACTGTGGCTTCCTTGTTATTCTGATTTTTCGTTTTAGTTCTGTATGATGCATGTGGAGCATCTGTTTATGATCAGCTGACCTAAGTGGATTTGTGTATTCTCCTTCAGTTGTATTGATGGCATATATCAGCATTGTATATTCTAAAACTTTCTGAATAAATACCATATTTTTTTAAAAAAGAATAGAGCCTTGAACTTCTCACTGCTCAGGAAAAAAAAGCACAAAACGATGCATTAATGAGAGCGGCTATCTATAAAGACATACACTCAGGATTTCATAGATCCGCTCATCAGGGTGCCAGTAGCGACTCCTGTGCCCATGAAGTACAGAGAATTCAGAGAAAAGTCCTTTGTGTCACAAAAGGGACGAGATTGGCTAATGGCTCCCCTCCCTTTCTATTCGTCTTGCAGATTCTGTAAAAGCCCAGCAGAAAGGGAGAGAAAACGGCCCTTCTTTGCTCCCATGTTCTCTATAATGAATTGCAATGTGCTTGTGTGTGTGTGTGTGTGGGGGGGGGCTATGGGAAATTATTGTGGATTTTTAAAATAAAATAGTCACAGTCTTGTATATTAATGAGTAAGTCTCGATAACACCTGCAAATTGGAGGGTCTTAGGATAGCATAAAGGGACTCTCTGAGAATGGAACGAGATGATTGATGAAAAGTAGAAAAACACTCAGTAGGCAAAAACTTAATTCACCTGTATGCTTGCATTCCTTGTTGTTCTGATTTTTCGTTTCCTTAACAACACAGTTAAGGAAGCAAGCACTCCAAATTAACCAAGGTTTAACATAATGTCAAAACAGAGGCTTAGATACATCTTCTTATCTCGAAACTACAACACAAGAAGTCATTTGAATCCCTGCCAGGCTAAATTGAAAAAGGAAGGTGTATAAATGATGGTGCACAAGAATTAACAATTGGACGTAGCCGGGGAGGGTTTATTTAGATCAGATGCCTAGACAAAGGCCTCTGCATTCATAGATGTAAGTTGGTTTCTCCACAAAGGTGAATTTTATCCAGAAGTACTGCTGAGTGGAATCTGTGACATACTTGCTGCCCTATTAAGTCCATATATTACCAGGAGCACAGGACTTTCATCATATTCTAGCCTTTTAACCAGGCTTTGGGAAGTGTAAAAGCAAGAAGTGTGTTAAGCATAATTTTTACTGGGGAAACCACCAATTCTTTATACCTTTCAGAAGAGAGAAAGAGAGACATCCATCAAACTGTCATTACAGATTAGATGCCACAAACCTAACCCTGTGGAGCTGCCAGGAATCTGTAAACCTTTTAAAAGCCATGCCTGGTTTTGACATTTTTTATATATTAAGATTTTTATAGATTTTTGTAGAAAATGCTAATATGCCAATGGCTAAAAAGTATGTTATGCTTCTAGCTTGCTAGAAGTCGAGTCTTAAAGCTCAGCTTAATTAGCTTCTGTCTCATAACTGAGAACAAATAATACTCTGTCTGGCCTATTGGGCCAATCCTAAAGAAAGTTGCCTTTTGATGTTCTTGTTTCTCTCTTTTCAAGGCTGTGGCTGCCTTCTGGCTTTTACCTCTACTTAGGGCCCAATCCTATCCAACTTTCCAGTGGCGATACAGCCCTGAGGAGGCCTCTGTGACACGCACCCCCCCCCCCCCCGCAGGATGCAGCACATGCCTCGTTGGCACGGCTACATCAGTGCTGGAAAGTTGGATAGGATTGGGCCCCTACAGTACAATTCTATGCATGTTTACTCAGCAGTAAACCCCACTGTATTTAATGGGACTTATTCCCAAGTACACATGCATTGGATTGCAGGCTCAGGCTGCAAACGTCTGCATATATCCTTGGGAGTAAGTCCCATTGAACTCAGAGGGACTGATTTCCATGCAGTCATACAGAAGATTCTGCTTTGTCTGATTTTAGGTGGCCTTGATCTAACAATAACTTGAGACTTATTCACTTGAGTTGGCACCCGTATATACGTATCTCTAGGCTGGAATGTAATTGGAATGTGTTGGCTTTGCTGGTGTGACTGTGAGTAACCTAACTCCTCCTTGGAATAAAAGGGAAGTGTTCTCAGGGTTCATGTCTCTCCTTTATTTGGTATTTACAAACAATAGGACTACAAGGATTAACATAGTAGACTCCATTTATTACACCTGGGTGGACAAAGCAATTATCTGTCTATAAAGCCTGTTGTAAATTGTGCAAGGACTTTAACCTGAGCAGTTTTGTGGTTAAACTGCTAGTTCTGCTGCAGAGGTCCTGGCACCTGAGAGAAAAATCATTATATCTGTCTTCATGAAAATAAATTTCTTTTCAAGTCTCTATCATGTTCAGGTATACCAAGGTAGATGGTAAAAGGGCATCTGATTTCCAGCTCTCTTTAGCCATCTGAATTTTATTAGTAATGTGTTTAAAAACCATTTCTACCCAAGGGTGTATACAACAGGAGTTAAATGTGTACACCTATGGGCCAGGAAGAAATAGGTTTTAAACAATCTGCGTAAAACTTCTTTCACAGGTATAAACACAATGGTCTTTTGACACAGGAAAGCTGCCTGCTGAAATGAGTAGTTCATACATGTGCACACACCCATTCCTTATTGCTTAACTGTTGTTCCTTCTATGTCTGAGCTGCAGTTTAACCACCGTCTTCAGTCTTGGTTTTGGAAAGAAATTAAAATGCACCTTTATTGATGTTTGTCAAGCAAAAAGATTCCAAAACAGTATACAATTGGACGGGTCTTAGACTAGATTAAAAATAAGCACTTTAAATCTGTTATAATGGTTGTGTTTACATTGTCTCTCTCTCCATTATTTCAAAGATATCAAGTTTCGCAAGCGTTAAGAAACCCATCTCATTCTGCCAGGAACTGGAGGCATTCCAGTTTAAAGAAGAGATTTTCTCTCCCTTGCCCCTCCGCCGCCCATCACTTTTTTTTCTTCCTCTGATCTTTATTGCAAGTCAGTGTAGCAAAAGTAGGCTAAACAAGTTGGTGGGAACTTTATGGAGCATATAACAAAACAACAACAACAACACCTCATTCTTTAGATGTAATGATATTGATAAATTGACAAAGCCATCCTTCCAGAATGAGAGGCTCGTGCGCTTTTGAAATTACGTTGCAACTTTTTTGTTTGTGTTTCCCTAAACATTGAGCTGGACTGGGGGAAAAGGGGGTTAGGAAGGAAGTTGTTCAGATACTAGCATGTCAAAGGAATTAAGCTGGAGACTGGGAATTGCGTGGCAGACTGTCTCTCTTCTGGTATGAGTTGCTTTGCAGTCTTTTTTTAACAATAGTAGTAAACATGTTGATCTGGCTTGTTGGCATATTCAGAGCTGATGCTTTCATTTTCTTTCTCATGAGAATTAAGGGTGGTGATAACTATGTTTTATTAAGCAGTCTTATTTAAGCATGTTGGTATTTGGCAGTGTTTACCAAACTTTTTCGACCTGCGACTCCCTTGACCATTAGCGACCATTGGCCGCAGCTCCCCATAACATTACCGTATTTTTCGCTCCATAGGACGCAACACACCATAGGACGCATGCATCCTATGGAGCTAAAAATGGGGGGGGGGAGTTTTCACTTACCGGGGCTTCTGGTCTATTCTGGGGGCTTCGGGGAGGCCTGCGCGACCCTCTGCAGGCCTCCCCGATCTTCGTTTCGGCGCTAAATGGCCATTTCCGGCCATTTCCTGTTTTCCGAAAACCGGAAGTGGCCGAAAATGGCCATTTAGCGCCGAAACGAAGATCGGGAAGGCCTGCAGTGGGTCGCGCAGGCCTCCCCGCAGCCCCGGTAACTATTTTTTTACTTTTTTAAATATTCGCTCCATAAGATGCACGCTTTTCCCCCTATTTTTTGGAGGGGGAAGTGCATCTTATGGAGCGAAAAATACGGTATGTTGATGCCTGCCAATTGGCATTGCACTGTTTTCCGAGAGGATTCCGTGGCACTCTGCGGCTACCCTGGCTGGTTTCTGCAGCTCCCCTGGGAGCCGCACCTCCCAGTTTGGGAACCATGGGTATATAGTACAGTACAGTGGAACCTTGGATTGCGAGCATAATTGGTTCCAGAAATGTGCTTGTAATCCGAAGCACTCGTATATCAAAGCAAATTTTCCCATAAGAAATAATGGAAACTCAGATGATTTGTTATTCTGCAAGAAATCTTTGTGTGTGTCTGCATTATCTCCTGGGCTCAGCTAATTAACAAGCTGCCCTGCAGAGTACTCCTTTGCTCTTGCAAACTGTAGATCACTTTGCAACATCTGATATGCAAAACCTGAGCCTTGTTCTGCAGAGCCTTGTTCTGCTAGAGGCAGATGGGGGAGGGGGAAAACAGCTTGTTAATGAGGTCTGCAAGACAGAAGTTGCAAAGCAAAGTCTGAGCTGCTATTCTGCACAAAGGAGCCTCTAGCAGAGGGAGAACAAAGTGTTAATGAGCAGTTAATGAGGGCATTTTGTTGCCCAGGAGACGCTATTGTTACTCTGCAAACACACAGAGAGATATCTTGGAGAACACAATGTACTTGTATTGTAAGACATTGCTTGTTTATCAAGTCAAAATTTAGAAAACAATTTTGCTCGTCTTGCAAAGCACTCGCAAACCAATTTACTTGCAATCCAAGGTTTCACTGTATAGTGGCTAAGTGAGTGAAGCTGGAATCCTATGCACATTTAACTGGAATTAAGTTCCATTGGATTCAGTGACTTTTATTTCTGAGTAGACATGTGAGTAGACATCTGAGTAGCAATGTATGGTTGCGAGAGTTGGACCATAAGGAAGGCTGAGCGCCGAAGAATAGATGCTTTCGAACTGTGGTGCTGGAGAAGATTCCTGAGAGTCCCTTGGACTGCTTTCGAACTGTGGTGCTGGAGAAGATTCCTGAGAGTCCCTTGGACTGCTAGGAGATCAAATCAGTCAATCCTAAATGAAATCAACCCTGACTGTTCCTTGGAAGGACGGATACTGAGGCTGAAGCTCTAATATTTTGGCCACCTAATGCAAAGAGAGGACTCTCTGGAGAAGACTCTGATGCTGGGAAAGATTGAAGGCAAAAGGAGAAGGCAAAGAATGAGATGGTTAGACAGCATCACCGATGCAACGAACATGAAAATGAGCGAACTCAGGAAGATAGTGGAGGACAGGAAGGCCTGGCGGGATATGGTTCATGGGATCACGAAGGGTCGGACACGACTTAACGACTGAACAACAACAACAACAAGACATGTGTAGAATTGTGCTGCAAGACTCAAAGTCCAGTTCAAATCTCACCTCTTCCATTAGCTCATTAGGTTATCTTAGGCAAACCACATCCTCTCAACCTCAGCTCTCCAATAGTTTTATAAGAGTACTTATCTTACAGGGTTGTATATATTACAACAATGTAATATATGTTAAGTGCTTTGAATGCTCGAAAGCACAATAAAAATGCTAAATACTACAAAGTGGAAAGAAATAATGTCTCAAAACTCTTCTTCTTTGCTTTGACAGTTGGGTTGAGCCTCCTCTTGTACTATACACCATAAATGAGTTTTATTTTATTTTTTCCACATTTTATACTGCCCTTCCTCCAAGGAGCTCAGCGTAGTGTACATGTTTCCTTACCTCCTTTTTGTCCTCACAACAACCCTGTGAGGTAGGTGAAGCTGAGAGATGGTGAGTGGCCCAAGGTCACCCAGGAAGCTTCATGGCTGAGCAGGGATTTGAACCAGGATCCTCCAGGTCTATGTCCAACAGCAGAACCACTACACCATCCTGGCTCTCAGTTTTGAGAGTGATTTTGTTTCATTAATTTAGAACTTGGGTTTATGTTTTTAGATAAAGGTGGGCACAGTATATTTTAAAAATCAATAACACAATCAAATTATTTATTTGAAGGATTTCTTTTCCCTCTCACATAACACTAGAACTAGGGGACATCCACTCAAATTGAGTGGAGGGAGGATTAAAACAGACAAAAGAAAATATTTCTTTACCCAGCATGTAATTGGTTTGTGGAACTCCTTGCCACAGGAGGTGGTGATGGCACCTGGCCTGGATGCCTTTAAAAGGGGATTGGACAGATTCATGGAGGAAATGTCCATCACAGCTTACAAGCCATGATGGGGATAAGCAACCTCCTGGTTGTAGGAGTAGGTTTTCTTTGTGCCAGGTGCAAGGGAGTGGCGACAGGATACAAGTATCTTGTTGGCTGTGTGCTCCCTGAGGTATCTGGTGGGGCCACTGTGTGATACAGGAAGCTGGACTAGATGGGCCTTTGGCCTGATCCAGCAGGGCTCTTCTTCTGTTCTTATTTACCGGTATGCCCTGCCTTTTGACTGAATAGTCCTCAAAACAGCTTATTTATTTAAAATATACCTGGATTGAAAGGTAGGGCAGAAAGGATGGATCACAGGGCCAGGAAGATCCTGTATATGATTGTTGGATTTATCATCATGCCTCAAGGTGGCTAACAGTAAACAATTTGAAATAATCAAAACAGTTAAAAATTCATTTTGCGTTTTGAGATAATGGTACTTTCCTTCAGATTTTCAGTCCCTGGGCAACTCACAGCAGGAAAATCCAATTTCTATCTGGCAGGTAGAGGGCAAGCAACCTGTCTGAAGCTTGCCACACCTCAAGAAAGATATTGTAGAGTTGGAAAGGGTGCAAAAGGGGACAACCAAAATGTTCAGAGAGCTAGAGCACCTTCCTTATGAAGAAAGGCTACAAAGTTTGAGGCTTTTTAGCTTGGGAAAAAGTCAAATAAGGGAGGACATAGCTGATAGCCCAATCCTGTTCTCCCCCCCCCCCCCCCGCCGATGCAGTGACGCCAAAATAGCTGCTGGTGCATCCTTCGGGGGTTAGAGGAACATTTATTCCCTTACCCAGGGGTAAGCCTCTGCAGTTCAGAGGGGTAATCCTGGCGCAGGTCTGTGGAATTGGGTCTGGGAAGGAGGCTAGGATCAGTGGCAGCCGCCAAACCTGCCCCCTTCCCGGAACTGATCCGCCAACCCATCCCGCCTCCCCCACCATGCTACCTGCCTCGGTGAATCCAAGGCAATCTTCTGGTGGGCACTGGAAGGCTCTGGCCTTCCTGCTGGTGCCTGCAGTGCGCTGGAGTGCTTTTTATGACTGCAGCAAGGCAGTCGCCACCAGCAGAACGTTCATTCCTCTGGCATCAATTGGGCCATCAAATTTATAAATTGTCTCCGTGGTATGGAGAGACTGTGATACTGAGAAGTTCTCTCTCTCTCTCTCTCACACACACACACACACACTATACTAGAGCCAGGGATCACCCAATCAAACAGATTGGCAGGAGATTTAGAATGGACAAAACACACTTGTCCATTCTAAATCTCCTGCCAATCTGTTTGATTGGGTGATCCCTGGCTGTAGTATAGAGTGTGAGTGTGAGTGTGAGTGTGAGTGTGAGTGTGAGTGTGAGTGTGAGTGTGAGTGTGAGTGTGAGTGTGAGTGTGTACATCTTCACACAGCACATAATCAGTCTCTGAAAATTGTTGTACTAAGATGTGGTGATGGGCACTAGCTTGGATGGCTTTAAAGGGGGATTGGACAAATTAATAGAGAACAGGCCTATCAGTGGCTCCAAGTCATGATGGTTATGTGCTACCTACAGGTTCAGTGGCATACCATTTGCGGGACAGCAATGGCAGGAGAGAATTATGCTGATGAGCCACAGCAATGGTGGGAGAGAATTATGCTGATGGGGATTTGGCCTCCTCCAGCAGAGCTTCTCTTGTGTTCTTATCTTTACTCTTCCAGCAGATTTCTTGACTGTTGCCTCCAGGTCCAAGGAGTTGTTGAAATTGGATAGATCCAGAGGAGGGCAGTTCAAGGACAGTTTAAGGGAAAAGATAGCAAGGGACAAGGGTCAGTTTCTCAAGCAATGCATGTGCCATACTACTCAGTTCCGCAGGCAGATTTTGTTTCCCCAAGATGGATGCTCCTCTAGGTGGAGTGTACTCAATGAGAGCCACTCCTGAGATAAGCTGGGATCCTTAGAGCTGCATCTTAAGACCTGTCAATGCATCTGACTGACATTATTCACCCAGCAAAGAAGTCAACATGGCAGCATCCCAGGATGGAGCACACACTCCCCTTCTCCCCATTTTGGAAATAAAATTGTCCTTATTTCTCTGACTAGAAATGAGCTCATCACACAAGTCAGTGTGCTTTGAGCTATTAAAAAAAAAACACCTTAGTCTCTTTCCCCCAATTCAATGAATACAAATTATGAGGACTATGCAGCACCTTGTTTGGGTGACTATAAGAACTTTTTCTTACATAGCGCCTAAGGCCTAATTATGTAATTATGTCTCTTGGGGAGATTATATATTTCTTCTCATAATTATGTCTACCCAACAGACTGGAAGGACTCCAAGATTTCCGTTTTCTGGGATAAAAATGGTTTGGCTATGTTTTGTTGCCTTTAAAATAAAAACAACCTCCAATTGTATGGCTGAGCCAGAGGGATTGCTTAGGGAAGCCAACAAGGAGAGCAACAGTTTGTCACGAATAAACATTTATATTAATATGAGTTTAGTCAACAGTAGCTCTCTTTCTGGCTTATTTCTGGAACCCTGTTAGGGAAGTGCTAACATACTTTCGGTTGATTGCTGCTGATTTATGATACTCTTATTTTTCTGTTCTGAGCAAAACTAGATGGTTGCTTTGGAGTTGAATTGTATTGACTTGATGTATTGCCTGAAATTTAGAACAGAAAGATGAATTGCCTGGCTGAAATGCAATGGAAATGACATTATTCACTGGCATCACAACTGCTGTAGCCTTTCTTTAGACACAGGGCACAATCCAGCAAAAGGGAATCGCAACATGCATCCCAGTTCTATGCATGCGTTGTAAGAGTTGTACTTTTCTAGGAGCCCTTACTAGCTCTCCCTCCCTAGAAGGACTCAGCTGCCTGGTATTGTAATAATCCCTCGGCTTCAACTGACAAACCTGAAAGTGAATTGTAATTGTACTCCAGAGACATTGCTAATTAGTGTTGCTAATTAGTTCTTATTTAAGCAAAATGCCTTACTAATAATTATTAAAAAAACAAATGGCAAACGGACATTGTCTTGCTAATCAGGAAGTCGTATTACATCCTGATAACTTGCAATCAATTTCATGTCGTTCCCAATCTCTCCCTCAGAACTTTCATTTCCCAGTTGCCTCAGAATACCCTCTGCTTGGAAAGTAAGATCATCTCAAATCCCAGTTCAAATTCTAGCTCCATTATTGGGTTATTAGAATGCTAGCTACTCAAATGGGTTACATTCTCCCCTCTTTTAGATGTCCCAACAAATGCACAGAGTAACAGTAAATATAACATAAGGTAAGGTAAAGGTATCCCCTGACAATTAAGTCCAGTCGTGTCCGACTCTAGGGTGTGGTGCTCATCCCCATTTCAAAGCCAAAGAGCCAGCGTTGTCCGAAGACGCCTCCGTGGTCATGTGGCCGGCATGACTCTCCTTGCCGCAGCGCGTAGCATGTGGCTGGAACACGGAGCGCTGTTTACCTTCCTGCAAGCGGTACCTATTTATCTACTCGCATTGACATGCTTTTGAACTGCTAGGTTGGCAGGAGCTAGCCAAGCAACGAGCTCTCACCCTGTCGCAGGAATCGAACTGCCGACCTTTCGATCGACTTCTACCTTATTTACAACAATGGACATTTCATAAGCATACTGGAAAGTCTCGCTAGCATCTACAGGTGGTTGTCTATATCCCCTCCATGTCACAATTTGTAACTGTTGGTCTTCCTAATACCCACAAAGATAATGCAGATATGCACAACATTTATAAGCCTGTCAGTTTACACAGAAGGCCAGCCATGGGTGAGTTTCACCATGTTGAACACTTTTCTCCCAGCCATGAGAACTGAAGTAGGTGGTTTTTCCTCTGAAGTGGTGCATAGTTCCACTTCGTGTCTAGAGGAAGATGTTACTGGATTTGTGGATTCATGTGTTAGCACTGGGGCTGCTCCGTCTGTCCTCTCCTGTGCACTTGGTTCTCCTGATAAAAGATTGGAAAGCTAAAGTATATTTGACTTTAGGAGAGAACTTCTCTTTAGCAGAGAGCCTTCTGTCTGGAAGCATCTCTCAGAATACCCACAAAGCTCTCCCTCACTCACAACCTTCAAATCCCTTCTAAAACCCCATCTTTTTTTTCCTGTGAAGACTTTGGCACCACACCACAGTCCCTGTTCCCAGCTGGAACTGTAAATGAAAAAAAGTGCATATACCTCTCTTTCCCTCTACCTCCATTTCCTCCCCCATCACCTGTGTCAATATCTAGACTAATAAAATACTAGTGATCATAATAACATCTCTATGTCTTCGTTTTATATGAAGAATGAAATCGCTACTTGCTTAACTGATTATGAATCAATCACCTGCAATGTTTGCCAGATGAAACATAACCTAGGGCTTGTTTGTCTTCCCTGCACTTTACAGCTCTTTAAACTTGCACAGTGGTAATTCGGCAGACTTGCTCTACCATTGCGTCTCACTGTCTGTACCTTTAACTGTTGCCAAATTAGACTTTAACCATGTGTTTAGCATGTGTATTATACAGCAGAGCATTATCCCTTGCCAACCACCACCACCCCCCACCCCACACACACACCCCTGCTGCCTTCAGGCTTTGTTGGTGTGGTTTTCATTCCCATTCTAATGATTATTCCTGGCCTGCCAGCCTCGCAGGTCATCTTTTTTAAAAGCTATTTTTATTCATTTTTAATCTCTCTGAGGAATGCCTTTAACTACCTATTCCCACCATATTTATGCTAGAGATTTGTTCGGTTCTGTAAAGAAAGATAACATATATGAACTAGTTAGAAAATAGGCTTCTCAGGATCACCATTTGTGCCTAGTAAAAGGGGGGGGGAAAGTAGGGGCTTCTTGGCCAAAATGTAGAAAGCATGAAAACGTGGCCTGGCTTCAGATATTACAATCTTGTAGGGAAAGAGAAATAAAAGTGACTTGTATCCATGTTTACACAATTCCAGTAGACGACGGGTAATCGCATATTTCCAGTGTGGTGAGACATACGAGTTAGTATATCTACATTTGGTGTCCAGACTGGTCATTGTTGCGGAGAAGTCTGACTTCTCTCTTCAAAAACTGCACCCAAAACATGGAAAGCAGATGAAGTTATTTTGACCACAGTGTTAACACAGATTCCAATCCTTGTGCATTTTAAAAATCGTGTTAACTTTTAATAGAAGAAAAAAAAAGACGTTTGGCTTCCGAACAGTAAAAAAATGATCAAAATCCAGTGGTTCCTCCTACACTAGTTTCCAGATGTTACAAGATTCAGCTCGGCTACAGATGAAATCAGAGTCAACTTATTGCTTGCTTATCTATGATGAATCCTCATAGGCCAGTCCCTACCAGTATATGAGGTAGTTATGATATATACTGCATTCGCTACCATCTTTATATACCTGTCCTTCCCACAGCCGCACTGTACTCTTGTGTTCAGACACCTTGAGTCCTGATCCTATGGTCCTTCACTCCCATGGTTATGTACATCCTCTGAACACTCCCCCCCCCCAGCCCTTAAGCTCCCTCCTGCTTGAGCTCCTCTGCTGGTTTCCCTCCTTTGCCAATAGCATGTAATGCATTTAATTCATTCAAACTGACTTTTTCATTTCCTACACACAAGCTACTCATAAGCAATGAATGAGTTTACCTATCTGATTTTGGCAACTATTTTTAGTACTGCCCCAGGGGTCTGCTAGCAATTCTTTCTACAACTCATCCCTATTTTGTGCCACAGAGAAGTGTGGGAAGGGGGCGATAAGTGAGAAGCGAGGAGTGGAGCACAACAGTGAGATGCAGAATCCTTCTTTCCTAGGGCAAGCTAGAACTCCCCCCCCCCCTTCATTCCAAAGAAAGGAGGATTTCTTGTTTCATATGTATATCTATTCCTGCCCTCTGAGTTGGTTCTAGAAACTTGGAAAAGAGGGTGGGAGGAGGTTGGCACAGAGGGCCCCTCAGTGAGGGGTCCAAGTGCACTCTCCGTTTAGAAACCTCTTTGTGTTCAATGGTGCCTGCTCCCTAGTAAGTTTACGATTGCAGCCTTAACAGGCAATCCTGTACGTGATTACTCAGCAGTAGGTCCCACTATGTTCAGTGGGGCTGCTTACTCCCAGGTAAGCATGCATGAGACTGCAGCCTTAAATAACTAGGGAAAAGGTCAATACAGTGGACCCTCCATATCTGCAGGTTTGGCACCCGTGGATTTGTCTCAATGCGGATGATCGCGAATATGGGGGCCACTTTAAAAACCTTTTAAAAAAGAAGAAAAGTTATAAAATAGCGTTACTTCCCTTCATGTGGCAAAATTGCTCCATACCTTACAATCTTTTTGTGTGTGTCTTTTCTCACAAAAATCTTATAAGGAAGGCCACAGGTCTTAAGAAAAAAACATAGATAAAATGGGGTATGTTGCTCTGATGGCAGTTTGAAATTCATTCTGATGCTGGACTGTTGGAAATGCTGTACGATTGGATGCCAGACTATTGGGAGTTCTACTGTACATTGAATAGGAGCGTACACACATCCCCATCTGCACAATCTTTTTACCCCTCAATTTCATGCTCCTTTCAAAAGCTGCATGAATTCTTTGCATCAGTTTTCACGGCAGAAAATATTGTGTAGAGTAGACTGATACCATTACATGAACCTTTGACGAGGGATGGACATCTGAAAAACTAAAGACAAATAGAGGTTACAAAATAGTTTTATATGGCTAATTAAATTAAAAATTAACAAGTTTTTGCTTGGTTGAGACAGCATATGCCCAAAAGTTCTTAAGAATTCAAATATGAATTGCTGATGTCCTAACAAAAATATGCAATGTGGGTGATTCAGATATACAGTATCAGTACTGTACTGATGGTGTTGCTCACGGACATATTACGGATACGGAGTATCTGCAGGACACTGTTCGCATCTCGTGGTTCTCTTGTGATGAATACCTCTCTCTTTTGAGACTGCAGAAAATCCGACTTTTCTGAAAAGAGCGGCGCAGCTACGCAAGGCGCTCAGGTGCAGAGGAACTATACCACAGCAGGGCCGTCTTTGAAGAGGCGTGGCTTTCTGCGGGCTCAGTGACGTTGGTCCCTTCAGTTCCGCGCCTGATTATACCGCCCAGGTTTTTACTTTTAGGTCCTTCCTTGTAACCATCGAGCATCATTGCAGGGTGTGTGGGTGTTTAACCCGTCCTTCTTCCTAAATAGTTACTTCCTTTTTCCTTTATCGTTCGGGTTTTTCAGCCAGTTCCCGTTTCTCTCACCTGCTACTGCTGATCTCTTAGTTGGCTATTGTAAACTGAAGGCAGCACCTGCCCGGGAAAGACAGGCAACAGCCAACCGCAGCTGCGTGCTCAAAGAGAGGGAAACTTTTATTTTCTGCTTTAGTACACGGAGGACCAGCCCGCTTCTTTCCGCCACAGGCGAAGGCTGAAATAAAACTTGCAGGGCCATTTGCGTTTAAGTCGCAGCACCCCCGCCCTCTCCCCCTGCACTAATCAGTTTAGCACAGGCCTCTGCCTCTGATCAGCTGGGGAAATTAGCACGGAGTTTGGCGTTGCAAGGTTGAGGACGAGGGCCGGGAATGATACCAGCCCCCGGTGCAGCTTCTAGGTCATGGGAGCAGTTTGCGCTTCTTCGAAGGATTGAAAGCCAGCCCCCTCCCCCTTTCTCTGACTGACTGCCGCTGAGCGGAGAAAAGCAGCGAGCGCTCTGAGCCTTGGAAAGCAGCAACATTTCTCAGTTCTTTCCCAGCTCCGCGGCAAGATTCAGTAGAAGGGCCTGGCGAGCATAGCTTTCAGAGCAAAGCAGCTGATCTCTGTAATCTGTGGCACAGAAGCTGTTCATCTTGGATCACCTAATATGGCTTATGTTCTACTTCTGTATATATAACAATATCTGCAATTTCCTCCTCACCCCACCCCCACTCTTCACGCTGCTGCCCCACCTTCTCTTGGGGACAGAGCAAGGAGACAGGAACTATCCTATGCATGCTATTGCAAGATGCACCCACTCCTTCCCAGCCTCCCCCCCCCTCGCGATTGCTGCAAACTCTTGACAAACTTGATTAGACATTGATTGAGCCTTTGGGGTACCGGTAGTTAGTTGGTGTGTGTGTGTGTGGTGGGGGTTTTGTTGGAATGCTGGCGAAACATGAAGTGCCTGCTTCCCTCCCCAGCTCCTAGCACAGACTGTAAAGGCTTCGCTTCTGCAACTTTAAATATTCCTTTGCCCACCATTTCCTGAGAGAAGTTCCCTCAGATGATCACTGGCCCCAGGGTGGGAGATACTTTGCACTTGTACTTAATTTTTTTTTAAAAAGAACATGCTATTTCAGTGCTGTACTGAAGCTGAAGTGGAACTGCACTCATCAAACAAGGGGGGGGGAGAATTGGCAAAAAAGGGCACTGTCTACCTGTTGTGTTTCATGTGTAATTCAGTGTAAAGTGATGTTTTGTGGGGCAAAAATTCCTGAGTGCACATATGTTCCGATGAGGTCTGAAACTGGCAGAGACTAACCTGGAAAGAAATCTTGGGGTTGGGGTGGAAAACTTAATGAAAATGTCATTGATTTCCAACCACATTTAGGTAAAGTTGTGTGAGTAGTTTGTAGGGTGAAGGCCCTGTTCCTATTTAAGAAATGAGGTGCTCTTGAAAAAGGCTGCTGATTTTCAAATGAATATTAATTTTTTTATTAACTAATACTGTAGGAACCTTGTTCAGATAACTCAGGAGAAAGCAGTTGATGGGGCATACAGGATAAATCCTTGAGTCTGGGAACATTTTGGGGGGACAGGTGGGAAGCCCCTGTGCACAAGATTTGACCTTCAGCCTATTAGTTGCCCATGCTGTTCTGATATTCCATTTTACTGAAAAACGTTGAGCTTCCTTTTTGTCTGGGGTTTTCCTTGGGGGCAGAAGAGGAGAAAACAAAGTGGAAATGTTTGATATTTGTATAAATGCTGTGTTATGCCAGACACATAGTAAAATAAAATGGCAGTACAAATGGTCAGGACAATAAATTCTCAAAAGTCAAATAATTCAAAACCTTATTGTTTAAAAGACAAGAGAGTTATGTATTAGCCTTCAGGTCAAGGTGAGATAAATAAAACACATAAAATTAAAATTGCTCAAAACAGACAATGCTTCATTAAGAATATGGAATAGAAGCTTGAAAAAGGACATTGATGAAGAGTGATGATTACACTGAGGGGAAATAGTGAATCCTGATAGCATGAGTGTCATCACATGACAACTTTTACATCCTTTCCTGTGACCCTACATCCTCCTCTCCTCTGGCCTCCAGTACCATAACTTGTATGATGGCTGTTTTTATTTGGCGGAATTCTTAAAAGAAAACAAAACACGAAAATAAGTAATGAGCTAAGTCAGAAGTTGTTGCTGTGTTTTTTTTAAAAAAATCATGGGCATCTTTTAAGCACGCAATCATACAGTTGAGGATAGACTCCAAGTGATGCTCTGCATGTTACAGAATTCCTCCTCTCTGTAGATAGTCACATGTGATGAGCTTTCGCTTGTGTGAGTGCTGTGAAGACATGCAGCGTCAGCGATGTCCATATTTGCACTTGATAATCACATAAGTGCGTTCATTGTAGGAATATTGTAACGGGTGAAGTAGTCCTTGCTTCAGTCTGCACCACCCCTAGGTTAAATATAAAATTTCTTTGGTCCATGCAGTTTAAACAAATAAACAAACAAAAAAAACCACAATTATTATTTAAATAATACATTGTTAAATCATGCTAACAACACTTTTATTTTATGATTTGCTGTTTCTAGGGCACAGACAGAAGCTTGATGACTCTAAACCTAGTTTGTTCTCTGAGCGCCTCAGTGATTTAGGGCGCATTCCTCATCCCAGTATGAGAGTAGGGGTCCCGACTCAGAGCCCACGGCCCTCTCTGAACTCTGCACCAAGCCCTTTTAATCCACAAGGACAGAGTCAGATTACAGGTAAGAGACAGAACCATAGGCTTCATTTGTATGGGCCATGGTAATCATTGATTGTAGGCATTTTTTTGTTTCAAAATGTAGACAAGTAAGATTGTTGATAAGTGAAAGGTATAAACAAATGTAAAATAATTGGGAATACAATTTTTTTTCTGTAGCACTCATGACTGGAATCTTTCAGATTATCTTTTTCTTATTTGAAGTCAAGATTTGAAAAAAAAATTAAATTAAGGATGAAAGTGGAAAAATTCCTCATCTTTGGGGTCACTTTTTGTCATTGATCTGCATGCATTGATAAAATATACGTACATTCTTCTGCTGTGGGTATTTATTTAGGATTGCTTCTTAGGATAGCCTGCGCAGCAGTGGAATTGCCAAGAAAAATATTACTTGACCACATTTATTATTCTACTTTGTGGCTTCTCTTTAGCATCCATATCTATATATCGCTGTCTCAATAAACTATGAACCAGGCTGTACTGAAAATTGTATACATTATGTATGATTGCAAGCCAAGAGATAGATTTCGGTATTCAAAGTAGAATGTGCATACTGAAGCTCTGATGGTTCATTAAAAAAAAAAATCATCAAACCAATGGTCAATGGTTACTTTATTCTATTTTCAAAAAACTTGGATGAGCTTTTCTTCTGTTTTTTTATAGATGTATTTTTAATCAGCCAGGAAAAAAAATAATGTTGATGAAGCCAAAGTAAAAGTTCTCCAGTGAGCATTTTCAGTGGGGCTTTTAGGGCCCCGAAAATGTTTCCAGAAAGACCTCCAGGTGTTTACATTTTTGTGCCAGTTCACTTGTTTGCAGCCTCACTCAGCTGCAGTATTGGCTCCAGTTTTTGCTTTTAAAAATAACTTTCTTTCTAGTAAGTGAAATTATTGTACAATCAATCAGGTTCGTTTGGCTATGTGACAACATTGTTGAGGGCAAATGAAATTACTAGTTGAGAACTTTGTTATCCTCACGTATCCAAATTTGATTGGTTGTACAGTGATCACTCTGTTACTGGGTAGAAGGTTGTTTTTCAAACCAAAAATGGTGCTGAATGATTGGGGCTGTAGTGAGACTCATGGTGGAGTGCAGCCACATCCAGAATGCCAGGCGTTGGGGGTGGGAGACCCCCTGAGAAGTGTACCAGGGGCATTCCTTCACACTTCAGTGCCCCTCTGCTGAAAGATCACTGAAAGGGGTGTGTATCACATGTTGCAAGGGGAGAAACTGCTCATGAAACCGAGGTCAACTGACCATTTTAAAATAGCAAGTCACAACTCAGTGATTTTGACTACGTATTAAGGTTTCACACATTTTGTTGATTTGGGTTTATGGGCAAATGGGTTTATCCAAAGCCAAAATCAAGAACCTAACAGAAGAACCTAACAAGAACCCTGCTGAATCAGGACAAAGGCCCACCTAGTCCATGTCTTAGTTACCACAGTGGTGGACCAGTTGCCTCTGGGTAGCCCACAGGCAGGAGATGAAGAAGAACCCTGCAGACCCTTCTCTCACTGTTGCTTCCTTGCAATTGGTTTTCAGAGGCATCCTGCCTCCGATCTTGAAGGTCAGAGCCACCGAGCCACCATGACTAGTAGCCAGTGATAGACCTGTCCTCCATGAATTCGCCTAATCCCCTTTTAAAGCCACCTAAGGTGGTGTCCATCACCACGTATTGTGGAAGTGACTTCCATAGCAGGGCGAGCTGATCCATGAGGCCAACTGACGCAGTCTCCTCAGCCAGCAGATTGGTGAGGGGGGGCACCCATCTCTGTCCACCCATTTGTCTCCATTGCTCCTTCTTCTCTTTCCATTTCGTGGATTGGAAGAGGAAGAGGAAAAGAGTGCTGAGCTGGAACATTGGAGAGGGGGAGGAGCAGAGGCTGCTACAGTGCTGCATGAGGAGGTCTTGGACCAGCCCTATTCCAGAGCTTAATTATAGACTGTGTGAAGAAGTAAAAATTCAGAAAATATTTGATACAAATATTTTAATAACATTAACAGGGAATAAATACTATGACACTTCCTGTGAGATAAAAATTAACATTATAAAACCTTGCCTGTATGAATGCCTTTCATTCAGATCCCATTTATGCATCTATTTAGTCTACTAGCAGCATGACTGCCATTTCTTCATGCTGAGATGTTGTACTGTTGTGGCCTGCATCTGAACATTTGGTCCATGTGGGTGGGGCCAAAAAGTCCCTTCCCTCTTGATTGTTGCCCAGCAACCATGAAGTGGAAATTGCCTGGCCTTTCCCATCTGGTTGTGGGATCACAGAAATGTGGAAGTTTGCCATTAGGGAAGTGACTTCCAGTATCTATGAATGGAGCCCCAGACATTTACTCTTTGGGGCATTTCTCCCCTTCCTTGGAATTTTTTATGTTGTCTTGAGTCTCTCTTGAAACATGAGCCTCTAATATACATCTTGAAAATAATTGCCTCTCATATGAGTGACTGAGGCCCAAAAATCTGTAACTTGCAGCGCAATCCTAACCCACTTTCTAGCACCAGTGCAGTCGCAATGCAGCCCCGAGGTAAGGAAACAAATGTTCCCTCACCTTGGAGAGGCCTCCATGACTGCCCCTGCCCTGCAAAATGCAGTTTGCGCCCTGTTGGCACAGTTACACTGGCACTGGAAAGTTGGTTAGGATTGCACTGTTAGATCCTCTTAGCTTATTTGTTGTATAATAACACACCAGAGAATACATTTTCTTCCAAACTCCATCTGGTGATCAGTTTCTGTTGTCACATAGATGGGCCATAGAGTTTCTTATAACTTTTGAAATGTCATATGGTGCTCTTTTTCACATAAATACTTTCTGAAGAAATTCTGCTGCTGGGCTATGATTAACAACATACCACTTTTTGTCCTGTTCTGAATCAACAGCAGTAGTTTAAAATTCTGTAAAGTGTAGATGTTTGAATGAATGTGAGTGGTGAATGCTATTTTTGAAAAATGAAAATCCACCTTTCATTCTACATAGCTAAAGAGCTGTCAGTGGAAAGGCTAGAAAATCTCTTCCAAATGAGAGTACATCTGCAGATGAGAGAGGTAGTGCTACTTGGCAAAAAAAAAAAAAAAAGCAAAGCAATTTGTACTGGGCAGGAGCATACGCATCCCCTGCCAGACACTTGAAATGCTCTTTGCGTTTTGATAGTGATGGTTTCTACCATGTTCAAAAGCTTGCACCTTGTTACATGGCTGCATATTTTTCTTTCTGAAGCTGTGATTTGTCAAAAATCAGGAGTTCCTTTGTCACCTGCTGTACGTTAGTTGGTGCCAAAGCGTTCTGTGCTGAGCAATCATGGAAGAAAAAGAGGAGTGTAAAGAGGTGGTGGAGACGTGATTCTACAGAACGTTTAGGTCTCCAGCTTTGGGGTTCTACTAGCATGTGACTATTGCAGGTAGAATGCTTTCTTGTGAGTGACAGAAGCAGTTCTCTGTAAGTGAAAAGTAGTAGTAGGGTGCTGTATGTACTTCATGGTATTCTACCTAGATGGTACTTAGAAGGGCAGCAGTTTTCAAACTGTTCTAAGGAATCATGGGCTTCCTTGGAAGGTTACCAGCAGGTCCCTTGATGAGAATATGAGTAATGGCTTCCTGAAAGACAGCGTGGCTCCCTACTATTGATCTTCCTCTGCAATGTGCATTTATGGGAGAATGTTGGACATGTTGTGTTCTTCAAATGTTTTTTTTTCCCATGACCCTGCGCAATAATATCACATACCCTCACGATGCTATTCCTGTGCTTGGTCTGAAAATGCCTGTAAATATATTTACAGTATAAAAATAATTGCAAATATTTTTTCTTGTTACGTATGGTTGGTTACAAAGCCTTTGTTCTGATCCAGCAGGGTTCTTGTTAGGTTCTTCTGTTATGTTACAAAGTATGCCAGTAAAGTAACTAATATTTTTAATTTTTAATTGAGTGAACTATTGACAAAAAATTGAATTCCTGGTATACTTTGCAAATTTGCATGCATGCACACATGCTCTCTCATACACACATTAACCTTGCAACACAATGAAAAGCATCTTGTGACCCAGTACTGGGTCGCAACCTGTACTTTGAAGAACCTTTACTTAGGTTCAAGGAGAATAATAGTGAGGCCCCCTATTGACTTGCTCCATGTGTGCATCCTAATAACATGCCCTGATGGTAGAAAAATTGAAAATAGCTGCAATAGATCACCTACCCTAAATACTACTCATATTAAAAATTTTATTGCTTGATACTTTCCCCCCTCCATATACTTTGTACTAGTTGAATTAGGGACAATAATGACATTGACGCTGAACTTAAAACCTTTTATTCTGTTTTGATTATTATTGTTTTTGACATTCAAAAAAGTATCTTATAGTCCAATTCTATGCATGCCTACTCAGAAGTAAGTCCCACTGAGTTCAGTGGCATCTATTTCTGAGTACACTTGTACAGACGGCAACCTTAGCCTACTTTTCACTCTTAGAAAACTACCTAGTGCTAATTGAAGGTTGTAGCATTGAAGGAACAGACTTACAAAACCTGAAGGCAGTGCACTAGCAATTTTATGAGTTTTTGCAAATCATGAGTTTTTCAATTCCCATGCCAGATGCTGTGCATAGTAGGTAGTCTTCATTCAGCTTGCTGGTAAGCAATTTATACTGACCGATCTTATTATGAGATGTACTGATCACTGCACTAGCACTTCGCAAAGCATGATAATATACTGTACTGAGAAATTACTCCAGCAGAAGCAGATGCACCAGTGCAAATGGTTAAGGGCTGTGGCCCTTGTTAGGTAATACTGTCTCTGGTTATCCAGACAAAAGAAAAATACCAGTTTCAACAAACTGTAACTGTATGTAACTTGTGTAAGGATATCCCAGGCTGCTCTGGTGTGGCCTGGGGGCTCCTCGGGAGAAGGGGGCATTTGTCCCCTTCCCACAGTGTTGGGCTGCCCGGCCCCAATGAGCCTCCTTGGATGTACGTCGGCTCTCAAGCAGACGTACGGTACATCCGAGGCGGCGGGTAAGGGCGGCCCAGGCTGGGAGAGGGCTTGGGTTATCGATGGAGCTCGATGCCGATATCCCCACCCCAGGCCGGCCAACGGCCGTCCTCCCTTCCTCGCCGCCCTCCCCCCGCCCCTGCACCAACCGGTGCAACTCTTATCTGCACCGGCGGCTGCAGTGTCCTGGGGGAGGCGGAGCAAGGGCTGCCAGCCTCCTCGCTGGTGGCCCTTAATCCCCAGGTGCCGAAAACGTGCTTTACGGCGTATTTGTGACATCCAGCGCCTGCGGAGTGTGCACCCACAGGTGTAAATTTACGGAGGATTGCTCCGTGTGTCATTCTTTTTTCCTTTTCCTTTATTGGTGAATAATAAAACAATAATACAATTGCTGAACAAAATAACAAATGTAAAAAAAAGAAATAAAGGGGAAAAGGGAAAAAAGAAAAAAAGGAAAGGTGTGTGTGTGTGCGTGTGTGTGTAAAATCAGTAAATGTACAAATAAACAAGGTCATATATAAAATAGATATTAGTAAATAGTCTCTACATACACTTCTAAAAAGGGCTTCCAAATATCCAAAAATTTATCCATATGCAGTTGTCTTTTATAAGCCATAGATTCAGATATTGATAGAGTTAAAAGCTCCTCAGTCCATTGAAAAATATTGGGAGGGTACTTGTCTTTTCAACATTTCAGTATGAGTCTTTTAGCTACAGTAAGAGTCCATTTCCGTTGTCCTTCAGATAGCTTCCATAAAATACATAGATAAGTCAAGAGAATATGCATATCCACAAACAATTGTTTTAATATCTGATTAATACACCCTCCATCCAAAAGGGTTGTATCCACTGTGTCTTTATTAAGAATGGTGCAGTCAGATGATTGCTTTTGTTTCGGGTGTAGTCTTGCATAATTAATATATGATTAAGTATCAATTGTATTTAGTATTTAGTCAAGTTTTATCTGAGTAACAAAGGAGTAAGTAGCTGTTGACCCAAGTATTAAATTTCCTTCTCTTTCCAGGTTGTCTATTTTATTCCCTATTCACTCTTTCCCCCCTGTAGTATTGGCATGCATCTGTATCCTCTTTATATATTTTCACACATACATTCATGTTTGTTCTCTCTCTTCCACTCTTTCACGCTCTTTCTTTCTTAATACACAGGCCAAAATTTGACGCTGCAAGGCATGCAAAGGCATAGATTAGTAAAGAGTCGCCCTCATTCAACATGGCATTTTAACTAGTATGTTACAAAAGCAACACAGAAAGGTCATTAAAATACAAATCACCCAATAAGTGGATATTTTTCCTGAGGAAGTACTGGCTCAATTGGAGCCTAGTATATTGCTCGTAAATAAGAGTCTTGTCAGCTTTGCGACTGTGTGTTTGCTACTCTTTTTTTTTTTTGGGTCTTTTCTCTAGAAGTTTATAGAGCATGCCTGAATAGATCAAGTTTCTCTCCTGTCCCTTTTGGACAGTGACCGGTTGCACCTTAGACAGAAAATAATAATTTAAAAAAATGTGGTTGTTTTTGTAAAATGCAACCAGCAAGATTATATTATACACGAGACCGTAAAATCCACAGGCATAATAGGAAGAATGTGGTCCGTGTGCATAGTGAAATCTTGGTGGAAGGGCTGCAGAAACTGTAAGTGGGAGTTAAGTGAGGTTTCATGCTCCGTCCCCACTAGGGCACCATCTGATCTTTGGCAATCGACAACTTTAGTAAATGAAATAACAGCACGCAAAGTCAAGTGGTCTGAACCATGAGGAACTTGTTTTTAAAAATCTCAGCAGCAGACAGTTTTCATTTGTCAGACCTGGGCAAGCTCCTGTTAACTCATTATATTTAGGTTAAAACGACGTTTGGTTGGTGAATTTAGGACTTGGTCTATATATGTTTTGCCCTCTGCAATGTCTCCTGGAGACTTGCTGTGTTGTGCTCTTCCGTGTGGAGCATGCACTTCTTATCAGTTCAGCTGTTTCTACAGCCTTATGATCTGAACCATGCACTTAACATTTGGAGCCAGCAGACCCCCCACATCATGCCTCACTAGACCTCCCCTTTTGCCTGTTTCAAAGGGGGAGGGGTTGAGAACCCCTGCTCTAGTATATATATGTCCCCTACTGTACTTTTGTGGTGCTTTATTTTTCTGTAGGCACATCTACACCACAGGTGTAAATTGGTATAATACCTGTTCCCCCTCCCCAGGATACAGGTATTACTCATAGGCTACTCTCCCCAGGGAAGAGTAGCCTGTGAGTAAGGCTAGGGGGAGTAATGGGGGGGGGGAAGCTTGCCTCTCAAAACTGTCAGTATGTTACATTAAAATGGTCTCAGTTTGCATTTAACAGACTTGGACTTCTTGTGGGGTAGGGGAAGGTTACTGTTTTTGGTTGTGCGTTCAGTTGAATAAGTCCAGAAAATATAGACTAGGAGACTAGCCAACAGACAAAGGCTTTGCAAAAGTTATAGGCTGCTCAGGGAGTATTTGGTCAGGCACAGCTCGTTTCCCCCCAAATCTCTAGAGCTTTCTTGCCTTTACCCAAAATCAGAGTTTTAAAAATTCCTCTTTGGGGAAGTGTATCCAGCTTTGTCTGAACAGTAATTGGTGTCCAGGACTTGGACAAAAAGAAATGCTGCTATTAAGATGCAGTCGCTGTGTCTATGCAGACCCTCGGCTTGCATTCTGTACTGTAGAAGAACGTCTGAGGTAACCAACATCTGATTTGTGTTGCAACTGAACATTACGAGCTTGGCGGATTCATCTTCTGACTCCAGTTTTGATGACATCACTAATTGCAGTGGTGCAGTTAGGCACCGTGTGTGCCAGCTGCCGGAATATAAGATAATTGTAGCTGTTAGTGGAGTTGGCTGTCCAACGAAAGACCGCATTTGGGAGAATGTGAGCATATCTCAGTGTTGCTTAAGCGACACTTGTGGTTCATGTGAATCTGCAGAGAACAGGAAGTAGCATTAAATACACATTGAGGAACACATGTGGAACTTGGGCTGCAATCCAATACATGCTTACATGGATAGGTCTCATTGAACTCTCAGTGGGACTTACTTTTGCATAAGTATGCTGGGGCCTGAGTCGTTAATGTCTGGAAGTTGAGTGGGCACTAGGTTCTAGCATCTTAAAGATCCCTTTAAAGTCCCTGAAGCCTTCTTGGGCCCCCTTAGAGCTTCAAACTAGGCTTTCTAGCTGTCATTCTTGTTATTGGGCAGCTTTCTGGATTTCTCTGGATGACCTTTCTCCCTTCGCTGTTATCATGTATGTGAGCAGATTTCAGCAACATTAGTGAGTGCTGTAGTGCTGTAAAATTGGCAGTTCCATTGTTTTTTGGCTCAAGATATTCTCCTTTAGCTTTTCATGGGTTTCAACCTTTGCTACACCATTTTGATGGGTAGGTGTGCTGTGCTAGGAGGCAGGGAAGTTGCATGTAGGTTTTTAGATTTGAGAATGCCTGCAGGAGGAAGTATGGAAAAGAAGTTGAAAAGTGGCATGTAAATATCTTAATAATAATTATAATTATTATTAACAATTATTATAATTATTATTATTATTAACAGACAGGAACACGTTCTCAGGTGGCATGGTCTCTCTGGAGTAGGAAAACAACTAATAGCTTCAGATCACTGCTTTTTCATGCAAATGCATTATAGCTGTAGGTCATTGGCAACTTTCCATTGTGAACTTCTGGTGACAAAGGACGTTGGTGGTTTGCCAGTGAGATTGTCTTTCATTCCTCCTTTTCATAATCTTCGAAAGTAGTGATTTTGTATCATTCACTGTGCCTGAGAGCAGCCCGTATGGTGGCTCAGCAAGCACTGTCTCTTATCAGTCAAGGAAACTATTGACTTATGAGGGAGAAAGTAAGCTGTAATCAGCAAGACAGCTGGGAAAGGGAGACACCAAAACATGTACACTTCCCCAGACTCTAGTAAACCTGTGGTAGTTCTGCCATGTTCTAGCTTAAAGCCAGTTTACTTTGTACTGTGGAACGGGGGAAGAACCAATCTTGAGAACCAAGATTGCCTGTCTCTACATAGTCCCTCCCCTTTGTGTGCATAGATAGCCATGCCTGGCTTCCATTTCTTGGTCTTGCCACACTGTGACAAACAGATGGAGCATCAGTCTTGAACTTTTGATTGCATATCCACAAAAGGTTGTACAAAAGAAACCCCTCAGTCATTTTTCACTTGCATTTTTCAGTTCTCGACGCCCATGTTTTTTTGTCCCCATGTCGTTTGGGTTTTGGTGTAGGTTGAAAGAATGAAAGTTTTACACCGTATTTTAAGCCTATGTCATCATGATACCTGTCTTCCAAACAAGAATAATGCTTAAGAGTTGCATTTTAATGGTCAGCCCCACTAACAGTTTCCAAGAGAGGTTTGTAGAATGTTAGAGTTGGAAGGTACTTTGAAGGTCTTCTAGTCCAAACTCCGGCTCAGTGCAGGTAACAGCTACAGCATCCCTGTAGTGGTCACAAGGCTTGGAAAACCCCAATGAAGGAGAACTCACTACTTCATGAGGCAGACTGTTCCAGTTCCGCACAGTTCTTACTGGCTTTCCTGGGAGTAAGCCCCTCTGAACACAATGGGACTTACTTCTGAGTAGACATGCATAGGATTGTGCTGACAGTTAGGAAATTCTTCCTACTATCTAGCCTAAATCTACTTCCCTGTATTTTCAACTCATTGGTTCTAGTCCTGTCTGCAAGAGCCCCAGAGAGTAAGCGTTCTTCTGTGTGACAACCCTTCAGATACTTGAAGGCAGCTACCAGATCTCTCCTTAGTCTTCTCCAGGCTAAACATTTTCCCCTTAAACTTTCACTGGACTTCAGGGAAACATGCCAGCAGTTCTCTGCAAGCCCAGTTCAAGCTCACATGCTCAGTATTTGTGCTGGGTATGCTTAATGTGTTTGCTTTAACAAGAGACAGGTGGGCAAAAGTCTTGACTGGTTAGTTCAGATCCATATCTGAAATTTAGACAGCCCTTCCTCTTCCTTCACACCTTTGACTTTCCTCACCCACAGTCCCACATCCTCCCAAATTATCTCAGTTGTTCATACCCTTCTTGCCCATAGCTTGCATCCCCTTCTGTTGCTTTCTATGAGTTTTCTCTTTGTGCTCTCTTTTCTTCTGCTGCATTGAAGGACCTCAGGACTGAAGCTTTTTGGCCCACTGCATACTCTGTCCTTTTGGCCATCCAGATGCTTCCTATTCAGGTTCCCTGCTTTTCCAGTGGGTGTCTTCCTCAACTATACTTATTGCCAGCAGCATACGGCCTGTTCTGTCCATTGGCCTCGTGTAAGCCTTTTCTCCTGACTTTTTCATTGCCTCTTGCTTGTTGAAGGCTGCAATCCTGTGTACACTTGCCTGGGAGTAAGGCCCATTGACTATAATAGGAATTCTGAGTAGACATGCATAGGAGTGAGCTGACAGCTCAAAGGTAAGTCCTATTATGTTAAATGGGACTTACACCGAAGTACGTATACTACAATATATAGAATTGCAGCCTAAATTCCTTTCTCATGCTATCCGTACTGAAACTTCCTTTATGCATCCTACTTCATGTATCTGATTCATAGAGCATGACTTACTCTGATCCCTTTGCTTTATCCACCCTGTTTAGATTCCCTACTCCTGGAACCTCCTTCCCATTCACTCCTGGGACTCCTTCCCAGTCCTCACTGTTCCTGCTTGTTCTTCTAGCTCCTCCTGCCTTTAAGCATGAGGTCTTTCTCAGACAAACGGATGTTTCCCTATAATGCTGAGTTTGTTATACTCTCACCTTCCCTCATAGAACCTGCACTGTTTCCCAAATACTCTATGGTTTGCCTGACCCTCTTAGTCATTAGAATGTTAATGAACATTCCATGACATCCCAGCAATTCAGCCAACCCCTATGATGAGAAGCTTGTAGGCATTTAAAAGATAGCAGTTGAAGGAAGCAAGACCAGTGTGAGTATGCCTTGAGTTTGTTGTTTGCTTTTGTGAAGAGTGTCATTTTGTGCAACTGCACCATCCATATTTTTCACCAGCTACATGAGCAGTACGTTAGTAGCACATACAAACCAACCTCCTTGAAGAGAACTGGGAAGACAAAGGTCAAATAACTTGCAAGCCTATAACAGCAGTCAATGTGGCAATAAACTTTGGAAGAAATGAATAAGCAATATTTGATGTTTCCTGCTTAGTAGAGCCTACATGGTAGTGCAAACAGGAAAGAGCTGTTTGCATATTAGTTAAGGCCTCATCCCTGCAGGCTGCTGGCTTATTGCAGCCAACATGTGCGTGAAGCTAAGCAACATAGTGTGCAAAGGGGCCTTGCTGTGAATGTGTCCCCCCCCCCTCTATGAAAGCAACACTTTCCTTCACACCCCTGCAGGGAAAACAGAAATGTTTACAGAAGGAGGGTTGTTGTTAGTAATCCCACCAAAGGATCTTCAATGGCACTTCTTTGCCATTCAGAAATTAACAGTTTTTTTCCACCCATTTTGTTTGGTTTTTTGCTCATCTGCCAGTTTTGTGCGATACTATATAGGCTGGTGGGTGGTTTATCCCCCCCCTTTATTTTCTATATAGGTACTCTTTCATCCTCCATTTCAGCTACCATACTGCACTAGGGATTCCTCTAGGCAAAACTAGACTCCTTCTGATCAAACAGTTCTTTGCCTTTAACAACTGGAGAAGCATGCTGTGCTTGTTGGAGCTCATGATGATTTGTGTGTCAGCTTGGAACTTCTGGTCCACAGAGACCCACCCAAGTTTGCCGCATCACCTCACAGGTCTCACAGGGCCCACAGTCACAGGTAGCAAGAAAGTGTGTTTCTCACACAACAGAAAGACAGGGAAGGACATCTGAAAAAATTCCCATTGGCTATCACTGTATTTACATCACCAGTACAGCTCCAAACAAATGCATCCATTTGAACAAAGTGGATAGTCAATATGCTTGCCAACAATATGCAGTGCCTCCAAACATAATGTAAAACAGGACTGTGTTAGGGCCTTACTTATCTGGTACAGTATACTTATCTGGTATCCTCTGTTATTTGGGATTTAGGGATGTGAATGACATGAATTGATTAGTCTGTATTTCAATCCTGTATCAAAACTCTTGGATTATATTCTTATCAGTTAAATTTAGTTCAAGCCTCTATACATCTCTAGGGCCCTTTCCATATGATCACAAAGACTAGGTGTGCCTCAACTGCATTTTTACCATACTGCAACAATCCTCCAAGCACAATTCAGCGCCATGTCCTATACAACCCCGTGGTGCTGTTTACACACACCAAAAACATTTGGATAAACGTGTGCTCCCGTACAGAGATGGGAGAGTGCAGAAAATTTAAATAATAAAAGACGAGGGGCCAAATAAGACATTTGGGGCAATTGTGTGTTTGTTAAATGTCTGTTTTCCCGATTTGCTTGTAAAATGGGGCGGGGTGTGTGTGTCTGTTTCTATCAAAAGAAGTGTGGAGAGAGGGGAATGACACCCCCCCTCCTTCCCTGTCTTTCCTCAATACATGCTGCACCTTCCAGCAGATTTCTCTCTGCCTGGCTTGCTTCTGCTGTCAGAGCTGGACTGAGGAAAAAACCTGCATGGAGCATGATAGAGTATGTGGGGGGGTTGCTGCTTTCCTCCCTTTTTAGTATAAAAAGTAAACCGATTTGATCCGTGCTTTATAGGCAAGTGGGGCAGGGACATTTTTGTCAAACACGTGGTTACCTTGAACGCCTAAGTTTGCCCTGAAGAAAACGTAACATTTCACAAAACAGTGGGATAGAATGGGGATCGCTGTCTTGATCTTAATAATTTCTGTTTTTTAAAAAAATAACAGGGCAAATGAGCGCTTCAGTATTGAGGTTGGGTAGAATACGCCTTTAAATTTTAGAAAGCAGTACAGATGTGCTCTTGAAGGTGGGAATGTTGTAGTATTCTGATGGTAAGAATCAGCAGTTGAGGAAGGGAAGCAGCCAAAATAGCTATGACCCCTCAGTATTACAATAGAACAAATATACGGTAATAATTAAGCTGGTGTAGAAGGTCGATTCTGCAAACAGTTTTGGGCTAGGAAGTGTCTGTAACTTTTACACACACACACACACACACACACACACACACACACACTGATTAAAATAAACTGAAATGTAATTTTCTAAATATTTAGGCTTACCATATCGCCGACCAGGACGCTCCGTCTTGCCCTTAAGGGGCTGGGGGAGGGAGTCAGAGCGCGCACGCTCTGACTCCCTCCCCCCACCCCGCCCCTTAAGGGCAAGACGGAGCGTCCTGGTCGGCGATATGGTAAGCCTATAAATATTTCTGTTAACCTAACATAAAAGATTAAATACTGAGATCTAGCTGGGTAGGCAGGCTAGATCCACCTTTAAAAAAAACCTAGAGAGCTCAGGCCTTCTCCTGCCCACCCTGAATCTCACCCTTGAAATGAACAACAACAAAATCAAAACAAACTCAACAGCCAAGTACATGTTTCAGTCACAGCACTGAAAACACATTTGGCACAGGAGTTACCATAGATTGCATTTCTTTAAAAAGCCCGTGAAATACTGAAGAAGAAATACTCTATTTCACCCATTGAATCTTAAATTGGAAATTGTCAAATGTTTCTTGTCTGTATGGATTCAAATGCTTAACAGGGTTGAAATCATGAATATATTACATATGTAAGGAGATATTAAGGGCAACGCTAGACGTTAAACTAAATGCCTGACATGGACATTGATTTTCAATAGGAACTTTTTCTATTTAAAATAGTGGGGGGGGGGCTGGTATTGAGTTTGGGTAACATGTAGTTTGCCTCCAAGATCCATCTGTTTTCAAATGATGAAGATTGGAGTAAATTGGCACAAGTGTAGAGGTTTGTGAGATAGTGTGACGTACACAGAGCTTCTGTATCTTCATACCCAAGGGCTGTGCTGGGACACGTTGCAAGGTTATACAAACACTGGGATGACATTTTGTATGGCAGGTCAGCTTTAACGAAGAGCACCCTGCCTGCTTACTTTTCTTGTTCTCTCGTTCACACCCATTCTTCATGCGTTAACTTGCACAGTGTGTTTTTTACCAAGGGAGCAGAGTTTTCCAAAAGAGAAGTGCTTAGCCCCTACGAATGGCAAGCCTGCTGGAAAATCACAGTGGACAGGGGTATGCATTGCTTAATTTCTAAACAGAAAGGTGCCAAGCTCAAAATCAGACTCTTTGTTCTGGAAGCCCTTTCAGATGTGTAGGTGGTGTTGGATTGGAGTTGCACATTGAGGGTAAGGCACTCTGCACATGTTCCAGAGGTATTCTCTTTTTCCGTTGTTACTAGGGGTGTGCAGAACACCTCCCCCCCCCCCCGAGAAATTGCACTTGACTTAGAAAAACTCACTTTGCTTTTCCTTGAAAGTTCTGCAGTGTTTCTTCGAGGGAGGAAACCTGAAACGTCACTTTGAATTTCACATTCTCAAATTTTGGTGCCAATCCTAGTGATGATTTCAAATGTTCCACAGCTGTGTCCTGATAGTAAAAAAAGGTTGCAGAGCCGAGGCTTGAATCGAATTAAGCGCTGAGGGATACATTCAAGGCCCCTGTGGCTGCTTGTCCTTTCTGTTGCGCCACCAACCAGACTGAAGGTCTATGAATTGGACAAGCAATGGCAGCACAGAGATGTAAATCAGAGGATCTCTGTTACCAGTAGCTGCTGGCGACAGCGGCACTAGTGTGACAAAGCTCTGCGGCAGTACGAGATGTAGGGATGAGTCTGTTGAAGTCGGAACCTCTTAAGACCGCCTTTGCAAAACAGTTTGTGGTCCTGTGTGGCAAGGTTTAGAGACTGATGCTTACTTGGGCTACAAAAATTTAAATAAATTTAAATAAATAAATAAATGCTTCAGTTATTAGCAATTTATCAATCATAAATTGCTGATTAAATATGTGGATTGCTAATCTGACCTTAATCCAAACAGTCACCCCTGAAAGGCTGTTTTGTAGGGATTACTTTGCTGTAAACCGTCTGTGTGTATTTCACAACTGAGACGACACGTCTGTTGTTCAGCCCTGAAAGTGTCTGATATTCTCACATTTATTGGGCAATTGTGATAATAATAATAATAATAATAATAATAATAATAATAACAACTTCCTGCTAATTTGGCAAAGAGACATTTTTTCAAATGGTGCTCCTCTTTTATTTAGCAGAGGGAGAGTAACTGTCCATCTTCACCTCAGCTCAGTGTCTGTTCTAATGGCTATTTGCTTGTGTTTCTTCTGCATCTTTTTAGACTGTGAGAGCGATTTAGTTATTTGATTTTCTCTGTAAACTGCTTTGTGAGTTTTTTGCTTTAAAAAGCGGCATTCTTCATAATAATAATAATTTTCACTGGTTAATTCAGTAGAGTGTTTACTGAAAAGCACAACATTTAAAAGTAAAAAACACCCTGTAATTTGCTCAGACTCTGTTAGAAATGTCCATTTTCCTATTTAAGCACACTGAAGAAAATCAGGCACACTATAAAGGCAGTATAATCTCCCTAATTTATCAGTGACTTCAGTTACCTCAGGCTTAACCTTGCTACCCATCTCTTGTTTGAATGTTCTTCCAGAACAGCACCTTTGCATATTAATGTGAAGTACTCTTGTTGAAAAGCAGTATATAGGTATTCTTAGTAATTCTTAGTAATAATAATAATAAAAATTGTTGCTGTAGTTTGGTGTTAAAATGTTGTTCTGGCATTTTTGAATGGAAAATGATTAAAAAAAACCCCAGTCCATTCTCATTTAATCGTCATAATCTCAACTGAGATTGATGGTGTAGTGGTTTGGGAGTCGGACTTAGACCTGGAAGATCCAGGTTCAAATCCCTGCTCAGCCACGAAGCTTCCTGGGTGACCTTGGGCCAGTCACTATCTCTCAGCCCCACCTACCTCACAGGGTTGTTGTGAGGACAAAAAGGAGGGGAGGAAATAAGTACACCTCTCTGAGCTCCTTGGAGGAAGGGCGGTATAAAAATGTGAAAAATAAATAAAAATAAACTGTGACTACATTTGATTGATAGTTTGGCTTTCTAATTTTCTTTTCTTTTTTGTTTAATCAGTGATCTCTTGTGATAAGGAATATTTCATTTTGAAAATAACTGAAAATAGGCATGCTCTCCCTTTAATTTCAAGCTTTTCCCATTGGTGAACTGCTCTTACAATAGGGAATTCTTTCTAACATTCAGTCTAAATTTGCCTCCTTCTTGTCCTATGTCTTTTCCAGCTAAGGCAGTTTTTTTTTTTTGAAGATCTTTCTCTGATATTTTCAAGTAATTAAAGATTTAAAAATATATGAGATGGGCAGCCCAATCCTGTCTAGCAGGACGCAGCGGTGCAAATAAGGTGCCTGCCGCATCCTATCCAGGATGGGGCCTGCCCTGGCGCAACTGGAGGCCTCCTTGGAGTAAGGGAATTCGTCCCCTTACCCCAAGTAGATCCTCAGCTGCCCCAATGGGTCTACTCAACTGTGCACCAGCTATTTTGCTTCTGCGAGAGGAAGAAATATATGATGATGCTGTACAAGCCATTGTATGTGCCTAAAGGGATTCTTGGGATTATGGCCCATGTTAATTATTCCTGAAATAATTCTGCCCTAATTATATTTCTCGTGCAAGAGAAGTTAAAACAAGGGTAATGTAGAGACATGATCACATGACGAACCTTATATCCACCATCCTGTACATGATATAACTTCACATTGGGTCCATTATTGCTATGAAAATTCCTTTTCTGTCCCAGAATCTTCCTCTGCTACCTGATTCCTGTATTTCTTCATGTTCCATTCAAAAGACAACCTCCAACGCAACAAAGATCAGCAATAGCAGAGCAAAGCACTGCAGTAGATTGCTGGGAGCAGAATCCCCACGGGAAATGTTATTTGGTGGCTTTACATAAAGACAAGTAAAGAATTAGGGAGCAGGAATCTTACTCCAGGTGACTTTTATTAGGAATATTTATATACTGCTTTTCAACCAAAAAGTAGTTCACAAAGCAGTTTGCACAGCTAAATAAATAAATGGTGAACAGAGAAACTTATCCAAGATTCCCGTTGGTTTATACATGGGGTGGAAATTACGTCAGGGTCAATAATTGAGTCCAACATCTGTTGCTAATCCCTGTGAGTGTCAGGATCCTGGGCCCTTGCAGCCCTAGGCTTCGGATGTTGAAAGAAGGGGGTTAGGAGCATCACCCCTTTCCTCTTCTCCCTGGCTTTTGGTCAGTCACCTTCTTTCCCAGGAACAGAACTGATAATCGCCCATCATTCTTGGGCTTCTTGCCCAACGTCTCAATAGAGCATTATAATTGGTACAGGTGTATAGAGCCCTGGCCTGCTCTCATGAGAAATGGAAGTACTCCATGATTAGATACTGCAGTGCTATTGGGCCTAGGCAGTGACATTGCAGCTCAATACTTAGCTCCTATCGCCTCACCTCCTGCCTACTTTGGCTGTTGCTGTAACTTGCCTCATCACATTTTTCCATTGGGTAGGCTGGAAAAGTGCTTGGGTACCTTCAGAAACCCAAGCTAGCCCCAGTCTCATGTGATCAGAAACTTCTTTGTACTAACAGTCAAAGGAAACCTAAAAACAAAATAGAATCAGTTTTTATTTTCCTTTGTGCTGAGATAGCCAAGAAGGCAGCATTTGGAATCGCAAATACGGTAAAATCTGTGCTAGATTTCAAGATTGTTCAGCGTTTAAAAAGAGCAATGGTTATGTGATCAGCTGATCTCATTCCACCATGTTGAATAATAAAACAAATGTAAAGAACACTTCTTTTCTTGACATTCCCAAATATCTGGAAAAAATCTAGCGGGGTGACACTCTTGGAGTACCCCTCTTGCAGTGGAGTTTAAAGGTTAAGGTGACCCCTGACAATTAAGTCCAGTCGTGTCCGACTCTAGGGTGTGGTGCTCATCCCCATTTCAAATCCGAAGAGCCAGCGTTGTCCGAAGACGCCTCCGTGGTCATGTGGCCGCCATGACTCCCCTTGCCGCAGCGCGTAGCATGCTCACCCCGTCGCGGATTCGAACTGCTGACCCTTCGATCGACAGCTCATGGTTCAGCGGTTTAACCCACTGCGCCACCCGCTGGCTCCACCCGCAGTGGAGTTTAGGTTCCCATATATTGTTGGGATCAAACTAGATGTGACTGGGATCATGTAATTTGACACAGGGAGGTTTTTAGCTTTTATTCGTTTAATAGCGTATGGGAGGCAGTGTGTGAAATGGGGAGAAACTGCAGTTGGGGGTACAGGAATTTAAAACTTTGCCCTTGTATGGTTGTGACCACAATTGTGTGCACCCCTGTGTGCTGTTGACGGAAAACCCTGGGCCAAATTACACGTTTCCCGTCATGTGTAGTTTGGTCCTTATTTGGCATGAAATTATAATGAAAATGGAAGGCTCAGTTGAACTAAAGAACCTTGTGGGCTCCTAAAATTTCTTTAAATGTCTGCTGTGGCTCATTGCTAATTTTCTGTTTGCTTTTGTTAACCTTTTTCCATTCAAGCCAGGTGAATATGAATATATATATATATAATTGAGAATAATTTACCATTCTCTGAATAGTGAATTATATTGCTGTTGTGCTGCAGAGGAGTTTGCTAATTATAGCCAGTCATTAGCAGCTAGTCTGTGTTGAAGCAGTGCCAGTTTGTACAGCCTTGAAGTCTTTAAAACAAAGATGTTAATTGCGTTTAGGAAGCACCCTTTAGACTTAAGAGCGGTGTTTATGGTGGTGTTTATGTCATCCGTTTCTGTGACATAGTCCTAATGTAAATTGCAGAGTGAAGGAAAATCTTCCCAAGATTAAAACGAAACAGATTTTTTTTCATATATCTAAATATATAGTTAGCTTTGCTTCAAGGAAGTATCGGCTTTCCAGACATTTCTTCAAACAAATAATGTCTGAACAGTTAAAAAAAAAAAAAGCTGAAATGACAAGATTTTGCTGCATGGAAGGGGAGAGAGGGTTTTTTTTTTTTTTTTGTAACAAGATGAATTTCCTGAAAAGGGGATGTTTCTTCTGCCATGTAATTATCATATTTCTCTTGGCAAAGCCAAGGTTTGAGGCTCTGCTAAGATACAGTCTTGAATAAAAGTTAAAAGTTTGCTGCTTTGAAAATAATAGAAAGAATCTGGAAAGATATATGTTTACTAGGCAGATATCACTCTGGAGAGATAGCAAGAGGCACAGTTATCAGGATGCAATTCTCCTGTATACGAAATGCTTTTGATTCTTATACAAAGACAAACAAAAAATTGTTGGTGAGGAATGCATTGTTTTCATTTAGTAAATTACTAGACTTCGTTGAAAAAGGAGCTGTTTGTCAACCTCCTCATATTCCTACTTCTCTTATCCCATTGTAACCATGCAAAATATCTCTCTGAAGAAAATGCGAGTTGGAAATCATTCCCTTCTTCGAAAGGGGTATCAGGGGAATAATCAGATTTGGAATAATCAGATTTGGAGTGGTTACTGGAAACCAAGTCACTATGTATTATTTTATTACACTCATTCTGACTTGTAGGTAATTGGGCTGGTATCCAGATGTGACTTTTCCCAAACAAATACTAAAGGGATTAGTGGCACTCTCCTTCTTGGATCCCTTTTGCAATACCGGAGGCCTTTTGTTTTATATTGAAAGTTACTGGATAAGAACTTGACAGAGATGGATCTCAGCTTTTCATTTTTCTCCTTACTTCTGAAGTAATTTTAGAGTCCGCTTCAGCTTTGAAAAAGCATGTAACCTCTCCCACTTCCTCCCCAAAAGGGAAATATTGTGAGATTATATTGATGATAACGGAACTTTGTGTTGGCAGCAGAGGAGTTAAACAAGAGTAGATGGTTGAACTGTGACAAAGCTGTATGAATGTGTGGGGGAGAACTGTTTGTTTAGCCAGAAGTTACCCTTAAGTTTCCTTAGCTAGATACAGAACCGAGGAAGCAAACCACATTTTAAACAGAAAAGTGATATACCGTCTTCCAATCCTTGAGCTTGTTACCTTGAAAAAGTTCCTGGATAGGAACGAAACGTTGGCTTCTTGCAACATCTTCAGCTTTGGATTTTTAATGTAATTTTCAGTCCTGATCACAGCCCTGATCACGTGTCAGTATTGTGGAAATTGTTTTTAATTATTCTTGGCTTCTTAAAGAAAAAAACTACATGGCACCCTTACCTGTATATCCTATTTCTCACAAGATTATACCGGGCCATGAAAGCTTCCGCTCGAATTTAGAAAAGTGATTTGCCTCTTCAGCATTGCGAAGGGTTGTGGTAGAAAGGTCAAAGAAGCATATGTTTGTGCTTGGGCCAACAGTTTTGTTGAACCATGAGCTGCATTATGCATGTTGTGTTAGACTTTGTTTGCCTTAGCTTTAAAGAGTCACTTAAATAAGGTTCATGTGAACGTTTTAGTTTGCAGTGTATTATTTTGCCACATGTCAAACAGGTCATCTGGCACCTTTGGCATGGTGTCCATTTCAGAAACAGGCATTGCTACTAGTTTGAGTTTGCATGTAGCTCTCCCCAGTAGTGCTGGCTCAAGAGATGGCAGATTTCTAAGCAATGGAAACTCCTTAGCACACTGTTTATCGATTTTTCAGTGGAGGTTTGTCTCAGAGGGATGAATGGGGATGGATGAAGCCTCGGTCTTTTCACCCCCTTATCTCTAGCACCTAAGATTGTTCTAATACAAATGTCCGCTGTGTAAGCAGTGTTAGTCCTGTCAGATGAGTGGCGAAGTTTACAGGGCTGCTGCATTATCCGTGCTGGGACTTGCAGTAGTAAAGCTTACTGAAAAATTCAAGAGATTCAAATGCTTCCAGAATGGAAATGGATGATAACTCTGGAATCACTTTTGTCGTTGTACACATCCTCTTGTTCTGCTTTTCCAGCTTCTCCAGCTTTTCCAGCTTCTCATTGCCCTGAAGACTTCCACGTCAGCTTTCCAAAGCTTCCAGCACTTACTTATTGCACTTTCTGTCCACTGTCATCTTTTCTCACTGAAGATGTGGTTAAAATCTTGATTAAATGAACCACCTAATGAACAGCTCAACCTTACTCTGTCACCCAAGGTTTGATTGGGAAGGGAAAGTTAACGCCCCATTATGAAAGAAGTCAACGGAGGCATGTGATTGATTGTTCAATTCACAAGTTTCACCTCTCTGAAGTCCCACTAATTAAGTCAGTTCCAAAACAGCATAAAACAGGTCATGGAGAGATAGGGCCAAGTGTTTGGGGTTTTTAACTTCTCACACATTCTTATCCTTTATTAAAAAAAAAGGTGGATCTTAGGCCCTATAATTCCACCCGCTGCTCCTGTCTGTAAGTCTCTTTTTGTTTTAATTTTTTCTCTTTTGTTTTGTTTTTAGACCCCAGACAAGCACAGTCATCCCCTCCATGGTCCTATGACCAGTCTTACCCATCATACTTGAGCCAGATGACTTCACCATCCATTCATTCCACAACTCCCCTGTCCTCCACACGAGGCACGGGGCTTCCAGCCATCACCGATGTGCCCAGACGGCTTTCAGGTAAAGACCATGTTTGAACTAGTTATCTCAGGTAGAAGCAGGGAGGGCATAGGCTGTTGGAAGATAAATACTTGCTGCAGCATACTTCCCTCATCTGCAGGTTAACAAATGCAGTTGAGGTTGCTTCGTTTGCCAAATTCTTTGGTATAACTTTGGCCTTTGTGGCTTGAATGTTTGACGATTCCTTGAAGTCACAGTATCTTGTGGCTTCGGTCTGCTTTGCTTTGCACTATTTTCAGCACGGGATGCTTTGCTCGATCTGTTTTATTTAAACAGTTGTGTATTCTTTCGTTTTGGCAATCTCTGCTAAAATCAAGCTCTCATAAATTAGATTTTTTTTTTATTATTACTGTACTGACAAAGGTCTCCGTATCTGTGATAATAAGGTCTCACACTCATTCCTTTTAAAGACAGTAGTCTGAAAAAGCCACTTTGCATAGTTGACGTGTACTTAAAAGCCCTGTCAGAATCTAAGTTATGGGAACGGATTGGACAGATTAGTCCATGGCTTATGAAAGAGGAAAGGAAACCTTCCTAGAAACACATCCTAAGTAGCACTGATATCAGTCATGTTAAACAGATTTGATACACACACGGCACACCCTGAACTCAGTGTGATCCATTTCTGTGTAAAATAATCTGCTTGTTGTATTGTAATACGGCATGCAGTGGCAGTCAGTCACCCTCTGTATTTTGTCATATGGGGGGAACCTAAAGGAAGGGTGCCAGACCTGCTAGAAAGAGACAGGTGTGGATATTAGCGACCTGTCTGCCTGAAGTATGTGTAACATATGGAAAACTTTATTATTCATGATTAAAGCGTGAAGAACTCGGGCTCCTCTATTAGCTCTCCTTATCTCCACCCCAGGTTTTCAAGGCATTGTGATCGACTCTCATTCCATACACCTGTTTGACTCTCAGCCAGGTGAATGTCTATCTTGCTTTTTTTTTTTTTTTGCTTCTCTTAAAACCTCAGACACAGGACTATATAAATGTTACTTCACTTCACTGCATCTCTGACAGGTTGAACTACAGCCAAGAGGCAAATAGGATTTGATTAGTCCAGATTCTTTCATTTCTTTTATCTCAGAGGAGGGAAATTTTTACTCCTCAAACAAAGAGCAGCAAAAGCCTTTCTGGTCTCGGCACTTCAGTGTGTTTTCAGAGGGTTAGGATACATTTATAGTC
This sequence comes from Plestiodon gilberti rubricaudatus, assembly GCA_026170595.1. Taxonomy (NCBI): domain Eukaryota; kingdom Metazoa; phylum Chordata; class Lepidosauria; order Squamata; family Scincidae; genus Plestiodon; species Plestiodon gilberti. The sequence goes on from JANXHW010000001.1 coordinate 143,354,712, forward strand.
ACGTCCACATTGGATAGATTCAGACTCATGGCTTCTAGAAACACCATCCACCCATCTCTCTTTCCCAACTATGAAGCTTGTTTTGATTTGAACTGGACCAAATATTTTGGGTTTTTGTTTTAGACCATCCTTGTTCAGCTCAAGTCTCCTCTATATAGCTTTGGATTGTCAAAGCAGTTATTTTTGCAGCTTTGCCGCTGGCAATACCTGCGGGGAATGGCTAAGCTGGGACTGCAGCAGCTGTGGAACCTTCGTGCCCTGCAGCCCTTGCTTGTCAGTGTGCATTCAGACATAAGTGCCTAACATGTGGAAGAGCCAATGTGCTTGGAAGTCCTACTATCAAAGTACAGCAAGCGAGCAAACTCTCTCTCTCTCTCTCTCTCTCTCTCTCTCTCATCCTTTTCCTTTTGAGAAGAAGTTGATGCCTCCGCTAGCCTCTCTTCCTTGGATTTTTTAATTTCCTTTTCCAAAAGAAAGGGAAGCCACGTTTGTAGGTAATTAACTGCCCAGTCTTATTTAGACACCATACCAGTTGCGCATGGATGTTAGCACAGCAATGCCATGCCAGCACACTGACGCAACAAGGCCAAAAGGCCAAGCCTGTCCTAGCAAAACAAAGCTGATGCAGCCCTCCCCACTAACACCACCAGTGTCCATGGAAACACTGACACAGCCTATTATCCATGGAGCAATGTCCTGACATCAGCACGTCTTTGGTGCATCATCACCGTGACAGCGGTCCGTCAGCCATGCGGTGTCTGTATGCCGTCGGCTTGGTGTCAGTGTGTCATCTGTGTTATATCCATGTGTCTTTGCCATGATATCAGTGCACCATACATACGACATCAGTGCATCATCTGACGTCCATGGTCATCATGTGATGTCTGTGGGTCACCAGTGTGATGCCCAAGGAGGCGAACCCTGCATGCAGTGAGCTGCAACACTGGCTGCCAGAGAAGCATTGCCAGGGTGAACTGAGCAGAGGGTGGGTGGGGCCAGGTGAAGGGTCAAGATATGGTGTACATCAACTTCTCCTCATCCTTCCTATGTCCCTCCCACATCATACTCCAATCTCCTCCATGCTTTGGCCTCTCCACTGGCAGAGTTGCAGTGGTGTTCGAGTAATGTGCAAGCTATGTTGATGAGACATTTTTCCAGCATTGTGCCGCATCCCTGATGCATCCGTCAACAGGCAGACTTCCATGCTAATGGGGCTGTTGTTGCACTAGTGTACATTGAGATACATTGACATGTCTTGAGGATATGGTTGGGTCTTTAGTAGGACTGTGAGTTTTATAGCATGTTGAGCCACATTGGGTTATAGCAGTGTTTCCCAAACTTTTTCGACCTGCGGCTCCCTTGACCATTGGCAACCTTTGGCCGTGGCTCCCTGTTACATTTTGTTATGCATGCCAGTTGGCATTGCACTGTTTTCCAAAAGGATTTTCCGAATTGGCATTGCACTGTTTTCCGTGGCACTCCGCAGTTCCCCTGGCTGGTTTCCACAGCTCCCTTGGGAGCCACGCCTCCCAGTTTGGGAACCACTAGGTTATAGTTTCTCAAAGGACATGGCTCCAAACCTTTTAAAATAAAGGTTAAAAGCGTATTTATAAAAACTGAAATGATTAGTAAGGTTCTGTAGCTTTCATAGCCAGAAACTATACAAATTAATTCCAACTTCACAGGATTAACAGCCATGTAGAAATATTTATGTTTACAAACGTCTACAACGTTAACACGTAAGAAACAGTTTAAAAACACTAATCTATAGGATACAACGTTTCATCCACACGCTGCCGACCTCCTCAGGTATCAGGCAACAGAGTTGCAGAGATGTTACCCTAGTACATCAAGAGGCTAACATCTCTGCAACTCTGTTGCCTGATACCTGAGTGCCAGTGGGAAGGCCAGAGGCTTCTCCCGTGCACCGGAGACTCGTTGGCCACCCACCAATGCGTGTAGGATGGCGGGGGAGGTGGGAAGAGGTGGGGGAAGGGTGGATCAGGTCCAGGAAAGGGGCGGGTTTGGTGGCAGCAGTGGCCGCTGAATCCTAGCTTCCTTCCTGGACCCGATCCTGTGGCATGGGTCCACATGGCTCAAGCAGACTCCTCTGCACTGGGTAAGGGAATGAATGTTCCCTTACCCAGAGGAGACCTCTATAACTGCCCGCCCTGCAGGATGGAGCGGTAGCCATTTTGGTGTCGCTGCATCTGCGAGGGGGGGGATGGGGGATAGGATTGGTCTGTTAGGCTGCAATCCTATACATGCTTTCCTTGGAGTAAGCCCCATTGAACACAATAGGACTTGCTTCTGAGTAGACCTGCATAGGATTGTGCAGTTAGTGAGACATGTATTCAAGATACATGCAAATATGCCACACATGCACAACATGAAGCATTGTGTTCTAGATCTGCAGATTAACACTGCAGAGCTGCAGGGACCTATGGAGCAGTAGGGTTCCAAAGTAAGTGATGCTCATTTTGTTCCGTTGGTCTGTGATGTTCTTGATTGATTTGGGGATCTTTAGCAGGAGACAGCTGGCAACCATAGTGTGTACTTTATATATGCTCTGTGTGTGTGAAAAAACGTTACATGTGGACAAATAGAACCTTTGTACCTGTGTCAAGAAGGAACGTTAGGAAAGATAATGGAATCCAGTCCAGTAAAAACAAAACGAGGAATTTTGTTTCGCCGAAATCAGTGAGCACTTGCATTTGATCTTAGCTGAGCCAGAATGTCACCTAGAGTTGTGACAGTCAGTAACAAGCTAGTCAATCACAGTTTGACTGTTAAATGTGGCTTTATTTTAATTGTGATCTAATGTATGCTACCTAAAGCCTAAAATTCCTAATAATAGCCCAGGAAAAAGCCAAGTTAAAATGTACATGTTCTGAAAACAGATGCGTTTCTTAAGTTAGAGAACAGTCTGTGAATATAGCAGAGTTTATCATCTTTTTGCATGTATTAAAACTGGCACGCTCAGAGGGGAGTTTGTGCGCCACATCATAAGTGTGCCTTTCCTGGGAATTTTCAGATGTCTTTGTTTACAAATACTGTACACCATAGTATGCTTTTCACAAATGCGCACCTTTGTCTTAAAACTTGTTCATGTCAAAGTGAGTCCCAACTGATTTCAAAATAAATAGTGTGCTTAGAATCACAACCTTAGCCTTCCAACATTTCTGCAAGCTAGCTATTGGAGGAATATTTATTTATTTATTTATTTTAGGAATTTGTAGCCCGCCTTTCTCCCGAGGGCACTCAAGGCAGCTTACAGCATATTAAAATACATAAACACATTAAAACAATTTAAAAACACATTAAAATAATTAAAACACTTAAGTTAAAAATAAACAATCCCAGTGGGTCACCAGTATTTACATATATTAAAACCATTTGTTAAAAGGTCAGCCCACCATGTCAGACATTAAAAGCAGTCCTGAATAAAAACATCTTAAGGCCCCGCCGAAAGGCCTCTAAAGAGGGAGTCGTTCTTAATTCCAAGGGGAGGGAATTCCACAATTGGGGCGCCACCGCCGAGAAGGCCCTATTCCGCGCCGCCATCCCCCTCACTTCTGTCAATGGCGGCACGGTTAACAGGGCCCCCCCTGATGACCTCAGAGTACAGGTCGGATTATAAGGAAGGAGGCGGTCCCTCAAATACCCTGGACCCGAGCCGTTAAGGGCTTTAAAAGTCAAAACTAGCACTTTGAATTGTGCCCGGAAACGAACCGGCAGCCAGTGTAGCCGCCGAAGCAACGGTCCGACTGAGTCGAACCGACAAGCCCCGGCAACCACCCGGGCCGCCGCATTCTGCACTAGTTGCAGTTTCCGAACAAAGGCAGCCCCACGTAGAGCGCATTGCAGTAATCTAGTCTAGATGTCACTAGGGCATGGGTCACTGTGGCCAGGTCTGCACGATCCAAGTACGGTTGCAGCTGGCGCACCAGCCGAAGCTGGGCAAAAAAAACCCCTGGCCACAGCCGCTACCTGGGAATCCAGGAGCAGCTGCGCATCCAGGAGAACCCCCAAGCTGCGGACCTGCTCCTTCAGGGGGAGTACAACCCCATTCAGAGCAGGACGATGATCCAGTACCTGAGTCGTAGACTTCTGGACCAGAAGAACCTCTGTCTTATCAGGAATAACGGTGACCTGCTTCACAGAGTTGTTGTACTGGTAAAAACAATAAAGACTGTAAAGCACTTTGTACAGTTAAAGATAGTGTAGATATGATAAGGGGGAAAGTGGAAGAGGAGGACTTGTTGGAGACCAAAAAGGTTAGTCAGCAGAAGTAGAGCCAGGCCATCCTGATTCTACATTTGTGTAACTTGCCTGTTTAGAATGCATATCAAAAGAGAGTCAGGTTTACACATTTTGAAACTGTTAAGAGCCCACCATGGTCAGACCAAAAATCCATTAAGTTCAACGTCCTGTTTCCCACTGTAACCAACCACTGTGACCAACCCGGGAAGCCCACAAGCAGGGCATAAAAGGCAATAGCCCTTTCCCACCGTTGCTTCCCAAGAACTGGTATTCTGTGGTATATGACTTCTGAACCACCGTGACTAGGAACCATTGATAGACTTGTTCTCCATGAATTCTTCTAGCCCCCTTTTAAAGTCATCTAAGCTAGTGGCTATCACCCCATCTTGTGGCAACAAATTCCATAAACGAACTATACGTTGTGTGCAGAAGTACTTTCTTGTGTCTGTCCTGAATCTCCTGCTGATATTTCATTGGCTAACCCCAGGTTCTGGTGCTATGGGAGAGGGAGTTTATCTCTTATCTTCATCCAGGCCATGCATGATTTTATATACTTTTATCATGTCCCGTTAGCAATCTTTTCTCTAAACTAAAAAGTCCCAAATCTTTTGTCTTTCCTCATAGGGAAGGTCTCCAGTCGGTTGATTGTTTTGGTTGCCCTTTGTTGTACCTCTGCAATGTTTCAGGCGGTGGGAAGGGTGTAGGGTGGGCGGGCCAGGGTGGCGGGGAAGAGGGCATCCAGGGAGGAGGGCAGGGATATCGGTGATGTGGTCCGCCAATATCATAACCCCCTTCCTGGGCCTGGCTGGCCTTACACGGCCTCCCTGGATGTGCACCAGCAAAATAGCTGGCGCGCATCTGAGGAGGCCCATTGGGGCTGCTGGGACTTACACCAGGGGAAGTGTAAGTTCCCCCAAAGTATGCCCCGACTCTGCTGGCGTGGGCCACATCCTACGCAGGAGTGGGCTGTAAATGAGAGTCTTAAAGACAACGGCTAAAGTCTGTGCAAGAATGCGGCAATCCTAATTGTAACATCACATTCTGCACCCATTACAATATCAAAGGGGCAGGGGCTTCCGTTGGCCCAGAGCTAGGATTCATTCACTCTGCAACCCCTCCGAACTTCTAAACACCTTTCCCCCATCAGGGTCCCAAGAACCCAGTCTCTCTTCCCCCATTGTTTCAGGCATATATTCTGCACCAATAAACTGTCTAAATTTCCTAGACCATTGCATGTAAATTACAGAATACTTTTTATACTGAAAAGAGGAGAAGGATGAAAAGATTCAGGCTGCAATCCTATCCACACTTACCTGAGAGTAAGCCCCATTGACTATAATGGAACTTACTTCTGAGTAGACTTGTATTGGATTGGGCTCACAGTCAGGTATGTTGTTTGAGTGATCAAGGAACATTTGCATTTTAAGGTAGGCTCTAGATTAGAGCAGTAGATATTTTTTTAAGTTCTGTTTATCTGAACGACCTACCGCAACGTGTCCGTATTTAGTTTGAGTGATATTGAATGCCACCCAGGCATCATACCACCTTGGCATGGAGGAACAGAACATCAATAGAGACGTTTCTTTTTAGAGTGGAATCTTTCATTAAGGTCATTGTTTGAAGGCTACGAGTACGATTGCTCTCCTGCCTCAAGAATATAGGCCAGGATTTTCAGATGTGTGTGGCCTAAAATGAGGCCCTTGTTTCCAGATTCAGGCCCCAAAATAAATAGCTTAGATAGCCTAAATATAATCCTTTCATTCATTTAAAACTACTGTTGAGAGAAGACGAAAACAGGAAAATCTGTGACAGAAAAAGAGAAGAGAGCTTCATACACCGTCACCAGTTTGGGTTTAAAAACTGTTAATGGAGGAAAAGAAACTAGTGGAACTTTCTTAAATGGAATATATTTGTTGCTGGTACAGGCAGGAAATAGCATACTGCAATCAATGTGTGAGTGCATAGATATATGTTTTATCTGAGCTTTTTGTGCAATGTGTTTTATATTTAGGGCACATATCAGGATTTGCATCTGTTTTCAGAACTTGCTGCTAACAGTTAGTAATGATGCCAAAACATACTTGAGTTCCAGCTTGAGACCAAATGATACTGCCTTTTTTGTTATCCCTAATTTGAGGCCTGATATTAATTAAGGACATTTTCCATAAGCACCATATCCTTTTTCTGAAGTGCTCATTAAAATTATATTAACTTAAACTGGAATAAGGCCTCACAGCCTGAACTGTTTTGGTAATGATTTATTCCTAGCTGGCCTTTTTGGCTTTTGTGTAAGCAATATGCTAATTCTTAATGGGGACAGCAAAATGTCTGATTCCAGACGTTGGAAAGGAACAGATTCTACCACCCTAGTTTCTGAAACTGGAATCGGTGGGATCTTCAACATGGGAGGGCTTACAAGGTTGGGGCTACAAGAGCTAAGCACTGTACCTAGATATCATTTTGCATCTAGGATAGTTAGCAAGGTGGGTGCAGCTTGAGCAACGTTTTCTTTAAAGTCTGAGGTAAAGTAGAATCCAACTCCCTTTCTTGACCTGGATTTCATTAAGTCAAGGTTTGGATCAGGATCAAAGCTTAACAAAGTATTTTTGTAATTAACAAGTACTAAAGGCATTTCTTTTACCTGGGAGAAGACAAAATCCATGCCCTACTTTGTGTACATTTATCACTCTGCATTCAGATACCTTCTCAACACAAGAGAGCTTGAGAAATCATTTGTTCATCAATAAAGATGAGATAGTTGAATGATTCTCTATAAAACTTTTAGAGCTGAAAAGTATTTGCCCCCCACCCCACACAATTATCCTTAAAATCCAAGCCGGGCCAAGTCACTTCTTCATGTCCCGCATTGCTCGACGACCCGGAAGTAATTAGTAGTGATGTGGTGATGTCATCACGGCACCGTCAGTTATCTTCCAGTCACCGAGCAATGGATGGCGGTGACACCAAGGTGATGCCATTGCTCAACCATGAAGCTTCCTGGGTGACCTTGGGCCAAGTCTTTATCTCTCAGCCTAACCTAACTCACACGATTGTTGTGAGGACCAAAGGAAGGAAGGAACCATGTACACCACCTGGAACACCTTGGAGGAAGGACAATATACAAATGTGGAAAATAAATATTCGACAATATCTGACAGCTGACATGAAATAGTAGTCAGGTTTTCACAATATCTGACATGTAATAGTATTTTACAATATTTGACAATCGATTTACAGTAGTCATGAGTACTGGACATGTATGTAGTGGTGAATATTTTGACAATATATGACATCTTGTATGCAATAGCAACCAGTATTTGACAGTATTAGATCTGCAGTGGTGAATATTTTATTGTAATTGACTGCAGACGTGCAGGAGCAAATTGAATTTGATAGCCGACTTGCAATATAGTTCAGTAAATTTAATGTTCACATCATTTAGCCAGTCAAAACAGACAAATTTCAAAATTGGATGTAAAATTTTGATTCTAGAATTCAGATGCAAATTTTGAGATTAAATTGTGTCTTCAGGGTGCTGAATTTGACATTTTTGCAAATTCAGGGAAAGCGGTAGTAAAAATGTTGATTGTTCTATTTTTTTTTTTAGTATTTATTGTATTTAAAAAGGAAAACAAAACAAAAAAGACTTCCAGATAAGTCCTGTTTACTTCTCATATTCAGTCTGTCAAAATATACTTGGATAGGCAGCAGATAAGAAACTTACCCATTTTATCATTATTCTCTCCAGGTTTGTGAAGTTCATTATTTAAATGACAGAATTATTATAATGCTAGCGTAAAATGATTTAGGCTCAAAGTTAACTACTTTGAAATCAACAGGAAAGATTTAAGCACACGCTCAACTGTTCTGTTGCAGTCAGTGGAACGATTAGAGTGTTTATCTTTGGCTAAATCAGACATGGGGAAGCTACCACTCATGGACTAGAGCTGGCCTATGAGGGCCTCCAGTCTGCCCTCTGGCTGACTGCAGTGCTGCCTCTCATTTGGCCCTTCAACTCGCTGTTGCTGATGGTCTCCCACATGGGGCGATGTTTGGCTGTCCTGTGAGTTCGACTCTCGCCATCTCCTCCTCAAACTCCTGGACAGTGGTGAGTGTGAAGGACTCCCCTGGAAGGGACTGCCCTGACTGGCAGACTGCGGGTTGTTTGTATGTGCACTTGGGCTTAAACCTGTGAGTGCTTAACTGGGGTCTGGGGAAGGAAACTGAGTCATGGATTGTAAAGGGGGAGAACCCTGAAGGGGTGTGTACACGTGTACAGGGGTGTCGCTATAATGGGACCAAGGGGAGCAAATGCCCCAGGGTGACAACTGCAGTCTCCTCGTGAGGAGGAGCCATGGCGGAATTTTTAAGCTCCACAGCTGCTTTTTGCAGCCAGGGGGCTATATGAGCAGCTGCGGAGCACAAGCATGCCAAAATCGACACATTTTGGTGGCCCTCACACCCTCCCTGAGTCTTGGAAGGTTTCAAATGAAGCCTTCATGTGTTCCGTGTTCTCCCTCCCCCCCTCCCGGTGACCCAGCTATCAATGCAACTGCTATGCACTTGTAAACTTGTGTGTGATTTATTGTTTGGGAGAAGAAGCTGGATCATATTGGTTGCTGCTTCTGCTTCTACTGGATCATATTGGTTGTGAACGTTTTGTTGAAAAGCGGTATATAAATACTGTTAATAATAATAATAATTAATAAACAATAAATTTTCACTGTTTTTTTGTGAATTGTTTGCTGCCTTGAGCACCTCCTTTTCAGAAGGGGAAAGCTGGGATAGAAGTACTGTATTTTGATAGATAAATGTGTATTATTGGCCTCTGAACAATTTCTGCTGCTGAAAATGACCCATTAGGTCAAAAGGTTTGCCCTCCTATGGGCTTTGCTGCTTATTAAAGTGAGTTCTGGTGTTTTTTTAAAAAAACGTGACCTGATTTCTGGGCATTAGACTCATGTTCCCATTTTAGTTCCATATCAAAAATACCTACCGGTAGAAACTTATTTTTGTTTGTCTGTTAACTGTAAATGAAGACTTCCCCAGTTCAAATCTTGCCTTTGTCATAAGTTCTCACCAGGTGGCCTAAGGCAAGTCACTCCCTCTCAGTGTCACCTCCCCAGCTGCAATATGGAGATAGATAATCATACTTACTCACCTTAGAAGGCTGTTGTAAGGACAACATCAAGATAATACATGTGACACATGTCTTTGCAAAGGTTGGGAACCCCCCTGCATTAGCACATTCAGAAAGCACTATAAAATGTTAAGCATTATTATGAGTTGCTGCTTCCTCTGTGGTTTTAAGAATGTCATGGTCCATCTGCAGGAACATTTGATAATCCCACTGAAGGTTGGAAATGTTCTTTTAAAATGAAATCATTTTAATATGAAATCAACATTAATTGAAGTGAAACATTAATTGAAGTAAAATCAACATTAATTTGTCACCTACAGTTTCCCACAAACAGCACACTCTCCCAAACCAGCCTCTCTTTACTTTTCCTGTAATGACGCCAGTTATCAGAAGATGATGTATATACATATATGCCACTGAGGAAGCACGTCAGAAAGTCAGTCTTCCTCACCTCTCCATATTCCTTTCTACTCAATGCACAGCTCTTTCTGCACCTTGTGTTGACAGCTTATCCCTGTATAGATGGAATGTTTGTGAACACTCCAGGATACCACATCGTCTCAGCCAGTGGTTAGGGGGCAACTTCCAAGATATCCTATAATTGCCAACATGTATCTGCCTATCTCCTTTTTTGCAAGTTCCTCTTCTATTTTTTGTTTTTTGAACAAAGTTTAAGATTTAGGATTGGATGCTGCAATTTAAAACGGTGGAGTGAGTGCTCTGCCATTCCAAGCCGTCGCAAATGTGCCGTAAAGCACGTTTGCGACGACTTTCGAGTAAGGGTGGCCGGTGCGGAGGCCTTCACTCTGCTGCCAGATCGTCCCCACGGCCACTGGAGAAGGTAACTGATCCCCCGGCGGGCATGGGGGCAGTCCAGGTAGCGAGGGAGGGGGCCATTGGCCGAGTCGGCCCGGGGGGGCAGGAATGGCTACCACCATATCCCCTTCCCAGACCGGCGCAGCCATTACACAGCCTTCTCGGACTTGCGCCAGCTATATAGCTGGCAGAAATCCGAGGAGGCTCATTGGGGCTTCCCCACTTAACACCGGGGAAAGGTGACGAACGTCCCCTTCCCCCAGGCAGACTTCTGGGCTGCTCTCAGAACGGGGATAGAATCCGGCAGGCAGCCTGGACTTAGATACTTAGGCAGGATTGCTGTTGTTTCTTGCTGGTAATAGATTACTAACAGAATGCATAGGTAGAGCAATAAGAGCACATCTGGATTAACACAGAGTGGCAACAAACTGTTAGCTTAGGGCAGTGGTGGCCAACCTTTCAACATGAATGCTCCTGGCCCTTTAATTTTTACCGAAGGGTGTATATGCGCATGTGGAGTTAAATGCGTACACCTCGGACTAGGAGGAAATGGGTTTTAATGGTTGTATAGGCTATGCTTTCTCTTAGACCAGGAGTGGCCAGCCTTTCAACATGAATGCTCCTGGCCCTTTAACAGTTGCATAGATGAGGGCATTTCAGTAGGTGCAGCTGCTTTAGCAGCACCATCAGCAAGTGCAGCTGCCAAGATTCTGTCTTCTACACAGCTCTTAAGAACGCAGAGGCCCTAATGGTGGAAGGTTGGCCATCCCTGGCTTAGGAAGAAGAACAACAGACTGATGTCATACTCACATAGGTCACATACTGAACTGTCTTGGTTCCTTCAGAATGCTCTGTCATTGTTCGGAGTTTTTTAGTTAAAAAACAAAACAAAGCAGGAGTGATTAAGGGGGACACCAGAAGGGTTTATAAAATTATGCCTGATGTGGAGAGAGTGGATTAGGAGGAGTTTTTCTCCCTCTCACAACACTGGAACTCAGGGTGATCCAATGAAACTGATTGGCAGGAGAAGGCGGTACTACACACAGCGCTTAAGTCATGTATGGAATTCACGGCTGCAAGACGCGGTGATGGCCACTAGCTTTGATGGCTTTAAAAGGATGTTGTAGGAATTCATGGAGGATAAAATCTGTCGGAGGATACTAGTAATGATGGCTCCAGGTTCAAAGGCAGTGTGCTGCCACTGGATATCAGTTGTAGGGAGCAACAGCAGAAGAAGGTTGTTGCCTTCATGTCCTGCTTGTAAGCTTTCCAGATGTATCCGGTTGGGGTAGTAGCCCTTTGATGCGATCCAGCAGGGCTCATCTTATTCTTTTGTCCTATTGCTGCCCAAGGGGAGGAAGCATCCTCCTAGGCAGAAGGTATATCCAACATGCTTAAGGATCTGTCTTACAGTTCTGCATTCCTTCTAGCTCCTCCATTTGATCCTTCATTGGCTACCCCAGATGGCTGCCAAATCAATTGCTTTGATTGAAAGTAGAATGTATATGTGTACGTCTGTGTTGGGAACACACATTTGTTTATATTGCAGCCATGTTTATGAATGGATTCTGGTGACTCCTAACTTTGCAGCAACCACTTTCAATGCTTGCAGTTCTAACTATATGTAGAGAGATGGTCACACAGTAAACCCAAGTATTACTAGGTTCTCTAATTCCTTCGATTTCAGCGTAGCTATGAAAATATGGGAAGTTGAACTTGGCATATGACCAGAGACCATACTTCTCATGTAGCCTCTTCACAAGACACTTTTAAGTTAGTACTACCGTGTACTCTAACCATAACCTAGACCACTGAAAGTTTGCATGTTTTACCATGTTCCTATTTGTTCCGTGGTTTTTTTATTTCCAGATTTTAAAATAATGTTGTACTCAATGTTAATACCCCAAATTGGCAATTCTACATTTCTGACACTTAGGCAACGTCATTGTATGATTTTTAGCGCTCTCTCTCTCTCTCTCTCTCTCTCTCTCTCTCTCTCTCTCTCTCTCTCTGTGTGTGTGTGTGTGTGTGTGTGTGTGTGTGTGTGTGTTTCCTGATCACATTTTTTAAAGGCTGGAAGAGAAGCTGAAAGGCGTGGGGAGTCTCTCATTGTCTATTATTTTATGAGGACAAAGCCAAGCGCACTTCTATCATGGGAGTACTGGTTTCAGATTATAACAGATACTTCATGAAGCACTACAGAAACCCAGTTTGCCAGTATCAGTAATAAAACTGTAGTGCAACAGAAAAAAACCCAAAATGAATGCATGAATTTCATGCAGTGGAATGGAAAGAAGAGCACTTCTCTGAAAATATAGTTCGAGGTGGGAGAAAATGGTTTTATTTTTTTGCAGATTTCGGTGTTTAACCAAAATGAAATAGCAGAAAGTGGTGTTATTATTAACATTATTATTTAACAGTATTTATATACCGCTTTTCAACAAAAAGTTCACAAAGCGGTTTACAGACAAAATCAAATGATTAAATGTTATGTGTTTTTATTCCAAATTTTCCCCATTTTTATCAATTATAACCACTCTAAAAGTGTACTCGGTAGGTGGTATAGAGTGTACAGTGTCAGCAGATGAAGAATGATGCAAAATTATGTGGTTTTATTTTATTATTATTATTTTAGCAGAAAGCGGTGTTATGTGTTTTTATTTCGTTATCACCATTTTCTCCTGCCCCTATATATAGTCCTTAAAACCCACTCAAAGTGGATTAACATGCCTGGGCAATTAGCTAACGGAAGTACAAACTATTGTACAATATTTTTTAAAAACCTCAAAACTAAGGATCTTTTTGAAAGATTTGAGTTCTTTAGTCCTGTTTTAAAAAAGAGAGAGTTTACTTATCTAGGTAAATATTACAAAAAACTAAACTTACAAAATATTGTAATGTTACAAATATTACATTTATTTTAAAATATTACAAAATAAGCATTTTCTGAATAGAGATTAAACCTCCGGAGCCTTTGGAGCTTGTAACCATGCAGTAGGACTGGAAAAGATTTACTGGACAGTTCCACAACATGTAACACAGATTCTAATTGTACTGATAGAGATGAGAAAAGTTTGTTGGCCAAAATTAAATAAGGAGCAGGAAATGGTAATCTCAGAAGGTACTTGCAAGATACTGATGAATGTTTGGCTGCAGCTTGCAAGAGCTGATGAATGTGACAAGTTTCAACACAGTTTATGAGTTAGAGAAAGATTAAGAAGCGTACGAGAGTCAGGTTGAAGAGGAATAATGATATACTAACAAACCTACAAACAGAAACAGAGAGAAAATAGATTGAAGTCTGGCAAGAATATCGAATACAAATTTCGTCGTGTAACTATCAAGTTGTCCATGTGGATACTCCTGTGGTGTGATGACAGGAGAGTTCTCTAGAGGGGGGAAAGGCACTATTCATGTTCCTACCTCCTTTTCTATTAGAAGTTGCTTAGCTTTTCTGTGTGCTAAAACATATTTAAAGTCGTGAATGGACGACGGAAAAATTGAGATCCGTCTGAATAGAAATGTTCTGAGCTTCAGCTGCATTTAAAAGTGGCTAAATATTTGTTAAACCAGTATAAGGTTAAACCAAAGTAGGATTGAATCCTATTTAAGTGTTCCTACTAGACCCCATGAAACCAGCTCAGTGGGGTCTGGTGCAGAATTACTGTTCTTTCTGTATAAATGTTTTCAGGTTGTTGGTTTTTTTCCATTCCTTCCTATTTACACTGCAAGTGCCCCAAAAGACTGTGTGAGCATCCTGAACCGTATAAGGAGGGCAGAACTGGACAGCTCCACCCCACTTCTCTCTAAGGGCCAGGCTACATTTTATTTAATACATTTATACTCTGCTTTTTCTCCGCAATGTGGGTGCCAAGTGTCTGGGTTTTTATTATTATTATTATTATTATTATTATTTAGCTCCTTGCGCTTTACATAGAGTCACAAGAAATGTGCCTGCCCTAAGAGATATACAATCTCTAGATATTGGCATAAGGGAGACAGCAGAAGGAGGGAAGGGGATGGATGCGGGCAGGTGGGGGAAACGTGCAATTGTTTTAGGTATGTCTACCTTGTTACAGTAGGGAATATGGACTGAAATATGATGTGTGGCCAGCCCACCCATGAAACAGATATAGCTGGTTTCATCAGTGGCAGATGGAGGGGGGAGCAGCAGACACCCACTACCTACCCTACACGATTAGGCAGCTGCTCCCCAGTGTGCCAGGAGGGGTGTTAAGCTGATGGTTTGTTGTTGGAGGGGTGGAGGATGCTTGCCATGGTGATCAGATTTGTCAATCTCTGAGCGAAAATTCTGTAGCCTGACGGGGCAGCAATGTTTCAGTGAGATACCCACTCTGAGCGGATGTCCTCCCAAGTGACATCTGCCAAGTGACATCTGCTTCGTATCTGAACGAGCACCAAAGATCAATCGGTTCCCAAAGATGGCATCCTTGTTGACCAAACTAAACAGGAGGAAGTTGTCTAAGCAGTTGTCTGTATTTAGGAATTTCAGCATTCACTTTTAATCTTTAAAAAATGACACCGAGAGTATCTGAAGACTAGTTTTCATAGGGGTCGTGGAATTGCAGAGTTGGAATGACAAAAGCATCTACACAGCAGCTTTTCTGCAGTTTAACCAATACAATCCAGAGAATAAATTGCCATAAGCAGAGAGAGAGTGCATATACTGCAGGAGGATTCTTTCAGAGCAGTTAGCCACATGTTCTCCTTGAGAGGCTTCCGTGACCATTGATAGTCCTAGTGCTCCATATATCCAGCAAGGTTCTGAAGGTTCGTACTGGAGTGGGAAATAATGTTTGTTACACTTTATGCTTTGGGCTGCTCCTTTGCTTACCCTTTATGCCCCCTTGCTGCCAGCAGATATTTGGAATTACTAGTAGATATCTTGTACAGCAATACTTTGACTTTCATCGCTTTGCTCTTTCAACTGTTTTCAATTATAACCACATTTCGTCCACATGCTTTCCTCTTTCGTCCGATTTCATCCAACCTTCCACGACATTCATCTTTTATTTCTGTTTATTTAGGTTTCGCATGCATTTGCATGTGTTATATAGTTAGTTATTTACAGGGCCCTTCACAGCTTTACAGTAAAGCCCTTTTTGGCTTGGGACCAGGGTATTTGAGGGACCACCTCCTTCTATATAATCCAACCTGTCCTCTGAGGTCATCAGAGGGGGCCCTGCTAACCGTGCCACCACTGATGGAGGTGAGGGTGATAGCGGCAAGGAACATGGCCTTCTCAGTGGTGGCACCCACTTGTGGAATTCCCTCCTCTTTGAATTAAGAATGGCTCTCTCTTCGGAGACCTTTTGGCAGGGCCTTAAGACCTTTTTATTTAGGTTGGCATTCAATAGCTGACATGATGGGCTGGCTTTTTAATCAGTGTACTGTAATTTTAATTTGTTTTATGTGATCCATTGGAGCTTGTCTTGTTTTATTTGTTTTATTATTATTGTTTTATGTTGTGAGCCACCTTGATTGCCCTTACCAGGAGATATATATATATATCACTGGCATCGACGGGGGGAAGCGGGCCGCCGGGGGGCGTCGCGCGTATAGGGGTGACGCGCGATTCCTCTCACTTACAGTTTTGAGTTGGAGGTGGGCCCGCCCGCCCGCCCTCCCCTGTGTCCGTTTGGCTCCAAAATGAGCCGAAAAAGGAGCGGGGAGGGTGCTCTGCTCCTGCGCGTGACGTCACGCGCGGGGGCGGAGCCTCCCCCTTAAGGGCGACGCGCGCCCCCGCTCTGGGGTGACGCGCGTCGTCGCGACTGATATATATATATATATAAAATAAATACATTTTCATTTTTTGCCAGCCAAAATAAATTTGCAAGCAAAATAAGGCTCTGCTTTGTCATTCACCCATTTTCGACTTTCATCCATGCTCTGGTCCCTAACCAGATGAAAGTGCAAGTGTCTTTTTGTTCATGTGAGACTTTGTTAACTTTGGCTTCTGGGTATTTTATGTTTCTGCAAGTGTTCCTCTTTGTAATATATTTCACCATTGTTCTGCAGTGCCACTTTTCCTTCTTTCCTTCCTGCGCTTTTGTATACTTGTGGTTCTGTGGTCTACAGACTGAGTGATATGACCGCATGCTGTAGGCCTGGAATGTATGGATTGTGTTGTCCTGCTGTGGTTTATATATGCCTGGTGCTATGCCATAATTCGTTTCTGGCTAGTTGGGGAGCGGGCGAGGGTTTGTTGTCATGAGCTAGCTAATGCATTCAGTGACTGTATTGTCTGTGCACATTGTTTCAGTGATACAAGGAATTGGTTGCAATTTTGAAACAGTAGATTTTATTTTTTTATTTATTTAAAGAATTTCTACCCCGCCTTTCTCCCAACAAGGGCAATCAAGGCGGCTTACAGATTAAAACGTGTTAAAATACATAATATACACTAAAAATAATTAAAAACAAGTAATTAAAACAATTAAAACAAACAACCCCAGTGGGTCACCTATATTTACATTGAGGTCCCGCCGAAAGGTCTCTAAGGAGGGAGCCGTTCTTAATTCCAGGGGGAGGGAATTCCATAATTGGGGCGCCACTGCTGAGAAGGCCATATTTCTCACCGCCATCCCCCTCACCTCCGTCAATGGCGGCACGGTTAACAGGGGGCCCCCTGATGACCTCAGGGTAAGGGTCGGATTATAAGGAAGGAGGCGGTCCTTCAAATACCCTGGACCCGAGCCGTTAAGGGCTTTAAAAACTAGATATAAGCATGAATATAACCTGGCCACTGCATTTTCCTTCCCTTGCCACAATCCATTTTCTGCCCATTTTCCGACTGGTGGCAGTAAATTTGTGGCATCAGAGAATGCCCATCTTAGCTACACAGTGTGAATGTCTGGCTGTGTTGTGTCAAACAGTTTCTAGCTATATTGTTTCAGTGCCTTAGTCATGGCGCTATCCCACACATATGGCCTAGCGAAAAGATACGTGTGTGTGAGTAATGGTTTTGGCTGTGACTTTACACATTACAAAATGTGAAAACAGAGGAAGTGCAAATGATTTATGCTTCTCTTCCACTTACGCTTGCTGTGTAACATCCAGAGTACAAACTGTTTTTAAATGGGGGGGGGGTTGTTGCTTCTGGAGGAAGTGGGGAGGGACTCAAATGTCAGGTGAGAAAATCTCATACTGGTCTGGTATACCGGGAAACTGCATAGACTGCACAGATTTATTTATTTATTTTACTTTGAACTTAAGACATGCTTAAAGTAAACATGTCACAAAACAATGTTGGGCATGATGAGATTGTCACTCAGCCTTAGCAAGGTCAGAGGCCCTGCATCGTTGGTACTGCTGCCACACGGGGAGCTGTATTCTGCTCCCTGCTTCCAATAGCTCTTATCTCATGGCACAAATATTGGAGCTTGAGAGCTGGGCAATGTGAGATGTCTCCAAAAGTTGCTACCTGGAGTGAAGATGATACTGAGTGTCAGGTGAACAACAACTACATATGAACTGTATGGTGAAAAGTTGTATGGAAGGACGTTGAGGGTGGGGATGTTTGTTCCCCACAGCGAGAGGTGCTCCCATCTTCAGCTCTCCAGTTAGGATCGGAGCTTCTGTTTAGCCTCCTGACCTTCCATAAAATTATTTTCAGTCACCTTGATAAGCAGTTAGATGTGTGTGCTCCTCTTGAGTAGGCCTCATACCAGGGAGGACCAAGAGATTATTTTGTGAGAGAGAAATACCTGTCGTGTGTGTGTGTGTGTGTGTGTGTGTGTGTGTGTGTGTGTGTGTGTGTGTGTGTGTGTGTGTGTAAATTTTAAATTGTGCTGATTGAAAAGAATGAGGAGATACATTTGGAGAGTCTTTAATAGCAATGAAAACGTACATTAAGTTGGCGAGCTTATGTTAATATGTCATGGTTGATGCTTTCTTCAGAGGAGGAAGTTGGGAGGAAGGTGTATTAGAACACGTTTGCGATGACAAAATGTTTTTTCCAGTGCTCTGCTGAAAATTAATCTCTTCTCCATTGTTAGTTTAAACCAGTTTAATCAGGTAGTTTCACAGCCCAATGCTATCCAACATTTTAGCACCGATGCAGCCACAAAGCAGCCCTGAGGTAAGAGAACAGACATTCCCTTACTTTGAGGTCTCCACTACATCCCCCCTGCAGGATGCAGCGCATGCATCAGTGCTGGAAGGTTGGATAGAATTGGGCCCTCAGTCAGAGGAAAATAATTCATTTTCTAAAATATATAGAACATCCTTTGCAAAGAATGATAAACAAAACTGTAAAGCAGGGGTGTCCAACCTTCCACCGTTAGGGCCTCTGCATCCTTAGGAGTTGTGTAGAAGACAGAATCTTGGCAGCTGAAATTGCTGATGGTGCTGCTAAAGCAGCTGCACCTGCTGAAATGCCCTCAACTAGACAACCGTTAAAGGTCCAGGAGCATTCATGCTGAAAGGTTGGCCACCCCTGCTGTAAAGGAACAACTTTTGCTGAATGCAGACTTTTTAAGTTGGTTTATTAAACTGAGGTAAAGGTAAAGGTATCCCTTGACAATTAAGTCCAGTCATGTCCGACTCTAGGGAGCGGTGCTCATCTCCGTTTCAAAACCGAAGAGCCAGCGCTGTCCGAAGACGTTTCCATGGTCATGTGGCCGGCATGACTCAACACCGAGGCGCATGGAACGCTGTTACCGTCCCGCTGACGCGGTACCTATTAATCTACTTGCAATTTCTTGCTTTTGAACTGCTAGGTTGGCAGGAGCCGTCGCACGGATTCGAACTGCCGACCTTTCGATCGACAGCTCATGGTTCAATGGTTTAACCCACTGCGCCACCCGAACCCTAGTATAAAATCCTGCTTTAAAAAGTCCTCAGATTTCAGTGAGGGCGGGATGAGGCCAGAAGTTAGATTATTATGTTAGGAACGTTGATAAATCCTTTACATCCGTCTAGTCTTTGACCCTACATATAATGTTCAGTTGCATGAATATTTTCCTCAAGGTTTTGTTGTTGTTATTGTTTTTAATTATAGTTTCCAAAGCAGCTGTGGAAAGCTGCACTCTAGTTTGAAAGTTAATGCACAGGATGGGTGGGGGTTACTGTTTTCTTTTCCTAAAGGCCATTGTATCAAAATTCCCCCCCCCCCTCCAAGCTTGTTTTCTCCAGGTGTGAAAAGATAACCCCCACTGTTGTTCTGTTTAAGCTTGTGGCTTTCCAAAGTTGCTTTTGGTTATTATTTTTGTTTAAGTCAGAACAGTTCGGACCAGAAAAAAGTATCAAAGCAAGTTACAAGAGACTGCTCCCATCCATCTTCATGTGCAATGTATGCTCAATGTCATCCGGTTTGGAATCTCGGGTTTTGATGTGTCCCGATTGCAACCAATAGGCTGAAGGGTGAGGGGGTGGGGCCTGGAGGTGTCCCGTCTGAATAGTGTTTTTGTAAGCTGTACACGACCATCAATTTATAATTTTATCTGAAATTTGGAAAATGATTTTAATTGACCGCACATGTTGGCGAATAAAAAGGGCCTTTCCTACCCACACACACGCTACACATACCTCTTCTTCATAGCACTTCAGGAAAAAAAACTAATTAAACCACTTCAGGCAGCTGTTGTGACATTAATGGCTCTTCTTGATTTATGATAAGAATATTGATATTAATACTGCTATTTTTAGGACAGTAAGGCAGTCACTCTCTAGGGTGGTTTTTTTTTTCCTGGTTCCAGTATTTTGGTAGCCATTAACTGTGTGTATTTGTGTGTGTGTGTGTGTGTGTGTGTGTGTGTGTGTGTGTGTGTGTGTGTGTGTGTGTGTGTGTATTTAATGAAATTGCAGTAAGGACTGAAAGGATGGATTTGTACCTTCCTCCAGCCCCCCTTTGGCTAATCTGAGGCACGCTACCACATCTGAAGCCACTTGGCTCATTATGGATTTCATGGAAACGGATTCTCCAAAAGTGTTTCCATATGTGTGTTCCCAATATATCCCGTCCTCTTCTAAATGGGACTACAAACTCATGCAAGGGCTGGAAATGGCTTCAGGATGTGACAGAGAAGTCATGTGACCACAGTGGCACTGTGGGTGGCCTTTTCCAGAAGACACGGTGCCCAGCATGTTGGCTTCTGTCCTACAGTAGATTCAGTTTCAAAGAGTATCTTCCTTCTTCTTTTTGCTGAAAAGTTTTTAATCAAGTTCTTTAAACGGCAAGGATATTTCTTTTCAAAAAAAAAGGAAATGGGGGCGTGAGAGATTAGAAGTGTATTTTTGAATGGGATTCTAATGGAATAGTTCATTCCCCTATATGTGGGGATTTGATAGTATTTAACTTCACCAGCAAATATCACAGTATAATTTATAACACTGGAATCCAATGCAGAAGTTGGCAGAGTAGGCGTTTTTCTGCAAAAACTTAAAATAAAATAGCAGTCTAGGCACAGTGTATATTGTTACATGCTCCCTACTCTTCCAAGTGTGAGTAATTCCAGGGGTAATTCTACCCGGACTTTTGTTTCCTTTGGATGACAGACCATTGGAGGCTATACAATTAGAGCATAGGTGAACACAAGCAGCATATCACTCCTGCCAAGCATCAGATCTGCTACTTCACATCAGATCCCCAGAGAAAGGCCCTATATCCCAAGGTGCCTTCAGCCTTGAGCTCTATCTCTAATTCATTCCAACCCCAAAACGGCAATTGTGAATTCCTTCTTTTGTGTTTTCTCTCTCTCTCTCTCTCTCTCTCTCTCTCTCTCTCTCTCTCTCTCTCACACACACACACACACACACACACACACACACACACACACACACACACACACACACACACACACACACACACACACACACACCTCTCACATCAGCCTCTCTCCTTCAGCTGGGAGGGTCCTCCCTCCAAGCTACTGATGGTTTTCTCCATTCCAAACATTCCAGAGAGAGGTTTGCAGCCAGAGACCATCTCCAGGCAATGAAACCTCATAAATGAAACATCTCCTGTCTATTAAGGAGCATTAACATGCTTTTCTCAGATCTCAGACCGTGATCAGGCATAACATTAAGACAATCCTGTAATTACATTTTTTACTCATATTCTTGATTTTGTACTGAAATCCTACACTCTGTACTATGTGCTCAAACCGGCTCAGTGTGTTTTATCCCTGCGATCTGAAACCCTAGAGAGCCACTGCCAGTCTTCGTTGACAGTACTGATGGACCAATGGTCTGATTCAGTATAAGGCAGCGTCCTATGATGAACTTATGATGACCTAAGATAATTCTTGCACGCTCTTGGGAGTATCTCATTGCTTGTGACAAAATGCCTCTGCAGAAAGTAAACTAAAATATTTGTTTATGTAGCAAAAATATTTTTTATATATTTTTTTAATTTAGGTTTTGGGCAATACTTTGCAAGGAATTGACTTTTGAGGTGGTGGTGGTGGTGCTGTTGGTGACTAATGAGGCATTAGATCTGAGGGTGATTGTGGTCAGCTCAATGAAAACATCAACCCAGCATGCAGCAGCTGTGAAAAACACAATTTTACACCAGAGGATCTTGAGAAAAGGGAGTCAACATAAGTCTGGTAGTACCGTAATGCCCTTAACCATATTTGGAATACTATGTACAGGTCTGGTTGCCACACCTGTAGAGCTGTAAAAAGAAGCTGTAAACAGTGCAGAAGTGGGCAGCCAAAATGATCAGGGGCTGGGGCACCTTCTTTATGATGAGGAAAGGCTCATTTGGGACTTCTAGAAAAACTGGCAGCTCAGCGAGGGGACATGATTGGAGACTTAATCTCCAGAAATCCTTGGACAAGGAACCTCTCTTGGGTGTCACTGCTCACTCTCTCAGGGGATCAGCCAGGCATTTCCTCCCTGGTGGATATCTATAGGGTGACCACTTGGGTGTTGGTACACACCTTTGCCAAGCATCATGAGGTGGATACTGCAGCCTTGGCTGACACTGTTTCAACAGGCAAGTTCTGCAGAGAGTAGTGAGGCGCAGAATTATTCCACCTCATCTGGCCCATCCCAGTATCCAACAGCTCTGTCATATCTCAAAGAGTCAGGAATGCCCCCCCTTCCTCTACCAGAGAAAAATGAAACTTCTTACCTAAGAATTCCTGTTCTGGGGAGAGGAAGGGGGACATTCCACCCACCTCTTCACCAACCTCGGCATCTCGCTCTTTAGGATATGGAGAGAGATCTGTTCCTCTCCCTCTCTCACAACACTGGAACCAGAAATCACCCCATGAAACTGATTGGCAGTATATTTAGAGCAGACAAATGAAAGTAGTTTCTCACATAGTGCATAATGAATCTATGGAATTTACTGCCACAGGATATGGCGATGGCCTCTAGTTTAGATGACTTTTAAAAAAAAGGATTAGAGTTAGACAAATTCACGGAGGAAACGTCTATCACTGGCTACTGGTCATGGTGACTATGCACTACCTCCAGGTTTAGAGGCTGTGTCTCTCTAAATACCAGCACATTAACTGAGCCCAGGTAATAGTGGGGCGTTTTGTCTGGAAAATATGCTTCCATTGTTTCTTTACATGGTTGGTTGGTGTAAGGCTTCGAAAAGAGAACCGGGCTGAGGTTGGGCAGCAGCCTCCATCCAGAATACACAGTGCTAGAAGATCATGTTTCTTCTGAAGCACCTTTATTTACTTAGTTTATTGAATTCATACCCTGCTTTTGTCCCATCTCAAGTGGCTAAGTCCAGCTTTAAAGGCTTATATACTGCATTTGAAAAAGATGTTGCATCAGGTCCTTTTCTAGCCCATTAATCATGTACTCCTTGCTAGAACGGCAGAGAAAATGCAAACAGGCAATACTTATTACGTGAACAATATTACGTTGTTTAAGGATCTTTCCAGAACAGATAATTAATAACCTAAGAGGCATAAGGCAAGTACTGGCTTCAGTGCTTGGAAGTTAGGAAATTGTCCTACGATCTCCTTAAAAGTCCATATCATTGTGATATTCACAAAAGTTAACCTATGCAAAGTACATTACAGTCTAAAACGATGGAACATTTTGAGTCAAAGTATTGTAATAGTTACCGTATATCCAAACCCCACCTTCTGCTCATGCAAGAGGTGGAAGGTGAGATGTTCTCTGATTCCTTGTTCCCTCCCCAGCCCCTGCATCCCCTCAAAATCTGCTCCTGAAGGTCCTCAAGCCACAGGATCAGCTTTTGAGGGGATGCAAGGGCTGGTGAGGGAAGGAGGTATCGGGAAAAAAATGTGTCACACACACAGCCTTGTGTGAGTGCTATAGCACAAGTGGAAGTTGGTTAGTGCTCATAAATGCTAAAGTTTGGATAAAACCCTATATCTGCAAAATGTTGTTTTATTTAGAATAGATCACAACCAGAGCTCATTAACTGAAAAATGAACATTGACAGCCATTTGTAAATATCAGTATAGAAGTGGCCATGGCACATTCTGAAATATTTGCGTGGATCAGTGAATCTATGGCAAGTTAAATATGTGATTCCTTGACTGATTGGGAAGAGATGGAGACTTCCAGTTTTTTGATGCTGGGGCATTTCAGTCATGCTGAGTTCCCAGGTCAGGGGCAGCCCAAATCATCATGGCTTCTGCAGCACGTGATTATGGGCCTTACACGTGCATAAGGCCATATGCATTGCTCTTGAGCACAATCCTCAGGGTGTGGCTATAATAAATGTTGAGATGATACCTTTGTCATGGTCAGACCTGAGCAAGGTACAGTTGGGTGGGTAACCATCTCCGCAAAAGTTGGTGCCCTATTAAGTTACTCCTCCTCCAGAGATTTGTGGAGCCCATTGGATTCAGGAATGCTCTGGCATGGTGCAGAGGAGACCCTGGAGGTCACTCTGTTGAGGTTCTGATGAATATGTGGAATGGATGGTTGACCTGAGCAGTTGACAGAGCCTCTCATCTTGCTTCAAAGAGTACCAGCACCCTGTTATACAAAGGTGCTGAGGGCTGTTACACAAGTAGGGTTGCAACTGTGTCAGGACTAGTATAAGACTCATACCAGATCTGAAGCTCTTTCATAGGCCTATGAAGTGGTGGTGATGGAGGTGAAGAGATCTCTGACATCCTTACATCCGCAGAATTGCATCCATCTGAGCTCTTCTATCTAGGTGATGGGGAAGGCCCTTTACATCCAAGAGAGGATCCACTGGAGGGTCCGGCTTTGGCTAGATATTTTGCCCAGTTGTAACTCAGTCTGAACCAGAGTGCCAGAAGCAACTGTTATAATTGCGTGTATAATTTCAGACTTCCTCGAGGATGCTGATAAACTGCTTAGGGTTGTAAAGACCCACCATATGCTGCTTGTGATCCAGGCAGCCGCCGAAGCGCAAGCATGGAAAGGGAGGAGACAGTCAGATCCAGAGAATCAGAACTGGCTGCAGTGGTATTGGCCTTGAGCCTGAATGTGACAGCCAAGAGTCCCTGGAACCTGAGACCCTGGAATCATGATGCCCAGAGCCTGTTCCCCCTGAGCCCCAGACTCTTATGAGAGGCAACCCTTTAATACCAGGACCCTTGCACCACCATCACCCCCGTGCCAGCAGTGCGACAGGCAGGACTAGACAGCAGATGGTTCAGCTCCAGGCCCAAGGGCTACGCCTTTAAGGCTGTACATTCTTCAACAAGGAGGTGGAGCTGGAGACCTGTAGTCGGGCCAGGTAGAAGAGCATATTGGGGCTGAGCTTCAGCTACTTCCCAGTTACCTGTCCAGGGTCCTGAAAGCCCTGTACCTGACCATCATGGTTCTCAACCTCAGATTGTAAGCTGCCTGCATCTTGTACCTTCCATTGCGTTTCCACTGGACTCTGTCTGCGTGGGGGGAGGTGGCTCCCTGTCTGCGGCCTGCTTACCCAACCAGATGTTCTCTCCCATGTAGGTGATACTGCTACCATCTGTGAAGCAAAGGGGGATTGTTAAGCTAGTGCATGGCTTCCCCATGCTGCCATGAGAGGGAACGATACTCAATGGTGCTCATGAACATTTGAGTGTTGCACACCAGGGAGTTGTCAGCATGAAGGATGAAGTTGTTTGGCGGTTTCACTTTGAAGTATGGGCTCCCTCTCCCGGGCTTGGAAACAGAAAGTGGGTGTCAATGGGCAATTTTCACAATGGACAGAGGTGAAAAGCGGTGTGCCCCAAGGATCAGTCTTGAGACTGGTGCTTTTCAACTTGTTCACAAAAGTCCTGGAGTTGGGGATAAGCAGCAAGGTGGTCAAGTTTGCGAATGACGCTAAACGTTTCTGGGTGGTGAAGTCCTGAATGGATTGTGAAGAACTTCAAAAGGCCCTCTCAAAACTGGGAGAATGGGTAGCAAAATGGCATGTATGCTTCAATGTAAGTAAGAGTAAAGTTATGCACATTGGGGCAAGAATTCAAAATTTTATGTACGTGCTGATGGGTTTTGAGGTTTCTGTGACAGATCAAGAGAGAGATCTTGGGGTGGGTGGACAACTTAATGAAAGTGTCGACTCAGTGTGCGGCGACTGTGAAGAAGGCCAATTCCATGCTTGGGATCATTTAAAAAGGGATTGAAAATAAAATAGTCAATATTATTATGCCGTTGTACAAATCGATGACAAAGTCACATCTGGAGCATTGTGTCCAGTTCTGGTCATCACATTTCAAAAAGGATATAGTGGAACTGGAAAAGGTGCAGAAGAGAGTAACCAAATTGATTAGTGGGCTACAGCGTTTGGGACTCTTCAGTCTAGAAAGAAGATACCTGAGGGGGGACATGATTGAGACATATAACATTATGTATGTGATGGATAGATTGGAGAGGGAAGTTCTTTTCCCTTTCGCACAACACCAAAACCAGGCAATGACCACTAAAATTAACTGGCCAGAGAGTTGGAATAGACAAAAGGAAATCTTTACCCAGCATGTAATGAATCTGTGGAACTTTGGCTTTGTTCATCCATTTGTATAGGGCCACCTCTGTGAAAAAGTGTTTTAAAGATGCCCAGTTCCATTTCTGCCTTTGCCACGTGTGTACTGGCAGAAATGGCTCATACTGTATTATAGTTAGTATATAGATTAGGAAAGATGCTGCTGTGCTTCTTTAAAGTGGTACCATTAAGATACTGTAAGAGGCCCTACATCTTTTCCGTGCAAGGCACTGCGCTTCGTCTTCACCGCCAGAATGGTTCCAGGGGCAAGTGGGAGTGGCCACATTACACCGGTTTGCAAGGCGCAGTGCAGCGCCTTGCACCACTTACGGCGCTGCATCCCCTCCAGGAACGCCACAGGTTGTATCTGATAGAATACCACTGTAAGGATTAGTCATGATGCAAGGAAAGCTATTTGCAAAACAGATGAATTTTTCTGAGTCACTAACATGAAGCTCAGCTCTATAAATGTACAGGTGTCCCCCGCTTAATGATGGGGATATGTTCTGGAAAACCCGTCATATAGTGAACATGTCATTAAGCGAGTCCTCAAAGTAACACAGTGGAGTTGTACTACGGAATGAATGGCAAACACAGTGTACATTATGAGTGTAACACAAATCACAACAAGATTTCTACCTGTCAATGGTGGTAGAAACACACACACAAACACAGAGAGTTAAAGATGACATTGTTTTTTGCATTTAAAATACAGTACTGTAGCTTTAATTCTTTGTTTACACTTTGGGAACCTCCGTCATATATGTGGATCGTCATTAAGCGATCCTTCATTAAGGGGGGGGGGGACACCTGTACTTACCTTTATGTACAATGGCTGTTTGCAGAGGAAGAGCCAAGTATTGTGTTTGCATGTAAGGAGTTTGCAGGATTGGGGTCAAGCAGCAGACAATGCAAGTACAGTGAGGAACTTGGAATCATGCAAAGAAAGTCACTAATAGATTTTAACCAATTCTGGGGCAAGCAACTAGGGATGCTCATCTTCATCTTGGTCTTCATCTGTTAGAAAGAGTTGTGGACAGAGTGTGAATCTGACCTAACACAGGTAGTTCTTGCATTAGGACGCTAAAAGCTACCCCTTAGTTTTGAACTAAGATCCAAAACGTTTGTGGAAGCAAGTCCCATTGATTTCAGCTGAGTTAGTGTGCTCAGGATCTCAGCTTGTGTCTTGGATTCTCTTGAAGCAACATGTCATCGTCATCAGTAATCCAGTGGGAATCTAGTAAGGGCAAACGGTTGATTATTCAGCCATCAGGCCGTGCTTTTTAACACTGGGATTTTTATTATTACAGTATTTTTTAAAAGCCTTTCAATGGTCAAAAACAGTTTCTGGAAGCAATGTGTATAAGACCATACAAATTCCACATCTATCTTTGTATGCATACTTGAGCCTGGTTCTCATTTTCCTTCTATATGTCTAAGTGTAAGTTGTAAACTTGGGAGTAATATAAGGAATGTGAAACTAGTAATGTAAGCAGAAAGGGGATCACAATCGGTCTTTTCTGCATCTGTGGAAATTATACAGGAACCTTACATTTCCCAGTAAATATTAGTCCCTTTTCACAGTGTGAAGGAGGAGCAACATGCTCGCATTCTAAAAGAACGGCTTTGTTTCTGGGTGGTATTGCCTCTGGCTGTTGTTCAGTAGGCAGGATCCAAGAACAAAAAACAACCCCTGCCTGCTCAGAAAAGCGTTTGCTGCAAAAGGTACAAGTCATTGATTACTCCCAGATAATACAAGGAGGAGAAAACTGGAATATTATAGCTGCACCTCTTGGAATTTTAGCACATATTGGCGTAAGTTCTTTAGTTTCAGCCTGAATGATGCCCGGACTCTTGTGCCTTCATGTGCTGAACACTAAGAATGCAACATAGCTAATGACACTTAGGTGCCTTTTTTGCATTGTGCCCCTTAAACTCACATGCATGTGTCAGGCACTTGCTGGGTCAGACGCATTTGCTGGCTCAGCACCTTCTAGAATCAGGTTGCATGGTCCAAGGGGAAGGAGCATTTTCATGCCTGATACTAAAATCCACACTTGAGCCTTCTTTTTCTGTCAGGTATGAATTCAGTTGATGCAAGAGAGAATTCGGAGAAAAATCTGTGTGCGTTGCAGGCAGTTGTGGGTGTTGCATTCACGTTAGAAGCTGATGGAACACAAATCTGACTTAAGCCCCATATGTAAAAATGTCAGCTGGATCTGTCTCAGTCCCCTAAATTCACTGTCATTTCAACACAACTCTAATGATCACCTGGTATCCTTCTAGCAGGCTTTTCTTTGTCAGGAATGAGAGTGGCCTTTACTGCTATCCTCATTGTAGCATCCCAGTGTACTATCACAGCATTACCCAACCCTTTAGGCCCACGTACCACCGACACGGGCCTCTAGCTGGCTGCGTACCACCGGAGGTAAGTGCTGATGACGTCATCAGCACTTTCTTCCAGGTGTGTGTACAGCTGGAGCTCAGAAAAGGCAAGGTAAGGCACAAGGGAGGGCGTGAGGGCCATTCCCTGCGCTTGCAGCCCAAGTGGTCGAGCTCTGCTTTTTGGGCTCAGACGCGGCGCTGCATGGCTGGGGTGGTGGCCGCCATCTTGGCCACCGGCAGCCCGCATACCAGCAGCCTGTGGTACGCGTACCACAGGTTGGGAACCTCTGTACTATTGTACTGTCATCAAGGTCTTGCAGAGGAACAGTCATGTAACTCAGGTATAGTCTTGAATAGAGATGTTCACGAACATTTGATCAGGGGTGCTTGAAAAACCGAGCACCCCTGTTTGAATGCTTGAGAGCAGAATTGAGACAGAAACGGACTTTTGTGATCAATTGAATCTATCACTCACAAAGGCTCATACATGGAGCTCTCACTGCCATTGCCCACGTCCCTGTTCCTCTTCTCCCTAAGTAAAATGATTATCTTTCTGAGTGAGGAAGGCAGCAACAGTAGACACTTTCAGGGCATCTTTTCCTAATGAAAATTGTAACTGGCAGGAAACCAGTGCTGTTTACATACTTTCCACCTAAGCGAGGACCCTCAGAGGCCTCCACTCTTGGGTGGAAATAACAGGAAACAGCAAGAAATAGCCTTTCAGACATTCTTGGACTGGGACTACCAATCCCTACCAAAGAAGAACGCTACTATGGTCCAAGAAGTGGTGGCTTCTCCCCTCCCTACCCCCAAAGGCAAGCACTTCACTTTGGAGGAAGGTGGCAGTGCCTGTGGCGGCGGGTGCTTTGCAGTGCTTTGCGACTGCTCACAACGGCTTAAGCTTTTATGAGTTGATGCTTGGAATACATGCAAAAGCTCACCCTGCTTCAAACTGAAAACAGGGAGGGCTCATGCAACTGTTGTTGGGACAATGCCACTGCTTTATGGGTTAAGGCCAAATCATGTGTTACATTAAATGCATAGGGGTGTGTGTGTGTGTGTGTGTGTGTGTGTGTGTGTGTGTGTGTGTGTGTGTGTGTGTGTGTGTGAGAGAGAGAGAGAGAGAGAGAGAGAGAGATAGAGAGAGAGAGAGATTACATAGTGGTACTCGGTGCATATTGGGATCAGGACTATGGTGCTCAGGGTTGGATTTTTTTTAACTCTTTCCAGGCATGGTCCTAGTGAATGCCCCTCCCAGAGACTGAGATGTAAGAAGAAAGGGTTAAATATCCCTTCCCCACATGCCACAGTCATGATCCTGATTTGTTCCCTCTGCAGCTCTTGTTTAAGCTTAACCTATAATTTATAACTAGATTCAAACCCTGGTTTAAATCCTTGTAATTTAACCTTAACTATGGTTAGCACTGGGGCAGACATAATAGCAAACCATATTTATGGATGGTGTGGAGGCGAATTGGTACTTGGGAATTTGTGCATGAGAGTGGAGGGAGGACATAAAATCATGGCCCATTCCTGATCCCAAGCATGATTAAGGGATGGAAAGCATTACATCTGGACATTATTTCAGTGCATACTATCATACGACATATTTATAACTGTTTTTCATGAACTTTTTTTTATCATAGACTGTTTCTGAAAACAATTGCACTTTATCTTCTAGCCATTGGTTTCAAATGTAAGCAAAATTACTTCACCCATCCATGCATAGTTTCCAAGGCTGAATATACTTTGTATCCTCTAAAATATGGTGGCCCAACACACGGGCCGTATGCGACCCCCAGAGCCTTGCAGTCCTCTTGCTGCTCAGAGCCCTCCCTTTGCCAGTCAGATCCCAGCAAAGGCTCCAACTTGCTCCGCGCTCCAGCTGATGATCGGAAAGGTGCTCAGGTCAGTAACGCCTTTCCGATCTTCAGTTGGGGCGTGGCGACCTCTCCCGAGGCTGCCAGCCTAACCTGCTCTCTTCCTGAGTCAGGTCGGGTTGGCAGCCTTGGGAGAGGTCGCAGCAGCATGCCCCGTGCTCCAGCTGATGATCAGAAAGGCACTCAGCTCCTGAGCGCCTTTCCGATCATCAGCTGGAGTGCAGGGCATGCTGCAGTGAGCCTCCAAGCAGCGACAAGAGGCTTGGAGCAGCGGGTAGAGCTTTTTCTGCTCTTGGCAAAGTCCTCCCGCCTGCTCCAACCTCCTTACCTCTATTTGGAGGCCGGAAGTGGCAGTGACGTACTTCCGGGTTTGTCGCCACTTACTTCCGGTTCCATGCGGCCTGCCTGCTCCGGTAAGTTGGACCACCCTGCTCTAAAAAGTCAAATTCTGGGTGTGCTTTTTCCTCCTATAATGAATGCTAAGATGCTAGGATGCCTGATTCTATGCAAAGCTTACAGTCTGTGTGTGGATGTACAGAACACATACAGCACTGCCTGTATAAGGCTGACTGCATGGACCAGTGAAACATTGAGAGTAAAATGGAGAACCTCCCTAGCTTTTGTTCTGATAGGTACTCATTCAAAACATGTCAGATTTCTCATTGATTTAATACTGACGTTTGGGTGAATGATGGCTAAAATTAGGAGGGCAAACGATTGGCAGAAACAACAATGCAAACGATTGGCAGAAAATATTTAGCAGAGCGCCTGTACTTGGTGGTAACATAACTCTCACAGGTTATGTATGACCACCATTTATATAAGGTGCCATTCCTTGCAGCGTATATATAGTATGACTTGCTATTCTTTGGGGTTTCTTCTTTTTAAAAACAATAAGTTATATCATCACTTTTAAGAAAAAAAATGGATATTTACAGAATTTTTTCCCCCATCTTTTGTTATAATTTTTAGGTGCTTCAGAGCTGGGCCCATTTTCAGATCCCAGGCAGTTTACAAGCATTTCATCCCTCACTGAGAGCCGCTTCTCCAACCCACGAATGCACTATCCAGCCACCTTTACTTATACACCGCCAGTCACCTCAGGCATGTCATTGGGTATGTCAGCCACCACTCATTACCACACCTACTTACCACCACCTTACCCTGGCTCTTCCCAAAATCAAAGTGGACCATTCCAGACCAGCAGCACTCCATATCTCTACTATGGCACATCGTCAGGATCATACCAGTTCCCCATGGTGCCGGGGGGAGATCGCTCCCCCTCCAGAATGCTTCCTCCCTGTACCACCACATCCAACGGCAGCACACTATTAAACCCTAACTTGCCTAACCAGAATGACGGTGTGGAGGCAGACGGAAGCCACAGCAGCTCCCCAACAGTCTTGAATTCTAGTGGCAGAATGGATGAGTCTGTCTGGAGGCCATACTGAAATTTTATTTGCATGGCCAAAAGTCTATGAGCCAAAAAAAGGTCAGCTAATTATAAAGTGCCTGTTTTATTTTTTAATAGATTCTGTTGATAAGTGCAACTGCGTAGCTGGGATGTTAACAGCTAATTGTATGCATACAACATGAGAATGACCTGCCAGCATCATAGTTCCAGTCAATGTGGATCAAAGCACATTTTTTTTTCCTCTTGGGAACGTTTTGCCTGAGTTTTACTTACTAAAAAAATAATAATGATTCCAACCCAAAAATATGATGCCCATTTTGTCCAGATTCTTGTAAAACAAATTAGCGAGTTCTTTTGCCAAGAGAGGAGGAACGGACTCCTGCCAATGTTCAAGACAAAGCCTGTGCTCTTTTTGATTTTCAGAATAAACCGCATCACCTTGAACTTCAGGTACAGTTGCAATCATGAATATAAAGAACCCTTCTGCATGCACAATGCAGTTCACTTCTTGTGTTTGTGCACATAGAAAACAAGCTTCCATTTATACCAAAATACCTTCAGATTACAGTAACTCTTCAACCATCATATCGAAGCCTTGCAGCAGATGAAAGATAGGACCTTAAGGGGAACGACTTATTTTGTGCTGAAAGAGCATCCTGCAAGGTACTACAACAACCTTGTTTGTTTTCTCTTATGCATTTATGTGATTATTTTTGCCTTAGTCCAGTTAACCAAAAAAAAAAAATCTTGGGGGAAAAAACCCCTAAAATGAAATAAAAAACAAAACCTTATTTCTTATGCAAGAAACAAACGATAATGGCAATATATCCTACTCAAACCAAAACAGTATAAATAGTGTGTGTGTTTGGCTATCTTGTTTTATTTTATTAAGTTATATGTGTAAAAATTGAGGTTATTTGCAAAAAATGAGTCGTCATATAATTTTAAAGAAATATTTATAATTATTTAATGATATTTGGTCCCTTTAAAGTTTTCTTAATGTAATGATATTCTGACTTCGGTCTCTAAAAACGTTTGTTTTGAAATAGTGACAGTCTTTTAGTGGTGCAAAACCTCAAGCCCATGCCTGAACGCTGAAAAGCAGTTCTAGTATAAACCAGTTGCAATGTGATTTTTTTATATAAAAAAATGCTTCCATCTCAAAGGCATTTGGATGTAGCATGTCTTAATTTATGAAGGAGATACTATTTTTAATGTTATTGATTGTTTGGTTGCCTTCAACACAGTCTTGCCTCTTCAGTCTGTCAAGAATGAGCTGGAAAGAAAAGTTGAATGAGTGAAAAGTATTTGGGAGACATTTCTCTGTAGTTCCTCACTATTTAAAGGGCAGGATCCAAGGCCCCACAAGCAGGATTCCACAGGGCTTTTCAGCTTATGAGCAAATACTCCAGCCTTCATTGTTCTACCTAAGACATTCTGAGCAAATTAGCTCTTCCTCACAGGCAACTCTTTTATAAAATAAAATATATACATTATTTCTACACCTTTGAGGTTTGTCTCCTGTTCTTCCAGTTTCATGAGGGTCCACCCTCCCTCCTTCTGCTTTGAACTGGCTTGAAACACATTAAAGAGAGAGAGAGAGAGAGAGAGAAATCTGGTGCATTTTCCAAAAACAAATAAATGAATTTTCCCCAGCACATTTCGGGTTCACTGGTTTTTCTAATTTCAGTTAGTGCTGCCCTCCCTCTTTCTGTTTTATTTATTTTATTTTTTTATTTATTTTTCACATTTTTATACCACCCTTCCTCCAAGGAGCTCAGAGTGGTGTACATATTTCCTCCCTTCCTTTTGTCCTCACAACAACCCTGTGAGGTAGGTGGGGCTGAGAGATAGTGACTGGCCCAAGGTCACCCAGGAAGCTTCGTGGCTGAGTGGGGATTTGAACCTGGATCTTCCAGGTCTAAGTCCGACTCCCAAACCACTACACCATCCTGGCTGTAGTTTCCTCCTTCCAGTGGCAGCTTTTTGAGCTCTTGTCCAAAGCCAGCCAGGGTTGGGGGGATCCTGCTGGGCGCAATTGGCTGCTATCTCCCATTCCCCTCTGCATACACGGAAGCAATTCCGCTTATGTAGAAGTGGCTTTGGATCCCAGCCAGTGCTTTCTGGTGCAATCCCAAACTTTCTCAAGTTTTGATCAATGTGTGGAAACTTTTGTAACAGACCCATGATGCTAAAAATTGGAGAGAGGGTTAAGGAAAACATTACAAAAATGTCAAGTGTTTCCAAATAAAACACCAACAAACCTTGCAGAAAATATATTTATTAATCATATAGCTCTTATCCAGCATCAAATGCTAGAGTAAAGAAAGATGTGTCTTGATTATTATTATTGTTGTTATTTTGAAATTAATTTTTTCAAGAGATGTGGCCATCATGCGAAAAGAGAATAAGCACAAGTACAATGCAGATCTATGTTCTGCGGATTCAGTGCAGCAATATTTAATTGTTCAAACTTGAATACTGAAGAAGAAAGTCACCTTAAGGCCATACACCTAGTGACTAACTGTGATACACGAATACACCTGGAACTGTTAATCAATTCATCCATCTGCCACTTCCAAACTCTGTATTGCCAGGATGACAACAGGATTGGCTACTTATTAGGTGCCTGAGCTCCAAAGCCTTCTGAAGTAATTAATTGAGAATTCTTCTTTAGATATCACTGGGCAGTAAATCCGTTGGCACCCAATGGCTGGAATCCAGCAAACTGCCTCTGTTCACCAGATTTACACATGTGCTTCATTAAGCAGGACGTGGGTACGTGGATGCCGTAGAGCAAGTTGTAGCTCAGCTCTTTTAAAAGGAGGAGCCAGCTTCCCAGAATGGTTTGTCCTTCACTTCCTCATTTGCACTGTGTTTAGCCTCAGCTGCGTGCAGCAAACAGTATTTTCTTTGGACTGCAAAGCTGCTGAAACCATTGGGGTATGTTTTGGCCACCCTGACAATAAGGAACAGTGAAACAGTTTCACAGCAGAATGAGGTCATTGGACAGTGTCAACCTCATAATCTGTAGATCGCTAAGGCAGCCCACTAGAGAGACTCCATATTCCCACACAACACTGCTGACAATTGGGTATGATTAATTCGTCTTTTATAGGAAAAGTCTCGGCCTTCTAAAGGTTATATATCAAATGCCCTTTTTGTACGCAAGAGACACTTTCTTGGTACGTGGTTATCCTTAAAAGATGGAAGCTGTTGTTGATCCTATTTATTGTTTGTGGTAGCTTGAAGCATATCACTGTCCATTTCTTTGTATCTGTAAAATAAGTTTGTTCATTTCAGCAGCACTTAAAAGAGCCAGTGTCTGGTTACACATTTCAACTTTTGTGGAATTGTTTGTTGTTGTTTATTAAGCAAGAAAAAGGAAAAAAGAACTGCCAGTGCAAAAGCTGTTGCGTATTTAATGAAAGGTACTATATTTGTACATTATTTTTTATTGCTGAAAAGGGCTTTTTAAAGATTTACTATATGCATATTAAGTAATTTTGTAGGGATGTTTTTGTGTTGTTACAGTGGCTGCAGGCAGCAACCCAAACACATTTTAAAAAGAAAGAAAGAAAGAAAGAAAGATGTTCTTGTAAAATTCAAGTACTGCTTTATATTCCTGGATATAATCCAGCATAGATAATTTTTTTCTGTTTTGTTCTGTCCCTGCAGTAATCTCTCAGTATTGTCCTATTTTAAAACTGGATCATTTGAGATTAAAATTCTAAATTACTCAGGTGTGCAGTTTTGTATGCCCCCAAACATGTTCAATTCATGCCCTGTTGTTATGACTGCACAGATAAATGGTTCATTTTGCAAGTCTGAATTAACCAAAATTAATTAAAGGGGTGGTGGGGAGAACATTCATATATACACCACTGAGGAGCACAAATCATTTTTCTATTCCCTCTCATTGCTTCAACTTGAGGTACTTTTCTTTTCCAAGACATACGGTAATCTCTCAGCAGGGAACTTTTTTTATTCAGTCTTAAACGGCACCTGATTCTTTGATGCACTACAGAAATAATGGAACAAATATGTTCAAAATGACTTGTGCTCCTGACTTGGTACCTGCTTTTCTCAAATTTATGTAGCTCTGCATGTGTGTTTTGAACTGGCAATTATAAATTAGCACACTTGTCGAACCCTTGCCACCGCCACCACCAGCCCCGATTTCTCCTTCAGAGTTAATTTTCTTTTGATTCAGGAAGGGAATATGGGCTGATATTAACATTATGGAATCATATTATATGGGCTGTGAATAGTATCTCAAGGATGAGAATTACTACTTTAAGAATGAGAAATGCTGGCACGCTTTGTGAAATCAAAGATATGAAACTTCAGGCACAAAACTGTTTTCAAAGATTGTACCAAAGATTTATTTACAGGGGGGGCAGGAACTAATATCTTGTGATAAAATAGAGCCTATCTCTTCTTACTTGGGTGGTCATGGCATTGGGTTTATCATGGGTAGAACGAGGTGGAAAGCAGAATCTTTGGAGCCCTTTAGCAGAAAATAATCTGTGAAGGTGCTCCATTTAATTATGGGCTTCCAACTAGCAGTCCCCAAAGAATGGTTTACTGGTTGCTCCCCCCTTCCCCTTCCCAATGCCTTGCCAAGAGGTAAATTGTTTGCACTGTCATGATTACCGGAATCTTGCTCCACCTTATTTCTGGAGCCTGCCATTTCAGTCCTGATGAAGTAATGGATCAGGAATCGCAGAAAAGCCATGAACAAAAGCAATAATTTAAACCTGTACAAGTCATGAGTAAAGATCAAAGAGATCCCAGTTTTTTTAGCCTCTTAAAGCCTCTATGATACATTTCATTTCACCTGACATTGTAGCTGTTTACAGATAATTCCTTGCTTTGTTTTTATTGCAATAATTTCAAATAGATCAGCCAGAAATCATATTTTTACAGTGCTCTTTGTTTCATAGGTACATTAAGCAACATTCCACTTCATTTTTTTGCTGGTTGTTGTTGCTTTGTTGAATATGCTTTACCAGTCTTGAATTTCTGCTGGAAGAAAACATTTGTAGCATTTCCTGTAAATACAAGCTTTCATTTCTTTCGTTTTTGTTCCAATTGCTGTTACCCAAGATTTGCTTCTCATGCACATATTGTACAAACACATTCTTCTTTGCGCCACAGACAGCGATTGTGGAAGGGTTTACTTTCTCTTCAAAGGGACTATTTGTATTGTATGTTGCAACTGTAAATTGAATTTGTTTGGCATTCTCTCATGATTGTAATATTAATTTTGAGGTTTGAATCTCATTTTCAATAAAATGGCTTTTTTTTGTTAATGTTGTTCCCTGTTTCTTTGTCTTTTGCTGAATCTCCATAATTATCTAGTTTATATTTGTAAATAGACGAGAGCTGACTGGAGCCAGTGTGTACTGAAATAACATACCACCCCTTGGCGGAGAGCTCCTTCTTCAGTTTATTTGCAGAATAAAAATGACTATTTAAAAATATAAAATAGAACTGCCATAATCTTCACCACAGTTACCTGAAATTCCTAGTAATCCCAATTCATTATGTGCTCCCAGTGTGACCTCATGTCGCCAAACCCCTGTAAAACTCGGACTGTTTATATAAACGAGAAGGGTGATGAGGGATTCTTTCTTAAACATTTTGTGTAGTGGAGGAATAAGGCACAAATGTGCAAAATAATTGTCTCAAAGAATGTCTGCATGCTGGGTTCTGAGTTTGGGGCACTGGCACACAGCCAGAAGGAAAGGAAGCCGTCACACGAGAAAGAAATGCACCTGTTTTTTCGGGGTTTTCCCCAGCCATCTTGTGCTGATCACCCAGCCTCTGTGATGTGCCATGCTGTCCGCAGAAGGATGGGGTAGGGCGGGGGCATTAGCACAAGGCTCTCATAGCAGACCTTGAATCTGTCCACGTGATAATTTAAAAAGCCCTCCTAAAGGGCTAGTAGTCATTCGATCATCCGATCTACATTTCATATCTTGGCTTAGACTGCATCCCTCTCAAAGCTGTGCATAAACTGTTGACCACAGAGCAAGTAGCTCAGTATAATGTGAATTGTGCATCTCTAATATTGAAGGTCCAAAGGTAGGAATATGGGTTTGGGGAGAGAAAGTGTAAAAACACACACCTTACGCAAAAGGGCTGTCATTTTCTTCATCAGAGTTGACACCGTACTAATCCTGAGCACATTTTTGCAACAATTCAGGGATGGGGGATTTGTATGCAGAAGCAGGCTTCCATGTGCAGTTTGCTTGTCCAGAACTGATCCTGTCTGTGCCAAAGACACAGACAAACCCCAAACCCACACCTCATCCAGCTACTTGGAATCTATGTGCCGTGCTCCTACACAGCAGCCAATCCTCTGACTGGTAGACACTCTCACCCCTAAGCACCCTGAACATCTATTTTGGGTGAGACTGACTAGGAGTGGACAGCTCTCTCTGCTTCCGTTCAGTCCAAACATCTTCGAATTTAATAAGTCCTTAAGTTTTCACGACTAGGCCAAATGACTGACTTTAAAACTTCCATTGTGCAATCTTAGAATTTCTTTTGATTTCTGTTCTGCTCCCTTCTGCTATAAATACCCAGGTTATGTCACCTCCCCCCCCCCCAAAAAAATCCATATTTAATTGCATATTTTACATAAGAATTTTTTCAGCAGTTTGGTGTGATAAAACATTACAAAATATGCATTTAAATACTATTCTCACAAAGCGCAGGATGCGTAGATACATATCTTATCCAACTAACATGGGAACAGAAGGTTTTCAAAACCATGCATTCGTCACAAATTCTGGCACAAAAAAGAGGAATTCGGTAACATTTTTGGAGACCAAACTACATATTATGCTGAATGCATTATTAAGAGCAGAAACACCGCCTCTTTAACAAAAAAGCAACCATGGTAGGCGTGGTCCAGTTTAGGAGCATGACGTGTGTGTGTGGGGGGGAATGGGGATGTTAGCCCTCTACCCCTGTGCCTTTTCCCACCAAAAATAATCTCCCCACAAAATACAGCAAATACTGTACTGAGGGCAAATAACTTTTGGGAGTGCAGTTTTCAGGGGGGGGGGGGAGACACAGTGCAAGGGAAACTACAATATTTCAAAAACCAGCACTCTGTAGTCCCAATCTGGATTCCTCACTTCTGCAACTGCTTTTTTGTCAAAGGAGCAACAGTCCCCAAGCTCAGAATCACACTTAGCATTTGTAAGGTGCTTTCTGAGCGTGCAAAGCACTCCACATGTATTATCTCAATTATCTCGATATCTTGTCCTTATAACAACCCTGTAATGTAAGTATTAGCGGGTGGCGCAGTGGGTTAAATCGCTGAACCATGAGCTGTCGATCGAAAGGTCGGCAGTTCGGATCCGCGACGGGGTGAGCTCTCGTTGCTTGGCCAGCTCCTGCCAACCTAGCAGTTCCAAAGCATGTTAATGCGAGTAGATAAATAGGTACCGCTTGCGGGAAGGTAAACAGCACTCCGTGTTCCAGCTGCATGCTACGCGCTGCGGCAAGGAGAGTCGCGCCGGCCACATGACCACGGAGGCGTCTTCGGACAACGCTGGCTCTCGGCTTTGAAATGGGGATGAGCACCACACCCTAGAGTCGGACACGACTGGAATTAATTGTCAGGGGTCACCTTTACCTTTTAATGTAAGTATTGCAATCCCCCATATAATGCAGCTGGGCCTGAGAGGAAGTAGCTGCTTGCCTAAGGCCGCCTAGTAGGCCACTTCTCACCTAGAACTGACATTCAACCCAGATATTTCCTGATTCTTAGCTCAGTTGCTTAACCACAGTGATGTACACTTGAGTCTATTGACTCGGACTCGAGTCGGACTCAAGTTATATAAATGACTTGACTCGGACTTGACTCGGCGATTGTAAAAGACTCGAGACTTGAAGCCTTTTACGAAAAGTTTAATTTTATTCAGGTTTAAACCCGTTTCCCCCATTAAATAGATAGGGACTTGCAACTCACAACCAAAGACTTGGGACTTGGGGGCAAAGACTTGAGACTTGGACCCAGAGACTTGGGACTTGACTCAAGATTTGGAGTCAGAGACTTGCTCCACATCCCTGCATAACCACTGCTCTACGTACTGCACACTATTACATCCCATGCAGCTTGTCCTATATCCCCGGCATTTTCTACCTCCCCTGCAATAGGAAAGCCACCTGTTCGACAGGGGAGATCCATGAGTGTCGGCCATTCGGCCCTGGAGCAATTCCTTGAATTTGAAAGCAAGCCATAGCTTTCAATAGCATTAATTTCAATGTAAGTGTTTGGGCTGTAAGCACATGAAGTTATGTGCACTGAATTAAGTAGCCTTGATGTGTTTGTTACGACACACAGGACTGCAGCCTTAATTTCTCTTCAAAAAATATTCTGATTCTTAAGTTACAATGTCATACTCATTGATTGGGGGAGGGCAGTTTAGTTTCGATTCAGTGGCACAGTTTTGGACAAATGTGCATAGGAACAGGCTGCTTTACATCAGTAATGCGTTTGTAATACATTATTTCTTATGAAAGATATGTTGTGCATTCCAAAGCATGTTTACTCAGAAGTAGGTCCCACTAAGGTCAATAGGACTTCCTCCCTAGAAGGGGGTTTAGGATTGCAGCCCAAGGCAGATGGGAAATTTTGAATTTTTTTCTCAAAAAAAAGAAAGAAATTTAAACACATATCCTTAAAGATAATGGAATTGTTTTCAGAATCCCAATATCGTAACAAAAAGACACAAGAAGTAATCTTGATTACTTTTTTTTGCATTTTAGTTTTGATTTGATGAGAACCAGAGGTCCTCAAAATAGAAACTACAGTTATAATGGCTTTAGTGCAAACATAACAATTTGTAAGCTTTAAGGAACTTTGAACGTCATGAGAATGAGTAACTGCATTTTTCACACGGCGCAATCCTGTGTAGATTAGCGCCGGGAGAGTGCACGTAAAGCACTTTCGCGGCACCTGGAGAGTAAGGCGGCCCTCTCTCCCCTGGCGCCCCATCCTTGTGCCCGCCGGACCAGGTGCAAGGCCAGTGCAAGGGCAGAGGGAGGACAGACCGGGTGGCGAGGGAGGGCGGCCATTGGCCGCACCAGGAGAGGAGAGGAGAGGGCAGGGATATCGGCAGTGAGCTCCGCCGATATCCAAAGCCCTCTCCCGGCCTGGGGCGACCTTACACGGAGGGCTCAAATGTACAGCAACTCCAGAGCTGGCGTACATTCAAGTTAGGCCCATAGGGCCTCAGACGCTTGCACCAAGGGAAAGGGACGATCATCCCCTTTCCTCGAGGTGCACGCGGGCTGTCCTGGGGCATCCCAGAACCGGGATAAGATGCGCCGGCTGGCCTTTTAGGCCGGCTGCCGCACATCTTACACAGGATTGGGCTGTTAGTCTCGGTTATTTTTTATACTTTATCTCAACTTGGTGGTTCTTGTTTTTTTTCTTCTTTTAAAGAGCAGCCTGGATGCTGATGCAGGCCTGAGGTTTGTTTACTTCTCCATTTCCGCAGCTGTTAGGAACAAAAACAACAACAAAAAGGCCACTTCTATACTCCCTTGCTTGATCTCCTCATGTTGTATCAAACACATGTGAGAACCACGTCTTTGTGTGCAGTTTCTCCTCTGAAGAATGATCTCTGTACAGGTTTCAGTGAAGGGCATAATACAATGGTCTGCTGAAGACAAAGTAGGGCAAGACATAGGGGCAAATCTGGGGGATCCTGGCCGCTTCAAAAGATCTGGCTTCTTTTCCTGCCAATGGTGGCGTTCTCTCCACAGAGCAGGATGTTCTTTTTTCATAATAATAGCCAGACCAGATGCTAAACACTTCACTGCTAAACCCTGGATAAGTGAGAAAGGGGAACAGCTGACTTCTGTTAAGATGAACACCAAGAGAATAAGCCAGAAAGTATGAGAAGTCTCCAGAGGCCGTAGCTTTTGCAAACCCCTGTTTGGCAACCAGATCACAGTATCAAGATTGAAAACCCACATTATGCTTCTGCTCCTATCCCTGTTTGAACTGAATATTGAGTGTAGTCCCTTTGCTTTCTGGGTGCCTCTTTCTCCCCCCCCCCCATAGCTTGGTTATTTTTCTTTACAATTAAAAGTTTAACATGCCCTTGACCCCTATCTTTTGCAAGTCTGCAGAAATAATGTTTTAAAAGCGTCAGTTAGCAAATCATGTGCCTACTATTGAAAACAATAAAACCCTGAATAAGAGCCAGTGAGTTGAATCCAAAGAACTGGAAGCATAACAAAAATAGTCACTGGCACCGTTTTGCAAATCCTTGTGCAAGAGCAGAAAGGTTCATGCAGTGCAATAATAGGTAGGCTCAACAGCGGTTCTCATGCAGTTCTGCTTGCATGTAAGATTGTGTAAACTCTCCAGTGGAAGAACACCTTTGACTTGGGTTTACGTTTTCTCACTCAATGGTCTAGCATGGGGTGTAAAACAACCTTTTGTGAGTATGCATAACCTTTGGATCCAACCCAGTAATTTTAACATAGCATATTTTACTGTTTCTCTCCCTTTCCTTTCCCTATTTGCTGTTTTGATTCTTTTGTTTTGAAGGGGAACTTCTAAATGACAATGTTGTGATTAAAGAAGAGGAGAGAATCTCAGGAAATAAATGCTAACTTTTTCTTGGCTCTACCACAGATTTGTAAAAGTGTAAAAGTGCTATTTGTAGCTGAGTTCTGATTTTATGTTACAGTCCAACAGTAGCAATCTGAGATCATAAAAATAAGGTACACTTTAACATACTTTTTAAGATCTTTGAAAGGAAATGGCTAGAAAAGTTTTACATTTAAAGTTTTTCTCTCACTCCAATAGAACACTATACATGTATTATTTGAGCTTACTTATATTACTGATCTATGAAGCTGTTTAAACACACACACACACACACACACACACAACACCTTGCAACTACTAAATTATACTCATTCTTGTAGCTCTCCATTACTAACAGCAGTGACAATGTTCAATAAAATTAGATATATAAAACTACAAAGAGGTATTGAAAAGAGTGTAGTTCACAATGCTTGCTTAGGAAATTATGTAACAAAAATAAGTTGAGAACATAAGAAGAACCCTGCTGGATCAGGCGCCCATCTAGTCCACCTTCCTATGTATCACAGTGGTCCACCAGATGCCTCAGGAAGCACTCAAGACAACATGATACCTGTATCTTGTTGCCACCCTTGCATCTGGCCTTCAGATATATCAGCTACTGGCTGTATGTCATATGCCTCCATTGGGAGACCAATAGAGTGGTGGTTTTGAAACGGTGTTCCTCAGAAGCTTATCAAGGGTTCAGTCAGAATCTCAGTAATGGCAGGCCACATTTCCTGAAAAGACAGGTTGCCCACAATTATCAATCTTTTGCACAATGTGCAGCTATGGCTCAGTGTGTTCTAGATTACACTGAGGTCATCTAGGGTGATGGTAAGGCACAAAAGAACCCCCTGTGCCCTAAATTACTTGCAATGCACAAGAGTTCTGTGGCAGAAGTTCATGGGTTCTCCAGCAGATGATAAGGGAAAGCTTCCTCAAAAACATAAACAATGCCATAGGAGCAGACTTCCATTTTTCACAGGCATCTGGGCTTCCAGAATCCTAGCTGTCCACCACACCACTATGTTTGCAGTTTGAAGCAGCAATTCGGAGTACACAACTGACAAGACACCATCTCAGATTGCAACTAGGGAGGTTCTCACCAAGACATAAAAGCCAGCTCTTTAATATACTCCAAGGTAAATTACACAAAACCCCACCACCACCAATGTAGTTCTTACATTAATTGTATTTATTTTTGTATACTACAAAATAGTTTTACTCTATGTAAAAATAATGACAAGAGCAATGCTAAAAACAAAGATCCAACAGTCCTGTCTCCCTGCCCCCCCTTTTTAAGCAAAGGCTTTTTGTGTCTTTGGAACACCTGCCTATTTAGTTTCTGAGAACCATAGTCATGAAAATGTAGAGGCAGCAAGTTGGTCAGAAATCTGTAGGTGCTTCTGAGGAATATTCACATATGGTCTGAAACGTTCGCAGAATGGATGGTCCCTGGTCTCCCTAAACAGCACTCTTGTGACATGATTTTGAGTCTCGTGGCATTGCCTGCAATAGCATTCCGTTTCTGGGACGTTTTCTCCAGGCTGGTGGAGATTGGCTGGTGGCCGTTGGGTAGGGGTGTCACTAGGGTTGGTGACCCCCGGGGTGATATCTTATGGTGTCACCCCCATGGACCTTCTCCCATACCAGACCACACGATGTGGAGGCCTCCTGGGAAATGCGATCTCTGTGCATGTCGTGGCGGGGATCAGAAAAAAAACAATTTTCTACCAGTGGTCCATTTTCACACCACGAGTAACAAATAGAATAGAAAGTCATTTCGGTGTCACCCCTCCCTGAGGTGTCACCCAGTGTGGTCTGCACCCCCTGCACCTCCCTAATGGCGCTCCTGCCTTTGTGTTATTTTCCCTTCTCCTAAGGTAGGTTGCTTAGCCCATCTAAAGGAACTTGCTCCACAAGCGTCTTTCTGCAGAGGCAGAATACCTGCTCATTCCTTGGATTGTATTGGATGATCTGTGGCAAAGTGGTGGGTTTGAAATTCAAAGGTGGACTAGTTAGTTTTTCTAAGAAGAACAAAAGCCTGCCGGGAGGTGCTCTGGA
Source organism: Plestiodon gilberti rubricaudatus (assembly GCA_026170595.1). NCBI lineage: Eukaryota > Metazoa > Chordata > Lepidosauria > Squamata > Scincidae > Plestiodon > Plestiodon gilberti. The sequence goes on from JANXHW010000001.1 coordinate 143,399,205, forward strand.
GCAAGTGCCAGTGAAATGAGTAAGAATTGAACAAGACCAGCTACCCTGCTCTTGTGCAGTTCCCTTCAGTCAGGCTAATGCAGGGTTGCTTCTCAGTGGATCATGCCCACCTCGTCCAGTTCTGTAGGAAGTCGGTACCACCAGTGGAATTGTTTGTTTTTCTTTGTATGTTTCTCCCCATGGGATTGGGAGCAGCTTTGAGGTACGTGTGTGTGCATGTGTGTGCATGCAAGCATGTGTGCAACCGCACACACGTGTGATTTGAATCAGAAAAATGGTGTGAAGGTTAAGCATCCCCTCCCACAACACCACTTCCTTAATCCAATTTGGGAGCCCCACATCAGCCAAAAGAACCAAAGAAAACACAAAACCATGAGAGATCTAATCATAGATCTCTGAGCATCTCTACTACTTGCCCCTTAATTAGCTGAAGGTGTCTCAATTAGAGGGGCTCTCTAGTCCAGGAGACAAAGTTTATAAATTACTGAATATAAATTACCGTCGCTACTCACACAACAGAGTGTGCATTTATTTTTGGCTTGGAGAGTTTGAAAACTGCCTTTCAGTCAAAATTTGAACATTTACATATGTTTCCAATTATTAACACATTTCATGAGATTAGTTAACAGGGTACATTCAGTTTTTTAAGGCAATATATTTCTCTATGAAATATATTTTTTACAGGATATCCAAGTTAAGCCTGGCACTTTGCTGATTGTGCGCTCTTGGCTGGAGCAGATCATTGAGTTATCATGTAACATAAAATATCAACTTCAAACGTAGTGACAGGGCACAAGAATCCATTTTGATGGTTCAAAAGTGTGAAAAAGTATGAAACAATTTGACTTCTCTGAGATAAACCTGTTTTCTTCTGGAGCTTAAAAGGGAAGGACTTTTACCTTGAGGTAGCTGCCTTTTGCAGTGAGGTAAATCAGAAAAAATAGGGGCCGCGGTGGCATAGTGGTTAAGACGCTGAACTGCAGACCGGAAGGTAGGCAGGACAGCAGTTCAAGACCCAAGTGCCGCGTGACGTTGTGAGCTACCGTCTTCAGCCTCAGCTCCTGCCAACCTAGCAGTTTGAAAGCAAGAAATTGCAAGTAGATTAATAGGTACGCTTCCTCAGCAGGAAGGTAACAGCATTCCGTGTGCCTCGGCATTGACTAGCTTCCGTGGTCAATGTGGCCGGCATGACTCAACGGCATTGAGTCATGCCAGCCACATGACCACGGAAACGTCTTTGGACAGCGCTGGCTCTTCGACTTTGAAACGGAGATGAGTCGGTAGCTTTCGAGCTAGGGGAACCTTTAACTTTAAACCAGAAAATACATACTGCCTTTGCTGAGAAGTCAAACAGAAGATGCAGGCCCAAGCCTTTTTTATTCTAACTTAGAATTTATTCAAATGTGCTCTTTCCAATGTGATGCTAATCTTTCCTCTCATGTGACCATCCCACTTTGGAATGTGCCTGGGCAACTGCTTGTGTGAAAGTGCCCTTTCAGCAAAATCCCCCTGCATGTAGAAAGCTTACACCTCAAGGACCTGATATGTACATTTTGGGTGGCTTTTCCACTCACCATTCATTCAGTATGCCAACAATGACATTATTCATTAAGCTTAAAATTGGCTATTTCAAGTGTCTGGCATGCAAATCGCCTCTATGTGCCATAAGATTCTAAAGCCAACTCTCTGGCTAAGAATATGCAATGCCAGAAGCACTTTGATTTAAATAATTAATTTTAAACAGCAAATAGTGAAGAAAACTTAAGGCAATTAAATGAAGCAGCCCACAGTTCAGTGGTTGCCCTCACCTCCCAAGAGGGTATTGCTTTATCTCATTGTCATCAGAAATGCCCTAAAAATAGGGAAGCCAAGCAGCCACTTTTGAATTTTATAGCACTTACATCTTACATAAGAAGTAGGGTTCTTTCTGGAAACTCAGCTCTGATCCTGTCCGTACGCTTATTGTTGCAAGTCAGAGACTTCTTGGGGCTGCTTTGCACATTCCAATATTTAGATGTGCATGTATAATGTGCACATTATAACAGCACATTCCTCAGAAGTAAGTCCCATTTTGTTCAGTGAGACTTACTCCCAGGTAACTGTGCATCGGATTGCAGCCTACGATGTTTTAACTCATATGTGCACCTAAAAATATAAATGTAACTATCAGGGATGTGGATCAAGTCTCTGACTCCAAGTCTCAAGTCTCTGGGTCCAAGTGTCGAATCAAGTCCCAAGTCTTTGCCCCCAAGTCCCGAGTCTTTGGATGTGAGTCGCAAGTCCCGATCTATGTGCAGCGCAATGCTAGTGCTGGGGCTGCCAACGGACCAAGCGGTCCGCCGGCTGAAGATGTCGCAAACGTGCCGTAAGGCACATTTGCGACGACTCGAAAGCAGGGAAGGCCGGCGCAAGGCCGACCTCCCCTGCTCAGCCGCCAGAGCGCCCAAAGGACCGCCGGCAGACCCAGGTAAGGATCCAGCCGACGGGGGGAGTCTGGTGGTAGCGGGAGGGCGGCCATAGGCCCAGCCAGTTAGGGAGGGGACGTGGGACAGCTTCGGCCGAATCCTGTCCCCCGCTGATCAGCTGAGCCGTTACACGGCCTCCTCCAACTTCCGCCAGCGATTTCGCTGTCGGAATTCCGAGGAGGCCGATCGGACCCAGCCCCGAGTGTCCCCCTTCCCTAAGTAGACTTACCGCCACGCGGGTGTCTGCCCGGAGCGGTGCATGGGATCCAGCGGCCGGCCTCGGCCACCCGGCAGATCCTTAAGCCGGATTGGGCTGCCCATGTGGAAAACGGGTTTAAGTCTGAATAAAATTTGACGTGTCATAAAAGGTTCCAAGTCTCGAGTCGAGTCTTTTACAATTGCTGAGTCAAGTCCGAGTCAAGTCATTGACGCAACTTGAGTCCGACTCGAGTCCGAGTCAATAGACTCAAGTTTACATCACTGGTAACTATCATGTGTTTGGAATCATGTACTGTATATTATGCAAGTCCACTAATCAGGGAGCCATGACTGACTGCAGTACCCTGCTGAGCATGCACTGAGAGGCAAATCTGGGTCTTTTAGAGACAAATGGGCTTTGGGGACCCATGTTTGGTCCCTGGCCAGTTCTGGTAAAGGATTCATGTAGTCTGGGCCGACCCAAGACCTCACGACACCTGAAGTGACATGCCAAATGCTGCCCCCCCCTTTCCTGGTGATTTGCCAGCCTCTCCTCCTCCTGCTCTCTAGACTGAAAAAGAAAGAAGAGAGGGACAGAGAATTGGAGGGAGTGTGGTGGAGAGGAGACTAGTGGGTACTAGTGGGTATCTCTGAGGAGAAGGAGCGGGGGGGTTAGTGGGCAGATGGACGTGGGTGCCCCCCACCAATCTGCTGCCTGGAGTGACCATTTTAGTTGGCCTCATGGATGGGCCAGCCCAGCATGTAGGAGGGCTGCAGAGGTGAAACTAGAGTGGAGCGGAGGCAAGTAGTTCTGCAAGACTCCGTTACACCGGAGTCAGCGGCCCCTCCCCTTTGCTGTTGGAGCCATTCCGGCAGCGACAGGGGAGTGTCCTGCGTGTTGCCGTTGCGGCCAGAATGGCTCCAACAGCAAGGGGGAGGGGCCGCTGACTCCGGTGTAACGGAGACTTGCAGAACTACTTTCCTCCGCTCCAGTCTAGCTATGCCACTGGAGGGCTGGAAAGAGTTTCCCCATGAGAACTTGTAGAGCCCTTCAGGTGGGCCTGCATTAGGAACCATTGGTTGGACTCAGTAGATTCTCACAATGCCAAGTCAGCTCAAAGAGGCTGCAATTAAATTTAAGAACTCCATTTGGTTGTTAAATAGGAGTTGGCTGCACCACAACCTGTGATAACAAATCAGTCTTAATGAAATATGTGACCTTCAGCTACTTTGGAGAGATAAGAGAACTATGAAAAGAGTTGATGGAATGAGATCCAGCAATTTGGGGAAAAAAAAAATAAGATGGCAAGCTGCATGCAAGCACGAGCTCCTTTTAGGTGAAAACGGATAAGCAGCAAAATGGGAAAGTCAGCTGAACTGTCAGTAAATTAAAACCTGGTCCAGATGCAACAACAACCCAGTAAAACATTGACCTTCTTTGGGTAACAGAAACTCTTAAAAAAAAGAAAAGAAAAATGTTGCTTATATGATATGCACAGTTATTTATTTTGGCAAACTAACACACAGGAAATGCAGACAGGAACTCCAGTTCAAATGGACTTTTTTTAAAAAAAAACCTTAAATTCAGTAACCAAACCTCCTTCCTCTGTCAGTATGAAAGGTAATGGACCAGATCTCCAGATCCAGTCTGACTTCTTGTTGACCTTTCCTACACACTTGGGGTGCAATTCCCCATTGCAGGGAATGTGAATGGCACTGATACATTAAAACATAATGGATCCCATTTGCTCTATTTGCAGAATTATCAGACGTATCTAGATGCCCCCACTGGAGCCGTATTTGAGAGAGAGTGAGAGCGGGGGTATCAAATATATTATATTATACACTCCCCAGTTCCGTGAGTGGTATGAAGTTCTAGGAGCAATGCTATAGGACTCAGTTTCCTTTGGATGTGACTTATGGTGTCTTTGTAAGATTTGTTTTATTTACAAATATACAAGCAGAGCCAAGTGGAAGCAAGCAGATTCTTCAAAACTAGCAACTGCTCTGCTGACCCTGCATCATATTCCCAGAAAAAGACCCTGCATCCCAATGTGTTTCATGTTCAGTCAACTCATTGTGTTTTTTTTAATTCTCCCCCTTGCTAAATTTAAATTGCAAACTAGCTCCAAACGCATTCTTTAGCCCCTCCCTCTACCTGAAGGGTTGTCGCCTTTTCCAAGCTCTGATGGGTATCACATTCCAAAAACCGGGGAGATATTTTCTGCTTCCTGTTAATGGAGCCTCTCTAGCATTCAGGCTGCTTGCCTGCTTCGTCACTATAAGCAGCATGCTACTGCTTATAGCATTTTGGTAAAGAGAGAAACATGCTGGCTTGGTGCCAGCTCTATGAAGATAAAGAAAGGTAATGGGTGTGGGAGGCCATGGGGATAGTGTTTCCCCTTATCCACCGTTTCTAGTATCCGTGGGGGGCCAGGGACCTATCCCCTGTGGATACTGGGGCCCTACTAGCTGTAACTCATTTGAACAGCTGCAAATAGATCAGCACTCTTGTAAATCTTGATCTGATCAGTTTGCTAGGGAGCTCCTTTTAGTATTGCAAAGTCAAGTTTCAGCTGGCAGACACTTAGCTGGCACACACACGCCCCAAACGTTTGTTTTTCACCCTAACCCACCCGGAACCCCCCCCCCCAAAAAAACCCCGCTTTATTAAAACCGAAACCTAATTTTGACAGTTTTAGGACCGGGGTAATGACAGTTTTATGGGGGGGGGCGGGCGGTCGAAAAATGTCTGGGTCCTTCTCTGAGGCCAGCACCACACACACCGCTGGCGTCCTGGACCTGCGCTGGCCGCCACATGTCAGGCAGGATTGGGCTGCCTGTCTCATAGGTGTGCATGCATGTCCCGTCACTGTTCAACAGCAAAAGAAGCACATAGGAGAGGAGTGTAGAGATAACATGACAGTTGTCTCTAGGTACTTTTCTCCTCAGCCAAGCTTTGATATCATGTAAGGTCTTGACTAGGAGAAAAAAACACACACTTGTGAAGAGAGGGTGAAGAGAGGTAAGAAGTAGGGATGTCATGAGAAATGGATCAGGGGAGCTCAAAATATCAAATTCCTGCTATTGATTTCTTGAGAGCAGAATTGGGGCAAACACTGCCCTGATTGTGTGCAAATGAAGACAAGTGGTCAGGGCTGCAATTTATATCTCCCCTTACCCCGAGGCTATTTTGATGGCACACATTCGAGAGGGCCGTGTAATTGGGCCGTGTAATCCTGGTGGCAAAGTGATGCACATTGGGGCAAGAAACCAAAATTTCACATATACGCTAATGGGGTTCTGAGTTGTCTGTGACGGATCAAGAGAGAGATCTTGGGGTACTAGTGGACAGGTCTATGAAAGTGTCGACCCAGTGTGTGGCGGCTGTGAAGAAGGCCAATTCCATGCTCGGGATAATTAAAAAAGGGATTGAGAATAAAACGGCCAATATCATTATGCCTTTGTACAAATCGATGTCCAGTTCTGGTCACCACACCTCAAAAAGGATATAGTTGAATTGGAAAAGGTGCAGAAAAGAGAGACCAGAATGATTCGTGGGCTGGAGCACCTCCCTTATGAGGAAAGGCTACAGCATTTGGGACTTTTCAGTCTAGAAAAAAGGCCCCTGAGGGGCGAAATGATTGAAATGTATAAAATTATGCATGGGATGGAAAGAGTGGATAGAGGGAAATTCTTCTCCCTCTTGCACAACATCAGAACTAGGGGACATGCACTAAAATTGAGTGGAGGGAGAGTTAGAACAGACAAAAGAAAATATTTCTTTACCCAACGTGTAGTTAATCTGTGGAACTCCTTGCCACAGGATGTGGTGATGGCACCTGGCCTAGATGCCTTTAAAAGGGGTTTGGACAGATTCATGGAGGAAAAGACCATCACAGGTTACAAGCCATAAGCAACCTCCTGGTTTTAGAAGTAGGTTTTCTCTGTGCCAGGTGCAAGGGAGTAACAACGGGAAACAGGTTATCTTGTTGGCTGTGTGCTCCCTGAGGCATCTGGTGGGGCCACTGTGTGATACAGGAAGCTGGACTAGATGGGCTTTTGGCCTGATCCAGCAGGGCTCTTCTTATGTTCTTATGATAGGATTTTGGCAGAGCTGCCGCCACTGCTCCCTCCCCCTTCCTGGGCCTGGCCGACCAATCCCTTCCTCCTGGAATGCCCTGTTCCACCCTCCCCACGTCCCTCCGCCGCCCAGTGGGGAACTCACCTTCCCCAGCGGGCACTCCATTGGATCCGCGGTGAGTAGAGCGGCGCCAGCCTCAACCTTGGTGCCAGAGCTGCCTACTCACCAGGTGCCACTAACTTGCCTTACAGCACATTTGCAACACTCTAGACTGGCGAAGTGGTGCTCCGACGGTCTGATAAGTAGACAGGATTGTGCCGTAAGGCTTCATACAGTGTTCAGAATAAAAAGTTTCTTTTTCAGATGTTCTTCTTGACATGAAAGCACATTAAACAACATTTGCCATCAATAAAACCCAATTCAATCCATGTGAGAAGCATTAGAGTCACAGTATGGTTATTGAGTGATGATACCTGAATAGCTGAGATACAGGAAAAGGGAAGCGTACAAAGTGATGTGTCATAAATTATGCCATTAAAAAAAACAGCTAAAGGGATAGGTTTATTTAATGTAGTTACTTCTTATTTTAAAGAGAAATAAGGAGAATAAAGACTGATCTAATATGTACGCAATAGATTAAAATGAAAGAGAAGAAGTGAATCCATACTTATACATAGAATTTATTTATTTCAAGCATTCCAAGTGCTTCACATATGGTTTCTCATTAGCCCAGCCTTGTTATTCCCATGTTGCAGCAGTTGTGTGTGTGTGTGTGTGTGTGTGTGTGTGTGTGTGTGTGTGTGTGTGTGTGTGTGTGTGAGAGAGAGAGAGAGAGAGAGAGAGAGAGAGAGAGAGAGAGAGAGAGGCATCAAATTAAGGTTATAGCTGAGTTATGAACCAGAGTTCTTCCAGGCTCATGGCTCACACTCTTACCTGTTACTCTACATCAGCACACATTAAGTTCTGGTAATGCTAGGATTCTCAGAATAATTATGTAACGAGTCGGTGTTCTCCTTCTAATCAATGCATTTCATTTGCCCAGCCAGGCCCCAATCACCAGTGCCACAGGTTTGGGTGTTATTTCTTCTGGGGTGTATGTGTGTGTGTTGTAATAGGACAATTAGCACTATTACTGGAAGCTCTTCTTGAGAGCCTCCAGAAAAAGAAAGTGTCATCATCATCATCATCATCCACAAAACACAATCCAATACAGAGTTAGTTAAGCATGCTTCAGTCCACTGCTTTCTAGCACATGGTTAACTCTTGTGTTGGATTGTGGCCTACATCAGGAAGTGCCCTTTGGCTTTGCTCATCATCAGGGGATCAGTCAAATGGGCTTAAGAAGTGAACTGAAATCTTTGTATGAGAAATGGTGTGAATGTGGAAACTGAAATCCTGCCAGTCTACATTTCTCCACGAGTACTCGACTCACGGCAGAAACAACTGTATTTCAACAGACAGTGGTTTGGATGCGAAGACCCGTGAGCAGAAGGAAAACAGCCCTCAGTGCTGTTCCACACATGCTCACACAAGAGCTTGAGCAGGAGTTGGTGGAGTGTTGTAAAAGGTGAGTTCTGTGGCAGTTCTCTTGCTTCCACCAGCGTGAGAGTTTGTGCAAGTGGACGAACACCTCAGGATTTTGTTTCAGTTTTCTCATACCACACTTGAGGACAAGGTGTAAAACAGTCCTTCCAAGACCCCCTACCTGTGGAAGGTCACCTGTGGATCCAACTCATAGTGCAATCCAAACTAAATTTGGAGAGGCGTGGCTGCCACTACACCACTCCAGAGCGTCACAAATGTGCCGTAAGACATGTTTCCGACACGTGGAGAGTAAGCGCCGCTGGTGGCGAGGCCAGCGCTGCTCACTCTCCACTGGACAGAGGCCACCACTGGTGGACACAGGTACGTCCTGTGCCAGGCAGCGGGGGTGTGGGGGGGAGGGCAGGGAGGGGGCGTTCCAGGGGAGCCGGATTGGGTCACTAGGCTTGGAATGGAGGAGGGATCCTCGGCAGCGTGGTTCACCAAATCCTATCCCCTGTTCCTGGCCTGACTGGCATTACATGGGCCTCCCGGATTTGCGCCGAACAGTTTGCCGGCGGACATCTGAGGAGACCCATAGGGGCAGCTGGGGCATTACCCGGGGGGAAAGGGATGAACGTCACTTTCCCCTGAAGCAACCTCCAGCTGCGCCAGTGCTGGCCCTATCCTGGATAGGATCTGGCGCAGCATGCTTTTGCACGCTGTGGCGGTCCTAGACAGGATTGAACTGCCCGTGTTGATACTACTACTGATTATCATGAATGACCCAAAACAACAGAAGCAAAACAAAGCAAGATAGAGTGTTAACTGTGCCAAACAAAGCAGTCTGACAGATGCAATGAGACAACAAATACATTTTTAGGATGCAATTTAGTAGCTTTTAGTGCACCAGTTGTGTCTAAACGCTTGTGTTGCAGGTTTGTTACGGTGGCATTGTCACAATGGATCAAGGTAAAAAGTCACGTGTTTGATGTATGTTAAAATATTTTAAATCATCAAGATGTGTAGCAAGCTGACTACTTTTGGAATGCATAAACAGCTAGTGGAAGAAATTGTGATTTCAGAGAAAGCAGAAACAAAACAGGCTGTTTGTTTTTGCAGTGGTATCCTTGAAAGAGAACAACTGAGGAACACTGAATGGCATGATAGTTTATTTTGAAAGCTATAATTAAAAGGCTGTAGTACAAAGAATTTCCTATTTATACTTGAGCTACTAAAGGGGAAGAAAGGACACACGGTTTGTTTAAAACATGGTTAATTTCCCCAAGATCATTCGAAAACATTTTAAATGAAATGTATATGACTCTATTCCCTTCTCTGTTCATCATCTATAATGGGGGCCTCACAGACAGCTCCCTGTCATGATGTCATGACAGCTTTTGCCATGATCCTATTAATGATTTAAATTGTCATCCTCATTGAAATGATAATGCCTATGCCTACTATAAAATAATCAGCCTACTAACACACTTTAATTAACACTCAGGCTGTTAGAAAATCTAGAAAGCATACGTTGCACCGGTAATCACTAAGATATAGTGTACTAACCACTGAACCATGAGCTGTCGATCGAAAGGTCGGCAGTTCGAATCCGTGTGACGGCTCCTGCCAACCTAGCAGTTCAAAAGCAAGAAATTGCAAGTAGATTAATAGGTACCGCGTCAGCGGGACGGTAACAGCGTTCCATGCGCCTCGGTGTTGAGTCATGTCGGCCACATGACCATGGAAACGTCTTCGGACAGCGCTGGCTCTTCGGCTTTGAAACGGAGATGAGCACCGCTCCCCAGAGTCGGACTGAACTTAATTGTCAAGGAATACCTTTACCTTTACCTAGCTGTTAGGAGCCAAAACTATGAACCAGAAAAGGCTTGGTTTAAACCCTGCATCAAATGTGAAAGTACGGCGCAGTCAGGATTTCTCTGCTCTGACCAGCAAAGGCAGCATTTTTGAAATCACAAGTTGGCAGCCTGCTGGTGTGGAACGAAAAACTGGATTCAATGCTCTGCCTCCTTCACAAGACGCCTCACTATGTCTCACTTAGTATTACAAGATCTATTAGGAATAAACGGCAGATTCTGTTAGTATTGATTCTACCACCACCCAACTGTTTGTAATTCTCTACAACACATTTGAAGGTTCTCAGGAAGGAAATTTTGAGCTTTAGATGCCGCCTCTCTTCTGCTTTATTCATTGTATTTCCGCTTTACTGTGAAATATGGCATTGGTACCTTAAATGTTATCTGAGAAGTCACTATTTGCACATTAAGTGGCTCACTCACACCAGCTCCTGGCTCACCTTTGCCACACAGTATGCTAAATTATAGCACAGCTAAAAATTCTCCCTCTCCAGCAAAAGTATCCTTCCTGCTTTGCCGCTTGTGACTAGCTTGCTGAGTTAGCTGTAATTTGGAAAATTAATTGACTTGGAGCCTGCTGTAGAACACCCAAGATGCAGCCATGAAAAAGGTCAGAGGAGGCGGGAAATGTTGCAAGAAGCAAAGAAAGGAGCAGACAGGGTGGAATATGGGGGCAGAAACACAAAGAGGGGGGAATCAAAAAAGGAAAGTAATGGCATTGTACGCAAGGAGACAAGAGAATCACAGAGAACCCGGGACAATGTGGTGTTTACGGAGGGCACAAAAGGGGGTCTGGAAACTGGTCTTTAATTGAGAATGCCACTGGCTCACTGGGAGCAATCTTATCTGACAGTCACTCAAAGATGACTTTGCATCTGCTCATGCAATGAGCAGACCACAAATATCACTTGTGAAGCCTGAGAGTCACCTCCTTGCTTCCATCTATGTCACATATAGAAATCTTAAATTATGTAGCTTGCTCACAGACATGCCATCTGTTTTGGAGGAGAAGCCCCTCGGCATTCATTCGGTATGTGTTTAAAAAAAAACCAAAACCAACGAACGCCACTTAGCAGTGTTTTCATTCACCACGTTTCTTCTCCATTGCCAGGAACTGAAGTGACTATTACACAACCGTTTTGCCGTTTCTCTTCTTTCTACTGAGAGCATTATGAGGGCTGTTTACAAAAGGTAGTAACATGTGATTTCATTGGAGACTGTTGCCACGCTGGTCGCACAGTATAAGATGTAGTTAACAACCTTTGTTAATTAAAGCTGAGATTTTAGCTTCCAGTGCTTTTTTCCTTGTGGAACTATAAGCAGGAGGTCTGGACTGAAATATTGTGTGCATATCCATTCAAAAATAAGTCCCACAGTGCTCAGTGGGATATATTCTCATGTAAGTATGTACAGGATGGTAGCCATATTTTCACAGGGCCTATGTCTAAGCAGTCACAAGCAACAAAGCAGGAAGGATATCTTTGCTGAAGGAGGATTTTTAGTTCCATAGTTTAGTAGTGTGTTGTATGGCGAAGTTGAGCAAGGAACTAATGTGGGTCACTTAATGTGCAAGTGACAACATTTTAAGATGCCTAGGGGGCAGGAGAAAATGGTGCTAATGAAATAAACACACATAATACCGCTTTCTGTTAAAAAAAAATCTGTGAAAAAATAAAATAAAACCATGTAATTTTGCATCATTCTCCATCTGCTGACACTGTACAACCTATACCGTTTACTTGGACACTTTTAAAGCTGTTACAATTGATAAAAATGGGAACATTTGGAATAAAAACACATAACACTGCTTTCTGCTATTTCATTTCGGTAAACACTGAAATCTGCAAATTAAAATAAAATCATTTTCTCCCACCTCCAGTAGTGTAGCTGGCGGGGGGGGAGCAGAATGGCCACCCCCCCTTGCAGTGGTGTGGTCGTTTCCTGATGTCTCTGCTGGTGAGGGGGGCGCTTGGCGATGCGTCACCTTGGCGCCTCCTCCTCCTGAAAGCGGCCTTCCTGTACCTGTACAGAGTGCCGCTGAGGCCGAGAGGGCAATCTCTCGGCCTCAGCGGCGATCTGCGCAGGTACAGGAAGCCCGCTTTCAAAACGAGCTGATGCGGGAAGGCGGCGGCGGCGGAGCCTCCGGTCCGGTCTCATGCGGGCCGGACCAGATCGTCCCGCGGGTCTAAGGGACATGTAACTGAGAATTATTTCAAACCCACCGCTGGTCTAAGGGATATACATGTAACTGAGAATTATTTCAAACTTAACGCCGACCCACACTACACGAATCCCGGCGCGTTATGGAGCTGTGCGGAGCTCTCTGTGACCATTGCGGAAGCAAGCGGAGCAGCTGCGATCTCCCGATTTCCGGCGCGTACATAAAGCTGAAAACCCATCTTTTGAGGGGCGGGTTCGCAGAGCTACTGCAGCCAACCAATCGGATGAGAGGGCGGGATGAAAGGGGCTGTCAATCAATCGGAACTCACTCGAGTCTCCGATTTCTCATGGATCCATTTCTCCTTCTCACAAAAGTTAGCAAGATGAATTCTATTCCCGGCACAAATTGTTATGTTAGTTTTCTCTCCTTCCTGCCCCTCTCTCTCTTCTCTCGTGTATCGGACCGCATTTGTGCTTAACCAATCACTGCTGAGCTTTCTAAGAAGGCGGGACAACAGGAGGGACAACAGGCGGGAAGACACTCCTTCCGACCAGCTCTGCGTGCGGAGGCAGAGGCCTCCGCGCCTGAGCTCGTGCAGTGTGGGTCGGCCTTTACTCCCAAGATGAAAAGCTGGATGCAGCTTGAACTGAGACTGGGCATGGGGCATTTTTACTGTTCTGTGCTCTATCCTGGTATGACTTATATTGTGTCTCAACAGACATGCACTCTGTCATTTGGGATGGATTACAGCTTGTCTCCTGTGCCTCTCCTTGACGTTATGCACGGATTTTCTTTCAAGTGCACCGAGCAAACGTTTTCCCCCTCCCACCCCAGTTTCCATCTATCCTGTGCGCCATCTGCCACTTTGGCAAGCTCATCTAAGCATTTATGTACTTGCGTTGACTTTGTAAAAGTTGCCTCTGGGGTTTATCATAGGATTAATCTGAGAAAAGGGTGGCAGTGTCCCATAGGATGCCATCTTCATTCTGTCTCAGACGTAGACTGTTCACGCAGTTGTCTTTCTTCGGAAACATGTCATTGCATGAAACCCTAACAAGATCTGAAAAGTCATTATGCATGGGTGGGAAGGGTGCATTGTACCATGTGTAATATGGCCTAGCTATACGGTATAGATATTTGCGTATGCTTTTCAGGAAGCTCCCAGTATTTATACTGAAGGTGTAAAATACTTTATAAGTTTATTGTGTCTGCACACGCACTCCATCTTTCTCTTTTTAAACCACATCTACTTCCAGAATCTCCTGCCAGATTTAACTGCAGACATCAATCTGGGTGTCCTATATCCCCATCATCACCCTTAGAACTCTTAATACTGAGAATTCAAGAACTATCCAACTAGAGTTGACTATGGGTACTTGCCATCATCTCAGCAGCATCATTACACCCAGGCAGGCAAGGGTACCTGAGTACTCCTAAATGACGACGTCAAGAGTTTGGGATGGGAATTATGACTGGGATGGAAAGAGTGGATACATTCTTCTCCCTCTTGCACAACATCAGAACTAGGGGACATCCACTAAAATTGAGTGGCAGGAGAGTTAGAACAGACAAAAGAAAATATTTCTTTACCCAACGTGTAGTTAATCTGTGGAATTCCTTGCCACAGGATGTGGTGATGGCACCTGGCCTGGATGCCTTTAAAAGGGGATTGGACAGGTTTATGGAGGAAATGTCCATCACATGTTACATAATGGATATATGCAATCTCCTGGTTTTAGTAGTCAGCTAGTTTCTCTTAATGCCAGATGCAAGAGAGTGGCGTAAGAGAGGATGCAGATATCTTGTTGTCTTGTGTGCTCCCTGAGGCATCTGGTGGGGCCACTGTGAGATACAGGAAGCTGGACTAGATGGGCCTTTGGCCTGATCCAGCAGGGCTCTTCTTATGTTCTTATGTTATGTTCTTATGAGTTACGTGATTTAGGTCTATGTGCATCCTTTCCAAAACACACAGTTCAGCTCACTACTGATCTCACCTCTGTCTAAATGCTTTTTGCTGTTTCACACCTTGCTCGTGGTAGAATGACAGCTGGTGAGAACTGGTCGGAAGAGATGCCAAAAATATTTTCATATATTTTGCTGCCTCAGCCCCCAAACCCTTTGTGAGAGAATCAAAAGTGATGTGGTGACATTGATCTCTCTGTGCATAATGCACAGTCTTACAACGGACCCAGAGCAGTAATCAGATGCCATAGATGGAACAGACTGAAACTACAGCTTGGGTTGTTGTGTTCTTGTATTGAATAAGTACGGTATACAATAAGTATATTGGAAACAGATAACAAGAGTGCCCTGTGCCTTTTGTTGGACCAATTTGTTTTAGTCCAATATAAAGCATAACTGCTGGGTGAGTCTTTAGGACCAACCTTACATAAGTTCTTAATATTCTATACTTTTTTAAAAATGAAAATTAAGTGCAGCTTCCCATGCAATTGTAAAGCAACTATTAAAAAAAGTCATTTCTCATACTTGAGAGATTTCTTCAAATCCCCTCTCCAGTTATGTTCTACTGTATATTGTATCATTTGGATCTTGCCAGTCCTGAACCCCCTTTACCTCTTTTTTCGCGAAAGAAAAAGCAAAACACAAGCTCTCATTTACCAGTGGATCCAACCCGAAAAGAAAAGCTTAATGCCCTGACAGGCGTGGATATTTTTTTGGGTTCTAAGTCTGATTTATGGTAGTAGCCAGCAAACCAGGCTGGTGAAATATTTGCTGCCGCTTGCAGGGACCTGGAAAAATGAAGTGTGAAGTTCTGAAGAGAGCAGGCAACAGTTCTCCAGTCACTAAACACTTCCAACAAGTTGGCAGCAGAACAGAGTTGTGGTCTGAAAGATGAACCTCAAAGGAATATGGGGAGGGGGGGCCAGTACTATGCACAGTGTCAAAATACTGCAGCAGCTTAAAGCTTTCCATACATTCATTATGACAGTGAGCGCTAAAAGAGACATTTTTTTGTCCATTATTTTTTTTATTATCTCTCTCCTTTTTATGTCCACGATACCTCCCTGTAGAGGTTGCACCCATAAGGTAGGGGAAAGAAATTAAAGGCAAGAACAGGAGCATAGGAAGTTGGTTAAACCCACGATTAAAAAAGAGAGAGAGAGAGAGAGAGAGAGAGAGAGAGAGAGAGAGAGAGAGAGAGAGAGAGAGAGCTGACTGAAAAATATGACCCATATGGGGGAAAGGAAGCACGCCTTTTGCGACAAGGTTCGCTGCTTCCCTTTGGGAGAGGCCACAGCGTACTCCAGGCTGCCTCTCCACACTGCCAAGGTCTTGAAAGCTGCGGGCGGGGAAGACGGGATTTTCATTTCCATGAAAAGGGAATTTCCTAGAGGTGAAAGAGGGAGGCAAGGATTTGTCAGAACGTTCTTGGACCAAGCTCCACATCAATATGTTTGCCAGGCGGCACACATGGCTGGTTTGGTTTTCTTTCTTTAAATTAACATTCATCTCCAGCATGTGTGTAGCACATTAGATATCTTTTTTTCCCTTTTCCAAACTGAATATTGCTCCCCCAACTAATTCATAAGTTTAAAATATACCTGAGCAATTCATAATTTGTCAGTGATCCCATTCAGTCAATGTTTAACACATGTTCAAGATTATCTGTGCTTATATAGACATACACATAAATACAACTTACTGACTTGTCAGGGACATTTTCTGTTTAGGGACTGGGAAGGTGCACACTGCTTTCCATGAAATGAACATTTCATGGAAATAGATACTAGTTCTCCAGTGGGTCACTTCACTGGCAACAGGAGATGTGTTGTGTGTGTGTGTGTGTGTGTGTCCTAAGTCTGATTTATCGTAGCATGGCAGGCAGACTGGGGAATATTTCTGGCTTCTTACAGAGCCCTGGAACATTCGTTCCTTCTAGATGTGTGAAAAAGAATCAGGAGTCTTAAATTCTAAAGTTCAAATTCTAAACTAATTTTCATGAGAATAAGCCCCATCCTGATTCGTTCTCAGATGAAACCTGTGTTTGCCTTTGTACCTCTCTTCTGCTTCGCTTTCTTGTTAAATATTAAAGGTATCCCCTGACAATTAAGTCCAGTCGTGTCCGACTCTAGGGTGTGGTGCTCATCTCCATTTCAAAGCCGAAGAGCCAGCGTTGTCCGAAGACGCCTCTGTGGTCATGTGGCCGGCATGACTCTCCTTGCCGCAGCGCGTAGCATGCAGCTGGAACACGGAGCGCTGTTTACCTTCCCGCAAGCGGTACCTATTTATCTACTCGCATTGACATGCTTTGGAACTGCTAGGTTGGCAGGAGCTGGCCAAGCAACGAGCGCTCACCCCGTCGTGGGAATCGAACTGCCGACCTTTCGATCGACAGCTTATGGTTCAGCGGTTTAACCCGCTGCGCCACCCGCTGGCCTTGTTAAATATTACCTGTACTTAATTGCTCACTTTAGCCTTAACTGCAGCAATGTGTCCACACACAGGGTTGTCTTTAGATTGAACCATGCTTGTTTTTGCTGCGTTTTCTCCCCATGTGACATTCATGCTGAGATAAGGATTGTAGGCGGTGCTTTTTCCCTTGTGGTGAGTAAGTGACTACAGTGCAGCTGTGAACTGGCTTTTTGCCTGGAAATCATAGCTGACCGAAATATTGGGATCTTACACATGTTGTCCACAGTTCACAGTTGTCCCTTCAGAATCAATTGTTCCCCAGGTTGGTTCAGGTACAGGATCATAGTTGCTGCTGCTGGGATGAGAAGCACAGTTGGTATTGTGAGCTGCAGCTTCTTCCAGGAAAGACTTGGAAGGCATATTTCCTGTTTGTCTGGACTACTTGTCTGACTAGACCTGCCCTGTGCCTCGGATAGCTACTGTGTTCCTTCTTCTGAGGGCTACTATGATGGCACAGCTTTAGCTAAATTCGAGCAGGCCAGAAATCCTCCATTGACCCTGCACTCATTGGCCCCAAAAGTCTAGACAAAAAAAAAGCTGTCTACTTATTGGCCACATAATGTGGCCCACATTCGTGGTGGATATTTCATTTTTTTTCCTTTTTCAAATTTGTAATTTTGCCTGCTGTGAAAATTGCTAGCTGGGGGGGGGGCAGAGTCTGTGGGATAATTTTTATTTATTTATTTATTTATTGATAGAATTTATACCCCGCCTTTCTCCCACAAGGGCAACCAAGGCGGCTTACAATGAAAACATTAAAATACATATATACATTTAAAATAAAGAATTAAAACAATTAAAACCATTAAAACAAACAGCCCCAGTGGGTCATCCACATTTACATCTGTCAAAAGCCATCTAGATTTTCATGGCTTTTTACTATGTACACAGAAGCAATGTTTATGGGATTTCCAGCCATGTGATATCAGCTCTTAATTTGAAGAAATAAAGAATATTCTTACAACTTTGTCTGTTGAGATTCCTGTCCTCTGATCCTACCGGTATGCAGAAGCGGGCGACCAGAGCGGATTATCCAGATCAGACGCAGCAATAAAAAAGTCTTGAGTCTTCGTTGCTTAACGTTTCATCCCCAAACACTTGGGATTTTTTCAAAAGCAGAAAAATTTGTATAATTTTTCTTATACAACGCTGCGAGTTGCTTTCTCTCTGCTGACGGGCTCCTATGATGAGGGGGTGGGGCGCCTCGTACCGGAGAGTAACGGTGGGGCGGAAAGCTGCAGAACTTAGCTTTCCGCCCCACCTCCAGCGACGCCAGTGCCCCCCTGTTCCGTACTCAGATGTTTACAGTTGGCTGTCCTGTTGCTCCAGCCTTTGTTAATCTCTAATCCAGGGGTTCTCAACCAGTGGTGCTAGTACCACCAGTGGTACTTTGGCCGACTGTTGGTGGTTCTCGGACTGCTGGACCACCGGAACCCCGCTCTAACGCAGCACTTTCGGCAGCATGTTTTCGCACCTGAGAGGCTCCTGCCTTTTGCCGAGCCTCTCAGGAATGCTGAGAAGGGCCCTCCCACGCACCCAAACCTCCCACCTGCGTTTTCTGGCCTCCAAAAACCCGGAAGTTACTGGCAATGATGTCATCGCCAGTCACTTCTGGTGGTACGCAGCAGGAGAGTGGCGCCAGAGGTGGTATTCAGCCAGGAAGGGGTTGAGAACCCCTGCTCTAATCTGATCAGATTCTAATCATGTTTCTTGTAACGTGTCTGTGGAATTAATTGTGCTTGCATGGGAAACAGACTTTTATATTTTACTCAGTGACAGGGCTCCACAGTGCAGGAGGAGGGCAGGTGGACATGTTTGCAAAAGCAAGATGTGTTCATAAAGCAAGCCAATATTGCTAAATATGTTCTTGGGACTTGGATATGAAAAAGGTTAGCCGGCCACCATAGTGAAAGTTTAGGATCCTTTGAGCTGATAACAGAACTGGTCTTGGCACTGAGGCCCACTGCGGACCTGTCATATGGCTTCTTGTATTCATGAAGCATATATTCTGACATATCACTACACGTAATATTTTTAAGCCATGTCAAAGTGGCTTAAAGCCTAATTTCCCTGAGTTCATGTGCTAACAAGTTAATTCATGGGCTTTAACTAAAGCAACACAATGTAAACAACCTCAGGCGTATACTAAGCCTTTGTCTTTCTCCCTAGAGATTGTATTGTGTGTTGTGCCATTTCAGGTGCAGTGGCTTATGGGAAATCATGGTAGTTGCCAATAAGGGCCTGGGAGCTCTTCACTGCCATTTAGTCTGTGCGTGCCCTTGTGCCCAATATACAGTGCTAGAAGAATTTATGTGCTTCTCCTGGGAGGTTAATAAGGGAGGAACTGTCTGAATGTATAGCTTTTCCAGCCCAAGTCTCAGTGTTTACACTCAGTTTTTGATCATATGCAGATGAAACACTGTATACAGTATTGATAAAAGTATTCAGTATAAACCAGCCCGTTTTCCACAAATGTTGTGGCACCAATGAATGCCTTCCTGTCCAGCACATGGCTTTGTTTGCTTGCATGGATCTTGTTTACTGTGCATCTGCTCTTTGCTTGTGACCTATTGCAGTTTGGACTTCATACCTTGAATTTTCCAGAGATATTTATTTATTTTTCACATTTTTATATCACCCTTCCTCCAAGGAGCTCAGAGTGGTGTACATATTTCCTCCCCTCCTTTTTGTCCTCACAACAACCCTCTGAGGTAGGTGGGGCTGAGAGATAGTGACTGGCCCAAGGTCACCCAGGAAGCTTCGTGGCTGAGTGGGGACTTGAACCTGGATCTTCCAGGTCTAAGTCCAACTCCCAAACCACTACACCATAGGCTTTGTTCACAACAGGGATAGGCAGCCCAATCCTAATGGGCTGCCCCAGCAGCGTAATGTGTGTTCCGTTGGTGCCGGCAGCTGCAAAGCAGCCTTAAAACCCGCACCCTGGCAGCATCTGCTGCCAGAGCGCTGGCAGGAAGGCCAGAGCCTTCCCACACATGCCGGCGGATCGACAGAGGCCCTTTGGAGCAGGTAAGCCTGCACAGGAGGTGGGACGGGGGTGAAGGGTGGGTGAGTGGAATGAGGAAGGGGTGGGTGGAATGGGGTGGTGACAGGGTGGGGAGGAGGACAAATTAGGCCTGGGAGGTGGGTGGGATTGGTGGCAGTGCACACTGAATCCAGACCCCCTTCTGGACCTGATCTGCCTTCCTGGGTCAATGCAAACTTGTGCCAGCGATCAAGGTGGTGCAGGTCCGAGTTGACCCATAGCAGCTGCTAGGGCTTAACCCAAGGAGACCTCCAGCAGCCAAAATTCCCCCACAGGATGCAGCAGAAGCCGCTCTAGCACCTCTGCATCATCACATTGGGAGTTAGATAGGATTGTGCCACAAATGACCTTTTAGTAGCTTCAACCTCTGACAGCCCAATCCTGAAGGATTGGGCTGGGCTGTCATGCTTTATGACAATGGAACAGAGTCCCTGCAGTTGTAAATGGCTGCCAACAAACCCCACCATGCCCACCGGACCAGGTAAGGTAGTGGTAGGGCAGGGAAGTGGGGGGGGGGGTGCGAGGGAGCAAAACTGGGCGGGGGGGAGGAACAGCGGGAGGGAAGGGGGAGGAACAGCGGGAGGGGTGGATCCAGTGGCAATCGTGCGCTCCTGATCCTATTCCTTCTTTTAACAACCTCCCCTCCCCTTTCTTCTCTTTGGACTTGCGCTGGCTAAAGAGCTGGTGCAGGTTGAGGAGGCCCATTGGCGAATGGGAGGCTTATGGAGGGGTAATGGAAAATAATTCCGCTTTCTCTTCCGAAGCCTCCTGAACCACCCCCCTGACTGGATATAGCACATGTTTTTTGGGGGTGGTGGTGGTGGAGAGAGGAATGGGCTCTGAATCTATTACAGTAGGTCTACAAATGGCAGAATACCTGGTAAATACTGTTATGGAATGTATCACCTCTGACTGTATGTGGGAAATAACATTGTGATGGGGCTCCCTAGACTTGCAGGCTACTTCATAGCGTGCTGCAGCACTTCGCCCCACATTCACTGAGGGTGAAGCCGAGTTAGCCTTCCCTCAGCGGCTTGCAACAGAGTGATGAAGCCAGACACCGTGGCCCAAGAAGCTAGGGAGGGGCAGCTCAGAGGAAGAGCTAGGCCAGGGGCGTCAGACTCATTTCAGGTAGTGTGCCAAATGTATAATTTTGGGTGTATCTATTTCTGTTTAGCATCAACACCCTTTGTTTGGATTCTGCCTTTTATACAAAGTTTACATGGGAAGGGATAGTGGCTCAACCAAGACCAGCCAGCCACTGGACCACGTTGGCTAGGCCTGATGGTCACTCTGACTGAGTCCAAAGAAGCTGCACTGTAATGCTGCTGAACAATTGGCCTAAGATATAGAAGCTCTTTTTTGGACCTATACACTGGCTCAGTTTTAACGAACAATTGGATGCCTGCACCTTTCCAGTTTGAATTCCCATTGACATCCAATAAATGTTCATAGAGCAGAATTAGAAGCAGAACTAGACAAGACAATCCAGGCATCGGAAGACAAGCTGGCTCTGATGGCCTTCCTGCCTGTCGTCCCCTGCTTATTGTTTCTATCCCTTTTGCCCTCCTCTTTAATTTATGATTGAAATGACTAAACAACCACCAATTCATGAGACAAAAATAAATCTTGCCCTTTGGCAGCTTTGCTGTGAGAATTTGCTACTTCAGTTTACATAATGCTGTTGCTTATTTTCAAAGATTCCAGGGAGGAATATTGGTATGTAGTCAAGGATGGACAGTGTTAAGCGTCCACGGTCAACGGCGCTACTGCGCTGCTCGGTGGAAGGACGTGGGCCAAGAGAAATAAGAACAATGTTGTTTAAACGAAGACGATGTACTGTTGGCTGATGGCAACACTTTCTGTGGTAGTATTTGAAATTGAGATTGTGAGCGAGATCTCTAATAAAACCCATCTGCTATTGTGAATGGAACAACAGAGTTCGGGAAAGCGCAGTTCCCAATGGCCAGTGGTGAGGTGGTTCAGTAGGTAAAAGTGCTGCCTATTGAAGGGCGGAGGGGAACTTCTGCCCCTTCCTTCAGGTGCTTCATACTTCTGTTTGCATCATATTCTGTTGGGTTATTTCATTTCATGAGTAGCATTTCATTTACAGCCTGTTGATTGGAGGGGACAGCATTGGGTTTGTAGTGTGTGTGTGTGTGGGGGGGGGGAGAGATTGTGGAGAGCATACATGGATTCAGCAAGCAGCCAAATTCACAAAGGAAGCTAATTTACAGTGCAATCCTACGCAAGTTGAGGCAGCCGGCCTAAATGTCCGGCCGCTGCACCCTGCGAAGGATGTGGGCCGTGCTGGCGCAGCCCAGGCTCACCTTGGGGGAAGGGGATGTTCAACCCCTTCCCTGGTGTAAGCACCAGAGGCCATGGCAGCTCTTTAGCTGGTGCGCATCCGGGGAGGCCGTGTAAGGCTCCGGAAAGGGCGTTGGATATCAGCGCAACCCAGCACCGAAATCTCTGCACCCTACCAGGCCTGGCTGGTCAATGGCCCCATCCCTTGCCACCCCTGCCTGCCCTCACCTGTGTCGGCCACTGCAGGTCCAGGTAGGTGGCGGAGTAAGCAGTGCCGGCCTCCGTGCCAGAGCCGCTTACTCCAGAGAAGCCACAAAAGTGCCACATTTTTGCGATTCCTTAGGCTGGCGAAGTGAAAGCTACGCTGGCCTAAAGTTAGGCAGGATCGGGCTGTTAGTTATTGATTTCTTTTATTGCTTATTGATTTGGAATTGTTAGCAATAGTGCTTACCAGTTTTGTCGTGAATGGTTTTTAAATCATTGTGTGAAAGGCAATGTAGAACATTTTATAAATAAATAAATAACAAAAGCATAATTAACAGCCCAATCCTGTCTAGCAGGATGCAGCGGTGCACATAAGGCGCCTGCCTCATCCTATGCAGGATTGGGCCTGCCCCAATACAGTCAGCGGCCTCCTCAGGGTAAAGGGACCAAATAATGCACCAGCTACCCCAATGGGCCTCCTCAAATGCACGCCAGCAATTTTGCTGGCATACATTTGAGAGGCCCTTGTAAGGCCCAACAGACCTGGGAAGGGGGATAGGATATGGTGGAGGAAGCCTACACTGATCCCTCTCCCCTTCCTGGCCCCGATCCTCCAATTCCACCCCCTGGAATGCCCTATTCCAGGGGTTCTCAACCTTTGGAGGCCTGGGTACCCCCTATCACGGTCCAATTTTCTGAAGTACCCCCTGCTAATTAATTGCTAATTAATTGGATTAATCAATTAATTAGCTAATTAATTGTTAAATAAAAAGTACTAAAACAATTTTAAATGTGAAAAAATGTCTTACTTAACTGTGTGTATGTGAGAGAGAGAGCGAGAGGGAGGGACGGAGGGAGACAGACAGACAGACAGACAGGGGGGATTGCATTTAAGTTCTAATTAACAAGTAACTAACTACTGATTGATGCTGATAAGGGGCAGGCTCTGGCATACCCCCTGCCATTGGTCCGCGTAATCGTAGGGGTACTCGTACCACAGGTTGAGAACCTCTGCCCTATTCCAATCTCCTCCCACTGCCGCCTGGCGAGGACTCACCTCTCTGCCGCGGTGCTGCTGTGGTGCCAGAGGAGTGGCACAAGTCTCTTACTCTCTGGGTGGCCAGTACTGCTTACTCTCTGGGTGCCGCAAACATGCCTTACGGCACATTTGCAACACCCTAGACCAGGGTTTCTCAACCTTTGGGAGCCTGCGTACCCCCTACGCGGGCCCCCAAAGTCCGTGTACCCCTTGATCCCCAAAGAAAGGCTGTAGCTTTAACCTCCAGGTTGCGGCGCGAGCAGGAGAACCCACCCGGCCATGCCGCAGTCCGGGAAAAACTGTGAAATTGCTGGCGCTAGCTTCCCTTACCTTGAATCCTGGCTGCCTCCAACTTGAATATCACGAAAATCTCGCGAGATTCAAGATGGCGGCAGCCAAATCTTGTAAGGGCATATGAGGCACTTACAAGATTTGGCCGCTGCCATCTTCAATCTTATGAGATTTTCGCGATTCAAGATGGAGGCAGCCGGGATTCAAGGTAAGGGAAGCTAGCGCTGGCAATTTCCCCATTTTTGCGCTCCCCCTTATCAGCTGCTGATCGCAGCAGCTGATAACGGGGACCATCCCGCATACCCCCAGCCTGCAGTCCGCGTACCCCCAGGGGTACGCGTACCACAGGTTGAGAACCTCTGCCCTAGACTCGCAGAGCAGTCGCTCCGCTGGTCTGGACTTAGACAGAATTGCGCTATAAATTTTAAGGTATTAAACCAGTCAAGCTGAATTATTTTCTTTTTTTCACCCACAACATTGGTCAATGCATATATTTAAATGAAGTTTGCCCAAATCCTATGCTCGTGATATATTGGTGTACTGTAAGGTCTGCCGGTGTATCATGAGGTCTGCCACCACGGCAGGCTCTCCACCAGTCCTCGCAGTGCTGTTGCCAACGCAAGGGCCAGAAAGCCACACGCTGCCAGCAACATGTTGTGAACCAGCTGCTGGTGGGTTTCTGCCAGCGGAGGGGCCAGGATCAGGGCAGATCAGGGGTGGGATGGGGCGAACTGCAACAGCACCAGCATCTGCCATATCCCCTGTTCTGGCCAGGACATGCCCCTGACAGGCTCCTCAGAGCTATGTCAGCTCTATAGGACTAAAAAGTCCCATTGGGTACCAGGATGCGATGAGGAAGGTATGTAAAGTGTTTCATACCTCCGCAGCCAGCCTAGTCCCTGATCGGCATGCAGGATGCAGCAGACACTGCTGGCGGCTCTGCATTGTGTGCACCAGCCCAGGCCAGAATTGGACCATTAAAATGCTACATTACTCACTCACTCTCTCTCTCTCTCTCTCTCTCTCTCCACACACACACATGCACATACATATATACATTTCATTAGGTGTTCTAATAATATCTGCAACGATTTAACACCTCAAAGCTACCAATAGTATGTATTTATTTCTTTTACTAATACGTTTAGGTAGTACTCACAGACCTCTTATTCTCCAAAGGAAGAAATTAACATCTGAGAGGCAGAAGGGAAAAACGGCCATGAAATAATAACCTGCTTAGCTGTTGCCACCCTGAAGTGTAAGGCGATTAAGCCCCTGCAGGGTGGGCATAATTCACACCTCTTTGCAGCAGCTTCTTCTAATCCAGTTCCTGATGGTTATTGAATCACACCCTTCCTTTTATTTCCCATCAATAAAAGGAAACTGAAACAGCTTTTCATAGAAAGTGGCCCAAATTCCACTGCTGTTCTACTGGTAAGACAGGATGTAAGTTTAAGAGACTTCTTTTAATCTCAGGTGGGAGCGGCTGTGCCTAATTCCTCCTTGATTAACAAAAACACAATTGTCAGTATTGACACAGCAGCTGTGTCCTCCTAGCTCAACAAAGCGAAGTATTACTGACAACATGTGAAATAGACATCATGTTTCAAAAATTAACACTGTTCCAGATTGTAAAGGTGTGAACTTGAGTAGACGATGTCGTAACCAAGCCTTTCTTGGTACATCATGTCATGGTCCACCCAAAAACAGGCCAGAATGGTTGATTGCCATAGGTGTTATTCCTCATTGGGTTTGAGAACTTTGGGTTCAAATTTCCACTCAGCTAAGAAGTCCATTGGTTAACGCTGAACAGTCGCTAACTCTCAGCCTAATCTACCTCACAGAGTAGTTGTGAGGATGGAGTACAGTGGGACCCCAATATCTGCGGGGGATATGTTCCAGGACCCCAGCGGATACCTGAAAACTGTGGATAGGGGTGAACACGCCCGCGCCCCCTGCAAGCGCCCCTCCCCCTCGTGGCTATTATTTTACCTTTCTTGTGTGTGTGTGTGTGTGTGTGTGTGTGTGTGTGTGTGTGTGTGTGTGTGTTGCTTTAAACTAATGCTATAAGCAGCAGCATGCATGCCACATCCCCGGCAGTGTGCTGAGTAGCACACTACTTGTGCACCTTTTACAACTGGTGCTGACTGCTCTATGGCAGTCAGCACCAGCGGAAGAGGAGAGCCATCAGCGGGAGGTAAGTGTAGGATTGGGGCCTTATTTATATACATGTTGCTGATAATTATTTATTTCTTTATAGGACTTCTACCCCACCTTCCTGTTAAATATAATCAAGGTGCTTACAGAAATAAAACACCAATGAAACAACTACAGAATAGCAAAATGGTAATCTAAAAAACAAATGATAAAAAAGTTAAAATCTATTCTGCTGGAACAATAGGAACATGTATTTGTACTTGTCCATTTTGACAGTATTAAAATAGAATTATTTTGTTTCCCTACACCTTAAAATCTAATACCAGCATTTTGAAAGGAAAAAACTGATGATGTAATCAATATTTTTGCTATGTTTTCCTTTTTGGAATAAATTTTAATTTCTAGTTTGGGGAAGTTGTCTTCCATCCCCCCCCCCCAAAAAAAAATTAACTGCACAATTCTGCCTATCTTAGGCTGGTGCTGCGCCGGCCTAAAGAGTCGCAAAAGTGCCGTAAAGCACATTTGCGGTACCTTTCGAGTAAGCAGCACCAGTGCGGAGGTTGGCGCTGCTCACTCTGGCACTTACCCAGACCGGCACCAGCCGACGCAGGTAAGTCCCATGCCGGTGGGCACAGGGGCGGGGGAGGGCGGGCAGGGGTGGCGAGGGAGGGGCCATTTGCCATTCCGGCCTGGGAGGGGGCGGGGATATCGGTGGCAACATCCAACAGCCCTTCCCAGGCTGGCCAGCCTTACACAGCCTCCCCGGACGTGCGCCAGCTAAATAGCTGGCACGCATCTGAGGAGGCCCATTTGGGGGCCACGCCTCTTATACTGGGGAAAGGGGATGAATAATGCCCCTTCCCCTGAGGTGAGCCCGGGCTGCGCCAGTGTGGTCCATAATTGGCTTTGGATGCAGCGACTGGCACTTTAGGCCGGCCACCATATCTTAGGCAGGATTGGGCTGTAAGTAAAAGAATGCAAAACTATAGTTTGTGAAGGAAAATATTTTATAAATTATATTCTAAATCTATTTTCAAAAACTATTGTCTATTAAAAATTGTGACTGTGGCATTATAACACATGTGCTTCAAATATATTTGAATAATGTTTGATGCTAAATTTTCATCAGAATAATATAATGTACTATATAGGTAACATAAATGCAGCTTCTCTATATGAACCCAAATTGAAGTGAAAGTTTCAGGTTATTAGCCCTGATTTAAACCAGGCACCCTGAAAATGTAATCAAACCCCTTGACCCCTAGATTTCCAATGCCCACTTTGCTTTCCAAACAGATGAAAGTGTAAAATGAGTACTTATTTTAATTAGGCAGCACACAATTTACTGGTCAAAATTAAGCGACGTTAAACAACTACGGTAGCAACAGTCAGAAGAACGATGATGATCTATGTTCTTCAGTATAATCCGTTAACAAGGAAATTACATGTGTGTGTGCCTTTCTGTTTCTCTAAATGCCTGAGAATGAGAAGCAACCCATAAAGTAGACATTTTTGTTCTGGAATCAGAAGAGGAAAAACTAAGGAACAGGTCATGGAAACAGCAGATCCTTATAAAATCTCTTGTGAAAGTGTCAGTCGTCATATCAGTAGCAGTGGGCTACAATTGGCATAACCAAAAGATCTCAGGGTTGGGCTAAGAAGGAACAGGCCACGTTCCAAGGTGGAGTCATGGCCAGACTGTTCTTGAGGTGTACTTCTACTACTGTAATTAAACCCCCATACAATAAACATAAACCCTGTAACACTGATCCTTATGAGTTTTATTTAAAAATTCAGTCAAAAATAAAATAAACGGAACTTGATTGTTTATTTGGATTTGAAAACATGCAGGTCTAATGCAGGTTTAAGAGAACTAGCTTAATACAGATTGGTCTAAAATAGAAGAGAAAAAGGCAACATTCTAAATAGTTCTTACGAAAACACATTTCCAACTTAAGGGGACACACGATGATGTGTGTTCAGTGTACCTTGTGCACAGACTTTATGTATATGTATACAAGCTGTCCATACAATCTGGGACCCTGTTAAAAACAGGGTCCTTAATCACATGGCGCAGTCCCAATATAGATGTACAAGGTCAAGAGAACGTGCACAAGGGCTTGGGCAGTTGGGTACAGCAGCGTCCCTGGGGTGGCTGCCACCCAGTGTGGCACATACCTGGGGAACTCGGCGTTTCAGAAGTTCGGGGGAGTGACGTAATGCCATAATCATGTTGCCCCTGACCTTCCGGGCTTTCCGCATTTGTTTTATGCAAAAAGCCCACCTCCAGACTGCCCCCACTTGGCGATCTTCGCCCCCCTCCAGCCAAGTCACTTCATGTTCTCACTGAAGAGCAGCAAAAACACACCCTTCACCAAGAGCTCAAGGTGACTGGAGCTGGAGGGGGCTGAAGATCGCCGAGCAGGGGTGCAGGCGCTTTGGTGCACCCTGCACTGGCCACAAACCCTTTGCAACGCCCCTGGTTGGGTATCTTTTTGATTCCCCTATTTGTGTTCATTCACGCCAAATACGGTATCTAAACAGGACTCTAATTATGTCTTATTAGATTTGAACCACAGAAACGGAGGGGTGGTTCTGATCTTCCAACCGCAATGAAACAATTGGGAAATGTGTCTGTACCAAGCCCTGGTGAAGTAAAATATGAGACTAACAAAACGATTATCCCACCCCTTGCATGTTGTTTTCCAGAATGTAACTCACACGTTCAGTTACATTCTACAGAGATGTGAGCCAGGAAAGCTTTCAGCATAGGGAAATATTCTTACAGAAAGCACAGGCTCAATAATAATAATTCCTCGGTAAGAAAAATGTCGGGCATGCTTCATGCCCCAAACGTTCACCTACAGCCATCTCTGAAGCCATGGAAAACCTGACAAGTCAGTTTTCTATAAGGAAAAAATGTAGCATGGACACATATAATCAATGTGGAAACTTTTCTTCTTCAAGAACCACTGTAGGCATGAATACACTGCACCGCACTGACATTCATTATTGCAGCGTTCCACTTATAGGCTGACATTAAACAAATATTTCTCTTGGGGGGGGGGGCAGGCTGAGGGGTGTGAATAAGGTGTGTAAGGCAGAGGAAGACAACTGCAATGCACTTCTAGATGGAGCTTCTAAATCCATTTAGAATACATGTGATCATCACCATCATGATGTTAATCTGGCTTTCACTGATTCAGTCGAGACAAGCAGAGACAGGGCTCCAATTACACAAACATGGTCAAATCAGTCTCCATTTATCTCCTTGTACATCTCCCCACTACAGAGCTGGTTTAGAGTACCGTACATGATGAGGTAGTCCTTTTGGTCCAAATAATTTCAACCGGGCTAAAACCATTCAAAGATTTGTTTGAACAAGAAATTCATGTTTTCTTTGGACTGGTTGGAAGGAGACATAATTATAGTGTTGCAAATGTGATGCTCTGCTTAACAAGCTGTCAGCATTTCCACAATAAACCTCTATTTTCAGGGGGTTTCAAACATTGCCAGAAAAAATGGGGGAGGGGGAGGAATAAAAGAAAAGTCTTATGGGCTAAAACTTGGCATTTGCATTTAATCTGGTAGGAAGGTTTTTTTTAAAAAAACAACAACACTAGAGATGTGAATATTATAGGGAACAGGCAGACTCACACTGAGCAACGTTAATTTGCAAATAGATGCCTCTAATGTTGATCCAGTTGTTTGTTTGTAAAATAAGTGGGGGAGGGAATCCAATCTATTGTACCCCACACTTCACTTCAAAAGTTGATCTAATTTTGATGAAATAGCTCCAGTCTGCTGTACTTTAGGAGTGGCAGCATGCGTATAACTATATCAGCCAAGAATGTATGAATTGCTGTCCTAGCCACTAACTCCCTGTGTGGCCTTGGGCAATATGCTTAACTCGCTAACGTCTCGACCTACACAGTCGTTGGCTTCATTCCCTTCTGAGTCCTGCAGCACGTAAACAGTCCTGCTTGTCCATAATGGCTGCACTGGGCTGGCGGCCTCATAGTTCTGAGTTGAAATGCCTCCTTGTTACAAGTAGATGATGAGGCTACAGTCATTCTGGTTGTGCCCGGAGCTTAGATTTAATGGGCCCAGTAAAGGACAAGCACAGAGTACAGAGCATACACTGGCCAGTTCAGAAAAAAAACAACGTCCTCTTTCGCTGCAGTTACGGCCACCAAAATCCAATGGTCCACACATCCGTGGTTCTCCTCATGCCCCTTGTCTAGCTGCATTTCTTCAACAAAGAACAGCCCTCCCCCCATGCACACATTTTTGACATGACAGCCGAAACATTTAAATAGCCAAGAAATGGACTCCTGCCATACAGCTTTGGGGCCCAATCCAATCTGCAGAATACGCTGGCAGATTGTGTGATTTGTCAGTGCATCCCGCAGGCCGCAGTCATGGCAGCCATTTTACCATTCAGTTGAGAGCTACCTGCAGTGAAAGGTTCAGAAGGCTGCGCACAGGCAACTGTGGCCTGTAGATTGGCCACAAAGCCAGATATGTGGTGTGTGTGTGTGTGTATGTATCAGGGGCAAATTGGCCAGGGTTTACTCCCCTGTAAGTCTTTGAGAAACGCTGATCTTAACCATGGTTTAATAAACCTGCTTTTCTCTCCCAAACAGGGAGGCGTGGCTCCCAGGGGAGCCGCGGAAACCAGCCAGTGGAGCTGCGGAGTGCCATGGAATACTCTCAGAAAACAATGCAATTCCAATTGGCAGGCATCAACATAATGGGGAGTCAATGGTCCGCAATGGTCAAGGAAGCCGCAGGTCAAAAAAGTTTGGGAAACACTGCCTTAGGTTCTTCCCCCCTCCCCCCTCTTTCTCTCTCACACTCACTCACTCACTCACTCACTCACTCACTCTTCTCCTGCACATGTCCTAGGATGAAAATGAAAGATTTTGCTTTTGAAACTCAGCTTTTTTTGCAAAATGCTTTTGCTTTTGGAAACTTTTTGTCCAAACTCAGGGGATTGTAGTTTGTTCAAACTGTGGGTTGTTAACAGACCAGAATGTCAAACCAGAGTTTGCACCTGCTGTGTTTTAACAAAACGCAGTTCCTCAAAATCAGAAATTCCCGGTCTTTCTGCCATGTTAAAATACAAATTAAAAAAGTTTAAAATATGTTACAGTTCCGACGTTTCGTCTGCACCTATGGCAGACCTTTTCAAGGTCTGGCTGGGACAGACTCTCCAAAGGCAGCATCTTCAGGTGCTTCTCTGCAATCTTCAGGGTTATGAACCTCCCAACCCCTTTTTGGGTCGTTGAAAGGTTTTCTAGCCCTCATGGTTGCAGAGAAAAGCAATATCACATGGTAGCACTATGTTCCAAAGGCTCAGAAGGAAATCAAATAGAAAGCAACAATTCGTTATAATGTTCAAAACGCAAAATTTTGATACAGTCACTCAAAAGGATTTGCTTACAGCGCCCGAAAAAGAACATCTTGTCATAAAAGCCACAATTCCAACACCACTCACTTGACACCCGCTGTCAGGTACATGCATTGTGCCAGTTACATGTAGTGTCATGTAGCTTGGTGATGAGGTGATTCACTGGCAAGACCTGGCAACTGCCACTGTGGGGCAATTGAGCCTGGAGAGGAAAGCCTGCCCTTGCTGGCAACCATTAGCAGCTTGCACCCGTGCCAAAGTTTCCTAGATAGTTTATCAACATGCCTTTGCGCAATGCTAACCCTTTGTATCCACTGACACCTCCTGATGGATGCTGGTTTAAAACAGTTTTCCTCCTTGCCCCCCACTCCTGAGATCACCCTGCAGCATTCGTAGGTGGTTTCCACCAGATACCACCTCGCCACCACTACTGGTCTCATGCATCCAAAATATGCAGGCCAGCTACAGCCTTTTCGCTCATTCTGTGTTTGCATTGGTGTCCAGCAAATGGCCTATATTTAGTGTAAGGCAATGTCAGTTTTCCGATGTATAATATATAGATATTACAACGAGATGGACAAACGAGGCTTTCAAATGGTTTAGATCATTAGAAACAAAAGTCACGCTTCTGTTTGCTGGAAAACACGACCTACTAAAGCTTCCAATGTTTTATGAGATTTGCATGGTCTACTACTGTATAGTAAGTAACCCTTTCTAAAAGTCCACATTGTTTGGATGTCCCAAGATGGAAAGGCTTTTGCGAATCCTGAACCTCCTGTTTTGATCTGTCTCACTTTCTTCATGGAAAACTCCCTAATCTGCTTTGAGTGGGAAACCCCAGAAACAAAAGGTTTCACCTGAGTTGAAGGTGAGGTTCTGAGCGCTGCCATTCCCCACAGATTGCAACTGGTTTTAGAAACAAAGTCGTCACCAGGGTGGGAGAAATTTTTTTACTGTAAGCTTTTTTGTGGCTTTTAAGGCTGGAAAGAGCACAGTGACTCTGAATCTGGCATGCCGAGACTTTAATTCACAGGCAGCTCATTGAAATCCATGGAAAAAAATTCCTTTGGTTTTAGTGAGTGCTGGATCAGGCCCCAGATGAATTCTATTGTGCAAGTGTTTCATCTAAGGCTGTTTAGGATTCTTTGTAGGATGTTAACGGCAAGCAACATTGTGCTCAGTCTCCCAAATGTACTTACAGGGTGGCTTTCAAAATATGAGGTTCCACCCAAGATATCTATGCTGCCTAGTCATTCCTTTGTCATTCCTTTGTGTCTACCTGTTGACCAAAGGCATTGCTTCACAAGGCTTCAGTGACTTTGCATTACATTGTGTAACAAAATTCGAACAATTTCGTGTTTAGCTGAATATTGTGATGCACTGTATCTTTATTAATTTTGGTGCGAGGATTTCAAAAATGCCACTACTTTTGGCTTAGCATCAATAGTTCAGCCACAAGTTATGCTACTCGGGGAGAGCTCACAACCTCTTGTCGTGGCCATGTTTACCCTGGTGTAAAGGCGAATGACACTCAATACCAACACAAATTTTAAGATAACTAAAAAAGTTTTTTGGGGAAAAAAAGATACAACAACCCCCCCCCCCCGAGAGTACTGTTGGAAACAGCTCTTCTGAACTGTATAAGAAGCATTTAAAAATAAATAAACAATTTTTTGTGTTACATACAGTGTTCTTACCTCAAGTGTAACATCTTTTTGGGATGAATATTTGCACAAGGCAAAGCAGGGACAGCAGAAACAGAACTGCCGCCATTGCAAAAAAAACAAACAAAAACAAAACCCAAACCAATCAAAACGAGTGGTCACTTACCTTATTCTGTCCAGCACAATCCTTTAAGTCAAAATTGGAAGAATGGGTCATGCTGGGAACCCAGCATGCACTGCACTTCCTGTTTTCTTTAAAGGGACCGCAAAGGAGGAGCAAGGTAAGTCGCTGACTGTGCAGGGAAGGAGCAAGGTGAGTGAAGTGGATTGCTGCTGCCTGCACAGCTTTTTCAGGTGCGGGCAGCAGTGGCGATCTGCCTCCCTACCTGCTCACCTCACTCCTTCTTTGCACTGTCCCTTTAAGTTGAAAGGGACTGCATGAGCAAGGAGCAAAGTGAGTGGATTGGGAAGCAAAAAAAAAAAGCAGATGATCCCACATCCTGCTTGCCTTTAGTGAGTGGGAACCAGATCAGTGTGACTTGGTCCATGGTGGGCTGGAGGGAGGTGGGGGGAATAGTACCCCAAATCTGCCACTCCCTCCCCCCATCCACTGCTGATACGAGCTGCCATCCTTTGTGTCATGGCTGGGCAAGGCCACTGCTTCAATGTTCAGGCACTAGGACTTGTCTAACTTGGTATACGGGACCTCTGATGGGATGTGTATTTAATTTATAGTTTGATATGATAGTTGATTCTTATTTTGTTCATTTTATTGTTAGTATAGATTATAGATTTATAGATATATTTAACATTCTAATTCAGAGCAAACTTTTATTGTAGATTTTATAGCATTAAGTATGGGTTGATTGAGGGTTGGGGGGTCTATTTTATTTTAATTTCTTGTCTTAACTGATGTTCATGATGTTTCCTTTGGCTCTGTATTGGTAACTTTTGCGCTGGTCTGTGACTGCAATAAAGATTGATTGATTGATTGGTTGGTTGGTTGGTTGGTTGGTTACCAGATATCAAGAGACAGTGAATCAAGGAAGCAGATTGTTCTACTACGACTTTAGCTCTATAGTGTTATCTTTTTGCACAATGGTGCACCCCACTCACCTGAGGAATTACAGGAGCCAATTACAGAATTCCAGACCTGAGACTCTGTGGTGACTGTATGGGTGTCCTCTTTGGTAGCTTTGCATATACAGTAAAATGTTCAGTCCCTGACATCTTTAGTAAAATAAATTCAGGTAGCAGGGCTGGGAAAGGCCCCTGCTTCAGGCCTTTGCCAGTCAAAGCTGTGACACGATGGGCTGCCTGTCTAAACAGCTGGTTTGACAGTATAAGATGTCTTCCTGTGTTCACCTAAATGACTATGAAGGAGCATCCTCTCTCTTTAAATGACAGATGACGGTGGTTGTGAGACAGGAACATGAGGAGTTTTGTTTTTTTTTAGTATTTGAATATGATGAGCATCAGTTATTTTAGGAAGAAACCCAAAAAATACTTGGGAGAGATGCTAAAACTACAGATGAATCCACAGGTTTATTTTATTGGGTGATTTGAGTTCTGCCCAATATTTGTAGTGTAAAGAAATCATAAAAATTTGCTGGTGGTCCTAGTCTGGTGGGTACTCCTCACATATTTGACAGAGTTGTATGAACTGTGACAAGAATGTTTGATCTATTCACTTAAAAACAAATTAGAGTTTTCAAGAGAAATAAATGAAGTATAGATAGAAACACATTTTCTCTTATCTCAGGAAGACTAGGAATTTTCACTCTAGACTTTATTTGCCTTTAATTATCGTAGCTTGAATTTCTTTGGCTAGAAACATAGAGGTTTAGTCTATTTCTCCCTCTCCTCTGTTTTCAAATAACATTGGTACCTGAAAATGATTATCATAGTCAGTTATCTATTCTGGTAACATGCATATTTTAGAAAGAATCAGTTTGTTTTAATAAATCTTCAAAAGGCATCCGGAGCTTGTGCCTTATCTCCATTTTACTTGAGCACCACGAAAGCATTTATATATGCATAGAATAGATGCCAGTAGCAGAAATTTCAGTGTAAAGTCCCTTCCAACTGAACCAGAGCAGTCATCTTCTTTGTCAGGTTGTTCCAGAGGGGCTCTTCTTATTTCTTAATCCATCTCAGGAACGGAATGCTTTTCAAGGGTGCTCTAATCCAGGGGTTTTCAAAACACTGTTTTCAATGTACAGTCGGACTTCGCTATCCGCAGGGGAGCTGTTCTGGACCCCACCCCACAGATAGCGAAGATTCGCATATACTGGAGTCCACTGTTTCAACTGTGAGAAATGCGGATTTTTTAAACCTTTTCTATGCAAATCACTCCATTTTAAAACGCGGGGGTTTTAACTTTTTCTATGCAAACCACTCTGTTTTCTTGCTGTAAACATACTGAAATCATGCTCCAGAAGGCTCCTCCGAGTTGCATGACTCCCCCCTCCCCAGGTCACCCCAGAATGCTTTGCAAAACACCCCCTGCACCACCACCCCCAAGATGCCACTGCTTAGGAGGGAATTTATCCTCAGTGGGCATAATTTGTTTTCATAATCCTTAGTTTGTCCATACAAAACAAGAAAAGCAATACAAGTTATAGAAATGAATATTTGTTTGTTGGGAATAGGTTGAGAAACATTTTACCTAAGAATCTTTTATGTCATCATCAATGGAATAAAAAACAAGCCACCTCTATCTTCTTGCCATCGCCATCATCTTGCCACCACCCTCACCGCAGCCGCCGTCATCTTGCCGCCTGGAGCCTGGCCGGCTGCATCTGAACCAGCTAGGACTCCTGCCCCCTCCAGAGAGCCACCGCCACTTGCCAAAGGTACCTGCAAAAGGTACCTTTTTTCCAGTGGCGCCATCTTGGATCTCGCAAAATCTTGTGAAATTCAAGTTGGCGGCGCCCAAATCTCGTGAGTGCACATGAGGCTGCTTCATGTGCCCTCACGAGATTTGGGCGCCACCATCTTGGATCTCATGAGATTTCGCGAGATTGAAGATGGCACCGTCGGAAAAAAAGGTACCTATTGCAGGTACCTTTTACAAGTGGCGGTGGAGGAGCCCGGAAAGCCCGGGACTGACCTGGGACTGGAGCCCGGAAACCGGGACAGTCCCAGGTTTTCCGGGACGAATGGTAAGCCTAATTATAGCGATAGTTTGCAGTGACCTGGTTGGCCTTTCCTTCAGTTCTTTCTTGTGTCTCCATCCTTTTGTGGCCTGAGGAAATGTGAATGCCAGTGTAGCAGAGCCTGTGGCACTACCCTGTTGCATTGGTGTGTTATGACTAGGGGAGTGGCTTTTTCACAACTCATATTTTTCAAATGCATGTAGTAGGGAAGCAGCCACAGAGGCGTTGCTCTGGTAGGGGCGGGGCCGTACGTTTCGCTCCGTCCTAGTCCCGTTTACCAAGCGGGCAGGAGGCAGCCCCGCCCCCTCACTGTCAGAGCCATTCCCTTGCGGAGAAAGCAGCAGGCTGGGTCTCTTGCCTGCTGCTTTCTCCGCACGGGAATGGCTCCGACAGTGAGGGGGCAGGGCCGCCTCCTGCTCGCTTGGTAAATGGGACTAGGACGGAGCGAAACTTATGGCCCCGCCCCTACCGGAGCAACGCCTCTGAGCAGCCAGGAAAAGCGTGCCTTTGTAACATCAGACAAAAATCAAATCTGAAGAGAAGTCCTTGACTATTGTGAACCTCCTACCTTCCTCTTCTGATATCATGTTCAGCTATTGTCCAGCCACAATTTGCTATGTGAATATTTATTGTCCACATTTGCCATGTGAATGTTTAAATAACAGATAGTTAAATGTAATATACAAGGCAGTTATCTGGGAGGGCCATAATATTTCCCATATTGTGGGAAAAAATAACACTGTGTGCTGCTGCTGCTGAGATCTGATGAGAAATAAAGATTAGTTTCATCTCAGAATATCTAAGATCATGTTGTCTTGTGTTGCAGCTTTAGTCTATATTTTTAAGAATAATATTCTCATTTTTTTTCTTTGAGGTTTTTGTTTGTTTTAATAATAGCAGATAACTCTCTGGCCTCCTTCAGAGCTACCATATTTAGGAGAACTGGTTGGAAAACATCCAGCAAAACTCTGTTTCTAAACCTTGAAAGACATTATTTCTTCTAAAAATAATTTAGATGGACAACAGTTTAAAAAGACAAATAATCTACATGTACTATTTGTTAGGAAATTTTGTTTGCTGGAAAAATCTGGTCAAGCATCTGACAAGTTTATGAATAGGTGTCAACTCGTTTTATCTTTTTGCTCACAATTTTTTGAAATTTCTCTTTTGTGTGGAACTTCAGCCTCCCAAAAAGTGTCCCAATTAATACAGGTTGATTACCCCTTATGTGGACATTCGAAATCCAGACTATTCTGACATCCAGATATTTTGGGAACTATGACTTAAAAATAAATAAATAAGCCCAGCTCCTGGCTGGCATAGTGCAAGACATACTGGGGCACAAAATTATTAAAAATGTTGTATAAAATTACCTTCAGGCTATGTGTATAAGGTGACTGGAGCCCTGTTCACTTGTAAGGGCTTCTCCACGCATTATCTTCACTCCCTGCTGACGACGAACATGTTCTCCTCACTCTCTGCTCTTCACATATTCTGGTGTTCCAGTCACAGGAAGAAACTCTCCCCGTGTTCATCATTTGCCTCTGCAGACAACACTTGAACACAAAGAGAGTGGCAGTATGAAGCCACTCGTGTATCTGCCCTTCACAGGAGAGTGAATGAGTGAACACATTGACCTCCTGGCACACCACTTTTTACTTACCTGCTTCCGGGACACGTCCTGTCGTCTTGGAGCCGGCCGGTTCTTTTTGAGCTGGGCCCTCCTGCCCGCCCTGGAGCCGTTTGGCTCTAAAATGCATGCTATTTTGGCTCCAGGGGTGTGGCTTGCAGCGTCATGTGGGGGCGTCGCGTCGGCGCCCCCCCACGTTAGGGCATATCTTCGTCTCTGACTCAATGGCGTTGCTGGAGGGGGAGATTTGAGCTTACCTGTGAATTTTAAAAAGGGGAGAGAAAAAAGGGAAAAGTAGAGAGGATTTATTCACATTGGGACAAGACAAGATTTCTGAAAACTGTAGGACTTATCCCGGTATAGGGGGGGGGGGCGCAGCACCCATGGACTCCTTGCATCAGAGACAGTGCCTTCATCGCCGCTGGAATGGCTCCAGGGGCTGCACCCCCTCCAGGAAAGCCACTGCCTGGGAGCACACCCAAGCCGGTTGCTAGACTTATCCCCCCCCCCCCCCCCCATCCATTGCTGCCACTGCCCATCTCCCTATTCCTTTGCCTTGAAGACTGTTGGGTTGGGCATGGGAAAAATGCAGCCTTGGAAGCCCTTCAGGGAGAAAGACAGGATATAAGTTGAATAAATAAAAATGGTGGCAGTGGAAGGAGTTCTTCATTCAGCAGGGGCAACAGAGGAGCATTCAGCAATAGCCAGAATCACCTGTGTGTGTGTGTGTGTGTGTGTGTGTGTGTGTGTGTGTGTGTGTGTGTGAGAGAGAGAGAGAGAGAGAGTTTGTGGGTTTCTTGTGTGGCTGCGTCTGTGTGCATGAAATAACGTGTTTATGTGTCACGATGTGTATCAAAGGCTGGGCAACTTTCTATATGTTTATGGAGGGACAGTGCTGTAAAAAAGGTCAATGTTGTCTAAATACTGTACTTAATTTCTTCTTATTCTGTTGCATACAGTGTTGCATATCTATCTATCTTATTCTGTTGCATACAGTGTTGCATATCTATCTATCTATATATGCGCAGACTGTTAGAAGGCATATATGCCTTCTTAGAAGACAATACTTCCTTCTCCTCAGACTGCTTTCCGATCTCATTCATCAGCTGACTCATTTATGGACCTCAGAAAGCTGTACCTCAGTTCTTCCCATCACCACATCGCCAGACTGTCTCTCCTCACATTCCTGGTGGCGTCTTGACTCTTTCTGACCTTGGGAGTGCTAATATTCTTGGGTTTGCAAGGAGTACCCAGCTGGCCGGGTTCCTGGCTCTCCGGCCTTGTTAAAGACAAAATGCTGTCTTTTTACAGCTTTCTTTCATTCCATACTCAGGCAGCCTTCCTTTTCCAAGAGAGGTGGTGACCCTTTGGTCTTTCCTCCTTCTGGCCTGCTGGCTGTTCCTGATGCTGCCAAATGACCCTCCCCCTCTTCCTCAGGCAATCCCGTAAAGCAATGAAAAGGAGAAACCACTTGTCTCATGTTCGAGCCAAATGCAGGGAGGGTACATGGACTGAGTGCCCTTATAAAACATATTTTTTCTCTTTCTCCCCTACTGAACATTATTAGGCAAGTCTTTCTGGGCTCTTTTTAAGACATACAAAGTTGCTTGTAGAGACGCATCCAAGCCAGCATCCATAATGGTGTTGCATTCATGCACCGGCCGGACTCATATCTGGATTAGCCATTTCTTATTTGTGCAAGAGCATCGCCTACCAGCAGCCAGTGACTTGGCTGATATGACTAAGAACCCGGGTGGTGGAAACAAGTAATAGGCATCCCACAAGCTTAAAGGCAAACTCAAACCTAGACTTTATGAGCAATCACAGTCTCGCCCCACATCCCACAGAACACACTCTCTCTTTTTCATGCATAGGCCCTTTTGCTTCATTTTTTAAAAAATCATTTCAAAATGAAAGACCAAAGTCTGTACATACTTTTTAAAAAATTCCTTGCAGCTTGGCCTCAGTTTCATAGATCTCTCTTATGTCTCACTCTATGGATTGACTTTCCATCGCATTAATGAACAGCAATTACCCCTGAAACATTTCCATGCTGAGTCATTACTTTTTCTTTCAGATTTGAATAACAGTTTTCACTACTGCTTCAAGTCAGTACAATACTGGCAAGCAGTCAAGCAGACGCTGCAGATGGAGTTGACTTTTCCTCCTTGCTCCATGTGCTGAGTCAAATTGGTGGCTGGGGTCATATTCCATCTTGTTTTATGCAATTTAAGTTTTGTTTCTCCTAGAAAGATTTCCCAAGCAAAGCTCTGTGGTGGCCTGATGTATGCCTAAGGGTATAATACAGACAGGATTGTAAGGTGGTATGTTGTCTTGAGCTGCAATACTCTTTCCATAAAGCAGCAGCAGCTCACCTTGCTCAAGATAATCTGAAAAAGATTGGGTTTTTTAATGGACTTGAGCATCTTCATTTAGAAGGAATCACCTCCAGCTACACAGCGGTGAAGAACTCAATCATATGTATGGGGCAGATGTTCTACAGCAAGCAATATTCTTGTGGCTAATCCATGTGCAATTAAAGAAGAAGCTATACCCCTTTGAGGACAGAACAAGCAGCGCAATCCTCACTAACTATACGCGGCCGGCCTAAACGTCCAGCCGCCATATCCTGAGCCCGTTCCCGGGCTGCACCAGCACAGCCCAGGAACACCTTGGGAGAAGGGGCAGTGTAGGGCTGCCCGGGGCCGATGGGCCTCCTCAGATGTATGCCAGCTCTGAAGCTGGCGTACATCTGAGGTGGCGGAGTAAGGCTGGCCTGGGAATGGGCCTAGGATATCGGTGGAGTGCCCTGCTAATATTCCAGCCCGCTCCCAGCTCAGGCCGGCCAATAGTAACCTCCTGGCTGCCCCTGCCCGCTCTCCCACTGTCCCTGCGCCCACCGGCACTGGACGTACCGTCGTTGGTGGGTGCAGGGTCTGGAGGGTGGCAGAGTGAGGGCTGCTGGCTTCTGCGCTGGCAGCCCTTCCGAGTTGTTGCAAACGTGCTTTACGGCAATTTTGCAATGCTTTAGAGCAGCAGAGCATGCGCTCCGCCACTCTAAAGATACACAGGATTGCGCCATAAATGTTGTGGGGGAAACACAGACTTCCCAAGTCTGGGCTGAACTTGGAGTGCAAATGTAGGGGTGGGGGGCACTTATAGGAAAAATCAGCAGATGAGGAGGGGTGCTTCACGGACTCTTTCCCTATCCGTTGATTCTTTAACTCCTCCTGTTGTTGAAGTGTGAAATGGTGCCCCTGGAGACTCGCTTAATTCCAGACAGAATGGTGAGTAGAGTGAATTTGTGCTAGTAGGTTCAGAAACTAGTAATCTCTTAGGAAGGCCAGAGAGGACAGGTTTTGCTTCATGTTTAGGAGGAAGGAATCCTATT
This sequence comes from Plestiodon gilberti rubricaudatus, assembly GCA_026170595.1. Lineage (NCBI taxonomy): Eukaryota > Metazoa > Chordata > Lepidosauria > Squamata > Scincidae > Plestiodon > Plestiodon gilberti. Next base: position 143,440,242 of record JANXHW010000001.1, read on the forward strand.
CTTGCCTCCCTTGCCCAGTCATGTTGATGTACATCCCCTGTAGTATGTACCTTAACTTCTTTACCTGAGTCATCTGGATTCTTTCCTGAAATTATTCCTTCCTGCCGGCACCTTGATAAACCTCATCTGTCTCTTCTTTCTTATTTGTGGCACACAGCAATCTGCTTTAGGAAGATCATCACATGGAGAAGCTTAATTTGTATTATAGATTAATGTCCTGGTTACCATACATGGGTACATCCTACCTCCAGTCCCACCTACCTACCTTTTCCCCCTATGGGTTAAACCGCTAAACCATGAGCTGTCGATCGAAAGGTTGGCAGTTCGAATCCGCGACGGGGTGAGCTCTCGTTGCTTGGCCAGCTCCTGCCAACCTAGCAGTTCCAAAGCATGTCAACGCGAGTAGATAAATAGGCACCACTTATGGAAAGGTAAACAGCGCTCCGTGTTCCAGCCGCATGCTACGCGCTGCGGCAAGGAGAGTCATGCTGGCCACATGACCACGGAGGCGTCTTCGGACAACGCTGGCTCTTCGGCTTTGAAATGGGGATGAGCACCACACCCTAGAGTCAGACACGACTGGACTTAATTGTCAGGGGTCACCTTTACCTTTGTAACGAATATACAGTGATATATGAAATTGTTGTCAGTGTCACAACACTCTTGAACAGGCCTGCACAACCTGTGACCCATCAAGCTGAACTCAGTCAACCGGCCACTTAGAGCAACCTGCTGGATCAGGCCAAGGGCTCATCTAGTCCAGCTTCATGTATCTCACAGTGGTCCACCAGATGCCTCAGGGAGCACTCAGGTGTTTGTTTGATAACCAGGCAGTGCAAAAACTGCCAACAGGATGCTTATTAAGCCTCTTCTGGGACACCACTAGAGACAGTCCAAGACATTTTGGGGCCTGAGGCAGAAAATAAAATCCCCCCCCCCCCCCGTATAAAGATTTTGTTACATGCTTTTGCCCTGGTGGCATAGCCAGAGGGGTGTGTGGTGCTGTAAGTAGCGCAAGACACTGCAACACACGTGTAAGCGGCCCCTCCCACTCGCCGTCAGAGCCATTCCAGGGAGCAATGGCAACACGCAGCATGCTCCCAGCAGCGTCACTCCCCCAATGGCTCTGACAGCAAGTGGGAGGGGTTGCTTACACGCATGTTGCAGCGTCTTGCGCTACTTACAGCACCGCACCCCCTCTGGCTACGCCACTGTTTTGTCCCACTTCCCTGAGCAGTGAGAAATTCCAGGGGCAGCACTGATTGGATTCTGGCTTCCTCTGAAGGAGAGATCACTGGAGGTTTACAGTGCCTTTGTAATATTTCCTTTATTTACAAATACACTATATAAACTGAGCGTTTGATGGAAAGTAGATAGTAGAGCAGTCCTTACAAGCAATTATCAACAATGTAGAATTGATATTTTCATGACCAGACATGATAGCAAGAAAGAAACTTTATAGGTTTAAAAGTCATGTAAAAAATATAATTAAATATGAGGAATTCCAATGTATTTTAAAACAAAGTAAAATCACCAAAAGTCCACACATTAAAAATATAGGTCCGATGTTTCGTTCATATCTCTGAACATTCTCAAGGAAACACACAAGAGTCTGTGTGTGAGATGTAGCTAACTATTGGAGTAAAACTGCTGACTTAAATACAACACAGCACAGAAAAGCACAGGAAGTCACAAGCCCTTAATTAGCACCAGAACTACACTTGTGCTCAATAACAACAATCTCTTAAAGCGCTACGAGCATAAAGGTCCATAGAACAGGCTTTCAACTGTTATCAACAAGTCACATCAATTATTACAGGCATTTCTACAGTACATCTGAAAGGTGCTGCTGGTTGCTAGTCAGTGCTGGTGACAGGGTGCTGTGGGCCAGGGACAGCTGAGGATATTGGGCTGCCCATTGCCGGCCCAACCATGAAGCCACCTGATGCAGCTTGTGTCAGGAGCAGACTGCACAGAGGAAGGGACAGATAAGGAGGCCAGCTCCATCCATGACAGACTGGAGGAAGGCAGCAAACATCTATTTACCACCCCCTACTCTGTCACCTTATGTGAATGTCACCATTTGCATCATAGATGGGCCAGCTGTGCTGTGGGCCCTGAGGTGAAGTCCAGCCATGGGCCCACCCATCCCATACCTACCACTGAAACTGGGTACTGGGGCTTCGCAGGTTGGCCAGGTGGGCCACCTGATGGATGTGGACACTCAACCAGTGCCCCACTTTTCTAATCCATCATGTCGCCCTTGCAGCCAGCTCCTTCTCTTGGCTTCCATTTTAACTTCTCACTCAGATCATATCTGCCTTTTGTTCTCACCCAGAAGTTGCCAGCTTGCATCCATTTCCTTTTGTCCTCTTTACTGCCCACTCAAGAAAGGGGGGACATGTGACCTCACAGTCTCACCTTAGTCAGGGCCACCCACCCATTAGGCTGGCTGGGTAAAATGGCTGCTTCAAGCAGTGGGTTGGAGGAGGCTTGAACTAATGGGGGGGGGGTACCTCTTGCACCCTGTGCCTCCACTAGTTTGCCACTGATATCGGCACAAGGATGACAGAAATTAAGCCCAGTCACTCTGCTGCCACCGTAATCCTCTTCTTACTTGCACAACCTCGCTAAGGAAAATCCTACAAATGTCACAGGTTTCATAAGCACTGGCGTCACTACAGGGGGGGTGGAGCTGTAAGTTCTGCTGAAATTACACAGAGGAACGAAGCGGCCCTGCCCCTCTCCTTCGGAGCCTTTCAGGGAAGCGAAAGGAACGTGCAGGGAGTCTCCTGTGAGTTGCTTTGCTTCCCTGAAAGGCTCCGAAGGAGAGGGGGCGAGGCCACTTTGTTCCTCCGTGTAAGGGAGGCTCTGATTTCAGCAGAACTTACAGCTCCGCCCCCCCTGTAGTGACGCCAGTGTTCATAAGCAAGCAGCATGAGCTGCCACTGCCCTTCAAAGACAGACCGAAGACTAGATCATGCCTCTGATATAATGTGGCAGAGCAATACTGTCAAGAAGGTGCCAAGGAGGCATCCTTTGTGCTCAACCAGAAGGATAATATTTTTATAAGAGCCCCCCCCCCCTAAATCTGGAGCTGCCACTGGTGTTTAGGGCTCCCTAGTCATCAACGTGGAGGAAGAATGTGTGTCCACCACTCCCATTCCTGTCCCAGAGTGGCTTTTGGGGACAACTACAAGTTATACATTCTCATCCTTGACCACAAATGCAGCAGACCTGTAGCCCTGTTGGACTTTGCCACCTAGTGGGAAACAAGGAGAATTGTGGCTCCTTTCTGCCTACTCTGAAGTAGTTCCTATCTGTTTCACCTGCAGGGCCTGAAGAGACTTTGGGTCATCTGTGTGGGCCTCTTCTACTTTCCTGGCAATCCCACAGTAGTGCCTACAGTTGCAGAGGGGTATCCAATACTCACAGAGAAAAAAACCTTGATCTGCCACTGATATTGGCAGAAGGACTACAGAAATTAAAACAGGAGAGAGAGAGAGAGAGTCCTAAACACATTTAGGTTTCTTGGCAGTTTCTTGGCACTCATCACAAGACTCCTTATAACAGGGGAAGCAATTATTTCACTTTATTAACAGGATAAAATTCCAGTGAATAAGAAACTCCTGCATTGTGTCCATTAAGTGTGGTAGAATGAGCTCAGTTACTCATTTGAATACGTGCAAGGATGTACAGCTACAAAAAGTTAATGCTGCGTTTATTCACAGATGCCTCCTAAGCATTCAGTACAACTTGTGGATTAATGTCGATGTTCTGGTAAATTGTCTTTATCATGTTGACAGGACCTGAATGCCATCTGTATTGCAACGGTGACATAGTTTTTTTAAAAAAAAAGCCACCCCGAATAAGTGCATTCTGACTATAGGCCAGGCAATCTACAACAGGTCCCAACATTTTCTCCAAGGTACCTGTCTGCCAGAGCCAACCCTGTTGATCTGAAGAGATCACAGCTGGAGGTGGTTTGACTTCAGGCTAGATAAAGTTAATGATGCAATGAAAGCAAGCAGACCAAAACATTTAACTCCCAACCGATCAATAGATAAAGTACAGGCAGAAGGCTGCTTTTAGTGAGGGATGAACTAAATCCAAGAGGCTATTTGGTTCGCTGGCTTGAGTGACGAACATGGCACTGAAAACCCTGAATTCAAGCCTGGGATTCCAAGCAGGCCGCTGTCCCACATGGCTTGGTGTCTTTGTATTCATTGGAATCGCTTTATCTGTGCTGGGTTGCAATCCAAAAGACCGTCTTTGCAACTTACTGGGATGAGGGGAGAGCAGCACACCACAAATTTAACTTTTACACAACACAAATTTACAGACAACAAATTTAGTCTTGTTGATATTCCCCATCAAATCCTCCAATGACACCTTTCTTAGCACAGTTCTAATAATATTAAGGTGGCTCAGTCTGCCTCTTCTCAGACGTCTCTTTCTTTTGTTTTCTGCCCTTTGTTACAGACTCTGCTATTCTTCTGCTGTCTCTCACCCACCTTTGAGTCTTGTCCCTCCCCCCATTTCTTCTCAGGCTCTTTGCATATCTGTGGAGGGCCAGTTTATGTAAGACGTTTCTCCATGCAGTCCCTGCACCCAGAGGTGGTTGGGAGAGACCACATGGAAACTTCTTGCCTGTTGGAAACAGTCCAATAAACAACAACTCTGGCTCTTCTCCTCCCTCACACGAAGGACTGACAATATCCATGGTAGTGTGAAACCTTGAGAAGGGATATGTGGAAAGAAACAGATGGTCAAATGTGTACAGATTTGTACATATTAACCACACTATTCCAAAATCATATGGGGCACCAACTCACAAAATCAGGTACAAGTCAGTGAACCAGAATGCTAAGTGAGCAGGGCTGACTTGGCATATCTAGTGACTCATGGTGGCACTTTTCAAAATATGAGCCCCACACACACACACACACACACACACACACACACACACACAGAGTCACGTCACTGTAGCGTGGCGGGCGGGGTGGGCCGCTGGGGGTGACGCGCGGCTCGGAGCGTCCGCCCCGTCCAGTGGTCCGGGGCCTTCTGAGAAGGCCCAATGCGTCGATGAGGCATTTATTAGCTTTTTTGCGCATGCGCATACCGTTTGAGGGCAAAAGGACAGCCCTTGTCCTCAGAAACGGTCTGCGCATGCGCAAAAAAGCTAATAAATGCCGCGTCGACGCATTGGGCCTTCTCAGAAGGCCCCAGATCGCCGGACAGGGTGGTCGCTGTTAGAGCCGGGGGCAAGTGTCACCCTAGGGCAGGGATGATGCGCGCGCCCCCGCTCCAGGGTGATGCGCCCCCTAGCGACGATACTGCGCGCGCGCACACACACACACAGGCCCATTCATGAGGCCGGTTGAAACCTTCTCCTTAGGCAGTAGACTGGGCCAGGCAGTAAGTGGGTAGGGAGTGTAGGAAGGGGGATACCTGGCTTGGCAATACCTTGCGTGAAAAAGATCTAGGTGCTTAACAGCCCAGTCCTATCCTATTTACAACAGTGGGAGAGTGTCCCGCTGTTGTAAAGGGACTGGTGATCGTGTGTGGAACACTCTGCTGAAGGCTAGCTTGGCAGCAAAGTGGCATCAGCATCGAAGCTGCACTGCCATGGACTGTGCCAGAGCTGGTAAGTTGGTGCAAGGGGTGTTTCATGGGTGGGGATGGAAGAAGGCAAGGAATGACTGGAGCGGGCAGTCTTACTGGCAAACGCAGACTGCAGAGCCTTTCCACCGGCCCATTCTGCCTCTTTACTCTCCTCGGACGTCTGCCAGCTACAGAGCTGGCAAAGGTCTGAGGAAAACCATAAGCCATCGGGGGGCTGCCCAGAAGTAAAGGAACAAAAGTTCCCTTACCTCAAGGAAGGAGACCCCCTGATTGCCGCCCCCCCCCCAATAGCATGCAGCACATGGCTCCATGGGTGCGGCTGCAATCATGTAAACTGGCAGGGGATAGGGTTGGGCCATTAGTAGATTACAATCTGAAATTACAATCTGAAAATGAGCCAAAAACTCTATGATTCTATGAGATGAAGAGAAAGAGGCCTGGGAGTATCGGGTTGTCCAAGGCCTAACATTTGTTTCATGGGAAAGATGCCTTAGTGTGAGATTATATACAGTTTAACTTCACCTTCTTCCAGGTGACTAATGGCATCTTTGCCTGCCTGTTTCAGGATACATGACTGATAGTGGATGATGGTTGTTGTTTTTCTTGCAGACTCTGAGCCTTGCACCCCTGACACTCCCTCTGCTACTGCCTCACCATCATCTTCTGAAGATCCTGCACCTCTCACAGCTCCTCCTTCACCATCCCCTCCCTATGGCTGTGAGGCCTCCACGTTTTCACCGCCGCTATCCACCTGCACCATGGCCTTGAATCCTGAACTGCCACCACGAACATCAGCTTCTGCTACACTGAACCCATCATCTGCCTCCCTCTGCTCCCTGCACACTGGGCTTCCTTCTGCTGTACCACCAGCTGCCTCTGCTTCAGCTACCCAGCCTAGCATTTACTCACCTGCAGCAGGTGTAGCCATTTCACCTAGCCATGGCCCCCATCTCATTGACTGGCTTCCATACCTTGCTTCAGTGATGACCACCACAATGTGGGGGAAGGAGGAAGAACAACCTTCCACTGGGACTGGCCCGGCTGAGCACACAAAGAGGTGTGGCAGTGCATACCTGCCTGCGCTTAGCGAGGGGGGGAATGTACAAGCGGGGTTCATCAAGCAGCAGCCTCCTGAATCTGTTTGCTCACCGCCGCCATTTCAGAACACCCCTCCACATTCTGAACAGGCACCTGCAACTCTAGGGGACATACTGGCAGAGCTACAGACAATGAACAGCCACCTTGCTATCATTGCAAGAGCACTGAGTCAACTTGCCTCGTCCTTAGCACCCCAGCAAGATCCCACAAACACTCCGGGCTCATAAGACAGGAGCTCTGCTTGTGCTTCTCCTTTGATAGAGTCAGTCTTCTGCTCTGGGCATTGGGAAAGCAGATGACGTGGGCAGGAGGTTTTGAAAGAGGAGAAAGGACAGACACAGTGGCCCTGGCAGTGAGGAGGGGGGAAAGGCTGCAGAGGCCTCCCTCCCTGCCTCCTTTTTTCCTGCTCCTGTGGGAATGTCCATTTGAAAACTGTGTTGGCATCTATAAAGGTGTTGATATCTGTCACGCTTTCTGATTTCCCCCTTCTTTCTGTCTTTACAATATTTCCAGAGACATCACATTTTGTTATTTAAAGAAAAAACAACCGTAATGTTGCATACACCTCCAAGGATTTGCACAAATGAAATTTGCCCCAAAGCACTAATTTTCAACCTTGGGGTTGCGACCCCAAGGTCTGGAAGGAGACAACACCTTTCCCCTTAACGGGAGTGGCGACTCAGTCATGACGTCAAGACGGCGGCAGCTGCACTGCTGGGTTTGTGCCGCCTCTTCCTCCGACTAAGTAAAAAAAAGGGGGTTTGTCAGCAGCGGCGGCAGGAGACAATGCACAACCCAGGTTCTCGTCGCTGCCACAGATGGGTAAGTCCACCCCCCCTTTTTCTACTTAGTCGGAAGTGGCGGCACAAACCCGGAGGTGCCGTCATTGCCGTCACCGCCAAATCACAAGGACTTACAGATCACTGCCCCAAAGTCATACAATGGTTCCTTGGACTCCTTTCATTGGGCCTCACACTTTGGATATAGGGTACAGATTGTGATCCAGCAAAGGCTATCCATGCACGTCGTAGATTTTCTGTGTGCTCAGATTGGACTTTCCTATCTTCTTGGTCCACCAAGATCCCTTGGTATGCATTCAGGTCACAACTGCTTGCGTTCTTGATCTTAGGGCTCCATTATCAATACAGGGACAGTCACTTTCAAAAGCCACTGACAAACCTTTGTGGAGTCATCTGTCTGCCAATAGCTTTGTCAAGACGATCTTGTTCTTTCTAGTCCTGCAATGGTCCGTTCAAATCATTCACACAGGTTGGGAACCAGGTTGGAGACCCAGAGCCACAAGGATTGGCTGCACTGAATGAGTCATGCAACTTATCTTTAAATAAACCTGATAAAGAAGCATCCTTGGGAGCCTGTAGATACAGGACTCACTGGTTGCCATTCAATGGACAACGTTTTGTATGACAGGTTGAAAGCATTTTTACAGGATCTTCTGACCCTAAGTTATAACACAGTTTAGTTTATCTAAATGGCTTGGTGGGTGCCCAAGATACATGGGAGTGCTATTTACATGGGGTTACATATTTATTTAAAGTTACATTGACATGAGGCTAAAAATGAGACACTGCCCTGAATCTGAATCATGTCTAGGACAACCAAGGTATACTTGATGTTCTGCCATATATGAATAGAAACCCAGGATCCTTAACAGATGCATATACGAATGAGTGGCAAACTTAAGTTTGTGCAAAACCGAGCATTGAAGAGCATGACCATTTAGAGGAGAAAATGGGTATTTGCTTTGCCAGCAACTGAGGAGGCCCAGTGTTCATTTCCAAAGCAAAATGCTGGACAAAAAGTGGTCTAAGTGGTGGTAAGCAATCCTTTGGGTTTTAATATTAGCCAAAAAATAAATAAATAAAAATCTAGCAGATTTATTATTATAGGCAAATAGCCACAGTAACAAAGATGAACAGAATTTGACAAGTCAGCAAAAATGGGATTTATTCTTTAGGATGTGAGGAAAAGAACTTAAGGTAGGAAGTGACTTTATTTCATTTTTGCCTCTCTAGTGCCTTGTAAATATCCTAGAAATCATTTTAAAGAACTAAAATAGGGATCTTTTTGCCCCTGCTTGCAATATGTGTGTATTTTCTTGAAAGACGTTAATTCCTCTCCACTTCCCTGAGCGGTGCGAAGATCCAGGGGCAGGGCTAAGCACTGGAGATTCTTGGTTTCCTGGCATATTGGTTTATTTCAGGGACGTACGGTGCAGGCGCACATGAGGCGCGCGAGACAACCCCATCCCCTCGCAGTTCCCGGTAAAGAACTGCATCCTGATCCAGATACTGTGTGTGTGCGCCACCCACTTAGTCAGGTGCAAGTGGGTCGCACTTGCGCAATCTCCGGATCAAGATGTGGCTTTTTACCCGGAACTACAAGGGAGCAGAGTTGCCTCCCCTGCCGCGCCCGCACCTCACGTCCCTGGTCTGTAATTAACAAATAGGTGAGCAGAACATTCATAGAAATTAATAGGCACTGCTACAGCAGGCAGAACCACCTCTAATCCTCCATCAGGTTCCTACGGAGGGCAACTACAGCCCCATGATGCCTCAGTTTTAGCCAGCACCCCACTAAAAACTCTAGTTATCTGCTATCTGTCTAAAATTCACACTGCAAAAACATTAATCTGCATGTGAATTGGCCATTTCCACAAACCATCTCCAGGAATGAATTAGCTCCTGCTGTGGAACCATCAACGGATCACTCTTGACATACCTTCATTGGTCACCCTAGTTGACAACACAGGGAAATATGACAGAGCAGCACGATTCTGTTAATTCTCCTGGACATCACAGAGGTTTCTAAGAACCTTCTGGACCAATTTGTAGTGTTGAGAGTTGGGGACAGCTTTTGGCAGTAGTTCTGCACCTACCTTTCTAGGAGGTTGCAAAAGGTGAGGCTGAGGACTGCCCCATCCTCTTGTGTGCTTTCTTTGGAGAGCATGGAGAAGAGGGTGAGGATGGGAGAGGGCTCACTCACCTCCTCCACCGGTTGAGCTGTTATGGATAGCAGTGTAGACATTCAGAAGGTCACTGCCACCTGTTCCCAAGCACTCTCCTTCCAGGGACTGCTTGGGGAAAGGGCTTGTCTTGTATGCTCTTTGTGGGCCTTCTTTTGTGGGCTCTTCTTATCTTATGTGAAGGGATCTCAAGTTACATGGTCATTGCTTGCTGAAGTGATGCTACTGTGCATGAGTCAAAAGCCTCTTTAGTGCACATTGCGAGGCCTCAGAGCCCAACTTTTCACTAGAAAATAAACCTACCACAATCATACTTCTAGCACAGCGTGCTTTGCAGATAACATCGGGATTAGTTCTTGTACATGCTGATCACTTTGGTCGATCAATTACAGGAATGCAGCAGGTAATTGCTTCTCTCTGGCACATAATCTCTTATATATTTTAAAGGTGTTTAGAATCTAGGTTTGGTTTACTCATACAAATTTAACTGGGAGACATATGAAAGGACCCTGATAGTGGCAAGCATATTACCTCCGTTACACGACGGGAGAAGGCGGCCCCGCCCCTGGCCTTTGGAGCCATTCCGGCCAACAAAAGCAAGTGCTTTCGTCGGCCGGAATGGCTCCAAAGGCAAAGGGGCGGGGCCGCCTTCTCCCGTCGTGTAACGGAGGGTCAGAGCCCGGTGGAACTTGGAGCTCCGCCCCCCCTGCAGTGACGCCAGTGGATACACTCTAAGGTGGCAATCATAAGTCTGCTAATTTGGACATGTAAATCACTGAAGATTTGACAGTATGGCTATTTGGTGGCCTTTTTTTCTCGCGTAGGCAAACAGCACAATCCTAGGCATGTCTACTCAGAAGAAAGTCCTTTTGAGTTCATTGGGGCCTGCTCCCAGGTACATGTGTATAGGATTGCAGCCTTAGTTTCTGAAAACATGGAACAAAATGTTCAGCAGATTTATGATACCTTTCCTTAATGTGCTGCTCAGCTCCTTATTGTCCTCTGGGGCTTTGGGGACAAGAGGCCTACAAGTGGTATATTTGACTGCAACTCAAGAAGGTGGGGAAAAAAATCACAGACTTACAATCAACAGGATCTGGAAGAGGCTTGGAGACGCATTCCTCCTACATTAGTTTTTCTGAAATCTTGCAGCGCATGAAGCCAGGAAGGGGATTCGTTACTTGGGATAAGATGTCTCTTCAGTGTGTTTTTCTCTGTGAAGTATAATGCAGGTATAGTCTGCAGATGTTCCTGCTGAGCCCTCCCTCAGCCCACAAAATAATATGGCTTGCATACTTTGAGACTCCCATTGGAACCCATGCCTCCCAGGTTTAGTTGAGTTTCAATTTCATATTTTTTTTCCAAGGCTGAGAAGTTTATTAGACCACCCATGTGAAAATACTACCGACAGCCTCCATATCCACGGGGCCAAATTCTGACCATCATCCATAGGCAAATGTAGGGTACTATGCGTAAGGTTTGAAAAGAGATTTTCTGCTGGCAGCAGGTGGAAAGGGTGTGTTTTGCTCCCCTCTACAAATCCTTTTGCAAATGTATGGTGTACTAGTTGAGCCACACTGAATACTGCATCCTCTGGCCTTTTGGTTCCAATTCCTATATCTTATACCAGAGGTTCTCAACTGGTGGTATGTGTACCACTAGTGGTGGGCCCCTAGCTGCCAAGAGGGTGGCCACCAGGGTGGCTGCACTGCGTCACACGAGCTCGAAACATTGCACAAAACAGTTGCACGACGAGCTCTGTAAGTCATCACCACTTACTTCCTGTGGCATTTGGTGTGGCAGCGGCCACAGAGGTGGTATGCCTTGCCGAAGGGGTTGAGAACCCCTGTCTTATACTATTTGTACATAGCCCCAGTTCAGACTAGCCATGAGGGGAAAGAATTCTAATTTCTGGATAGTGTAGAAATTAGAGTATAAAATATATAGTTCTCCATTGCCTGGGTTGTGTGCACAAAAAGTACATCAAGGTAGAGATGCAATAAGAAACAACAGATAGCTTGCTGACTACCATTTCCACTAGTGGAAGCTCCCTCCATGAAGGATATTCTTGTGCATTCAAAGGGTTCACAGAAACAATGGCTAAGCATTGCCCATAGCTGCTCCTGGCAAATTAAAGAAGAGAGACAGGCAAGTTGGCTTCATTTTCCACAAGTAGCATGCTCTACTGAAGTAACATCTAATAAGCTGTTATCATTTCTTCAAATATGAAAAGCCAAGGCTCCTGGTTCTGGGTACGACATCCATAAGGTTTATGCTCCCGGAAATGGTTTGTGCCCAATGCAAAATTGTCAGCTAGCCAGAGAGCTAGAGTATCCTCTTCCTTTCAGGGGAGGCGTTGTAGCTCAGTAGGGAACACATGTTTTCCACACAGAAGGTCCCAGTTTCAATCTCTAGGTAGGGCTGGGAATGACCCCTGTCTGAAGCCCTGGAGAGCCTCTGCCAGTCTGTGTTGACAATACAGACCTAGATCAGGGGTTCGCAACCAGTGGTACTCGTACCACCAGTGGCACTTCGGCCAACTGCTGGTGGTACTCAGACCACTGGACCACCAGAACCCCGCTCTGATGTGGCACTTTCAGCGCCGTGTTTTCGCTCCTGAGAAGCTACTGCTTTTGGCCGAGCCTCTCAGGAACACTGAGAAGGGTCCTCCTGCCCACCCAGAACCTCCTACCTGCGTTTTCTGGCCTCTGAAAACCTGAAAACCCAGAAGTAACTGGCAATGATGTCATCGCCAGTCACTTCAGGTGGTACACAGCAGGAGAGTGGCGCTGGAGGTGGTACTCAGTCAGGAAGGGGTTGAGAACCCCTGACCCAGATGGATCTAAGTCAGCAGAAGTTAGTTTCTTATGTTCCTATGAAGCTGCAATGGAAGCAGAATTTTATTTTGAGGTTTAGGGTCTGAAATTATAAGCTGAGAGTTATGTGTGGAGCAGCTCAGTTGAACTCCCAACACACCCCAAAGTAGGGAGGTTTTTTATTCCTTTATCATTCCTTCCTGTGGATTTTATATTTTAGAGACCGAGTTGCTAGAAGGGACTGTAAACTGCAGAGCTATGAAATGAATAAAGGAGATAGTTTGGGTCCTAGTGATGTTTTTCTGCAGATCTCTGTGCTCACAAACATGGGACTCAAATGTGTTGATGCACAACCAATTCCTGCATGTGGGGTACAGATTGACAATCTACCACAACTACATCATGTTAAGAAAATGTATTTAAATTTGTTAACACTGCCAGACTCATCCTTTCTCATCAGGAGCTAATTCCTTAGAAGCTGCTGCACCCAAATAACCACAAATCAAGTAAAAGGAAAACGATAACCTACTGAACTTTGTAAAAAAAAAATCCTAGAAGGTATAGTGACTTTTGAACCATGTCTATGAAATTTCACTTATGAAATACTGATCATTCATCAATCTCTCCGACAACAAAGGGAACAGGAGCCACAAATCTTTTTTTTTTTAAAGGTTCACTTGAGGAGTTATGGGTACAAAGTTTGGGATATTAAGTAGAATTTGCTTCTAAAAGCCTTTAAGGTATTTCAGTAAGAGAGGAGTGATGTAAGAGTAAAAAAGTCATGTGCACAGTTCTCCATTCACAGTTAAGCTCCATTTCTACAGCTCAGCCGACCCCTTAAGATGAACTCCTCAGGCCAACAACAACAATAGTTTACTTGGGAGGGGGGGGGGAGAACAGTCTCATATTCTCAAGCCTAAACACATTTTCTTAAGTGAGCACCATGCATTTAATGGAACTTCATTCTGAGAAAGTATGCCTTCGATAGCAGCTTATACTCTAATTACAGTACAGGTGGGCCCCCATATCCACTGATTCGCTATTCACGGTTTCAGTTATCCACAGATTGTGAGGACTCCCCCAGGCTTTTACTTTTTTCCCCAGTAAGCTTTGTTTCTTCCTTAAAGAAACAGGAGAAGCAGCCTCTGGCTGCTTATTACAGGCAAGTAGAACGAGACCAAGTACTAGAGAGGCTCTGCAAGGTTAACAGAAACCTTGCAGAGCCTCTCTAGGACTTAGTCTCGTTCTACTTGCCTGCAATGGAGGCTGCTTCTCTGTTTGTTTTAAGGAAGAAACAAAGCTTGCTGAAAGAAAAATAAGAGCTGGGGGGGGCAAGCATGCCTGCCTGCAGGGGAGGCAGGGTGGGGGGCCCTCAGGAAACCTTGGAGGGGGTATTCGCTCTTATCCACGGTTTCAAGTATCCACGGAGGGGCCTGGAACATATCCCCAGCGGATATGGGGGCCCACCTGTACTTTGAAATCAGCTGCCCTGTCAATTATCACCCAATTAAAATGAGCAAAATGAGAACTGAAACATCTCACATCTCCATTCCACAAAACAAAAAAATCTTCAAGACCACCAGAATTTTTTTTGGTCTCCTTTATTATATCAAGGGTTTGTTTGTTTTTTAGTTTACTTTGCTTACCGAAGATATTTTGTAACTTCGCATGCACTGTGGAAAAATGTCAGTCTTGTGAGAAAGGTCTTTCTAAGGCCACTGATCTAAGATGAACAGTGACTCATCTTCTGGAGTGCACATTCAGCAGTCACAGCAAAAAAAGGTCCACTCAGCCCTTTGTATGCGTAGAAATCCTGCACCAATGGTATTGTGGCCGTTAAAGACACCATCACACTGTCTAAAACAGTGGGACTTGTCTTGTGACTGTTTCTTGTTCTTCAGGTGGGTAAGTGCAGCCTGGTTGATCCAAATCAGTGGTTCTTAACTTTTTGGGGGTCACAGATCCCTTTCAGAATCTGATGGTTATGGACCCCCTCCCCAGAAAAATGCACATAAACACATTCACACACAAAAATGTTTGCACCCAGTTCACAGACACCCCCCCCGAAGCCCATCCATGGACCCCCTAAGGGTGTGGATGGTGAGAAATCAAATGCAAAAGAGAATTATTGGAATAATCTCTGCAGTTTTGAGGGTTAATTTATTTATTTTTATTTTGCACCTTTTTATACCACTCTTCCTCCAAGGAGCTCAGGGCGGTGTACATGGTTCCTTCCCTCCTTTTGTCCTCACAACAACCCTGTGACGTAGGTGGGGCTGAGAGATAGTGACTGGCCCAAGGTCACCCAGGAAGCTTCGTGGCTGAGCAGGGATTTGAACCTGGATCTTCCAGGTCCAACACCCGAACCACTACACCATGTAATGATCAATCACACATAGTTTCCCTCTGTTTTCTTTCTGAGCAGATGGAAGGCAGGGGTGCAGACGTATTTCTAATGAAGGAGCATTAGGAAGAGCAGAGTCAAAGTAAGGAATGAGAATGAAAGCTGAAAATAAAGTTCTGCACAAATCTACAACCTGTCAATATTCTGACATTTTCCACTCTTCCACTGTGCTAAATGAAGGTGGGGGTGTTTTCTTCATCCCTTTTTGCATGATGCAAGGAATGAGATCTCTAGCATCCCATTGGGCATTTGGGCAGAAAGGGGGAGGTTCTAGTGCGACCATTGAAACCATTCAACCTACTGAGCTCAATTTGGTTTTGAATTCAGTGGAACTTTGTCTGAATGTTCAAATTTTCCTTTGAAAATTAACTTAAAAGAAACTTGTTTGAAAGGTTAAATACTCTCTTTCCACAACTGCCATTTAGAAAGCCCCCCCCCCCAAAAAAGACAGAAGGAGATGCCATTTAGAAAGGGAAGAGTTAAAGTTGCAGAGTCCCATTGCTAGAGAGATAGGAAATGGCTAGAATAATACAGAGAATGCTATCACCATAAATGTTTCCATAAAAAGCAATTGGACAATGAACTGCATTATGATTGGTCTATGATTGAGAGAGGTTGCACAACTGATCTGTTATTTTAGATCAGTTCCAAAATTAATCCAAATCCAAAATTAATGATTTTTCCCCCATTAATAAACTGGGGAAGGTACAGTTGACAACAGATGGATGATGACATTCTGTGAACCTCCTGAAATGGGTGAGTGGACAAAGTGTGACAATCTCACACTGAACACCCCATCTGGAAGTGTTTATTCAATTTATGGCCCACCTTATCCAGAGCAGTTTACTGTGCTTTTAAACATGATAATAGTCCTGTCTCCAAAGGACTCACAATCCTTGATCCAACAGATTCCACTTTGACTCACCACATTCTGTGCTGGCTCTGCTTTGTTTACCAGGTTCTTCTGAGGCTCTGCCTGCACAAGGGTTGTAAGGGATGCCTCTTGGGGGACCCCAGGAGGGGTGTAGCCAAGCAGTCTCATAGGCTCTAAGTGTGGGCTCCAGCCCTGAAGTGTAGAAGGGGTCCTTCCGGACCACAGATAAGGTATCTGCAGGACCATTGCCTCAGAATAGCCCTGGGGAGGGGGGTTGACTAAGGCACCCTTATCCCTCTCCCAGGCTGGGTTTGGTTCTGACTGTCGCTCCGGTTCTCCAGTCCACCTCTCCAGTACTGCCCCTGCTCCTCATCGGCTGTGGTCTGCTCTTTATTGTGTTCTCCCTCCCTTGTGAGAGGCACACCCTGCTGTCCCCGCCCCCAATCCTTCAACCAACCCCACCAATCCCTTCCTTCCCTACTTGGCTCAGCTGTAGCCGGTCGAGCTGCCTCTGCCTCAGGATGGCTGGGGCCGGATCCTGCCAAGGACTGGTCTACTCCAAGGTAAGTGGGGCCACATCCTGCCAAGGACTGGCCTACTCCCAGGTAAGAGCTGTCGGGTGGGATATTGGGGGCTTCCTCGGGAGCTGGCGCTGGTTTCAGGACCCCGCTGGCTACGTCCGGTGACCGCAGGAGAAGTCCGGGTCCGTCAGAGAGGCCCGGACCCGGACAAGGGTCTTTTGAATTTAAGCAGTGGCCACACTACCAAATTACCAATAGCTTTCTGCACCTCTTTAGGCAAGCTTGCCTCGTACTTTGACCATCACAGCCCTTGAATGTGAAGCCTACTGAATAAGACATGAATGATGACTCTGGACTACCATCCTCAGTCAGGGGGAACCATCTACTACCAGGGATGAGGATCAAGTCTTTGACTCCAAGTCTCGTGTCAAGTTCCAGATCTTTGGGTCCAAGTCTCAAAGTCCCAAGCCTTTGCCCCCATGTCCCGAGTCTTTGGTTGTGAGTTGCGAGTCCCTATTTATTTAATGGGGCAAACAGGTTTAAACCTGAATAAAATTCGACTTGTCGTAAAAGGCTCGAAGTCTCGAGTCGAGTCTTTCGAGTCTTTTACAATTGCCGAGTCAAGTTTGAGTCGAGTCATTGACGCGACTTGAGTCCAACTCGAGTTCAAGTCAATAGACTCAAGTCTACATTATTTATTTACAGTATTTTTACCCCACCTTTCTCCCCAAAGGGACCCAAGGTGGCTTAACAACAAAAAGAAAATACAGTGCAGTATAATACAAAAAAATAGTTACATTTTAAAACAGTAAAAACAATTAACGAAAATTAATAAAAACAGTATCTAAAAATCAGTTAAAAAAGATTACAATTAAAACAAGTACATAAAAACAGCAGCACCCCACCTGTACCAGCAGGATGTTAAAAAAAAGGCTTCTTTGAACAAGAAGGTTTTTAGGCCTCGGCGGAAAGTGTCCAAGGAGGGAGCAGTTCGTAAGTCAAAAGGGAGGGAATTCCATAAAGTTGGTGCCACTACTGAGAAGGCCCTATTTCTGGCCGCCACCCCTCGCACCTTCCTGGGTGACGGTATCAGCAAGAGGGCCTCTCTGATGACCTAAGGAGATGGGCCGGACTATATAGAAGTAGGTGGTCTCTCAAATATCCTGGCCCCAAGCCGTATAGGGCTTTAAAGATCAAAACCAGCACTTTGAATTGGGCCCGGAAACGAATCGGCAGCCAGTGCAGCCGTCGGAGGAGTGGCCCGACAGAGTCGAACCGCCTACCTCCAGTGACTACACGGGCCACCGCATTCTGCTCTAATTGCAGTTTCCGAACCGTCTTCAAGGGAAGCTCCACATAGAGCGCGTTACAATAATCTAATTGCGATGTCACCATGGCATGGATCACCGTGGTCAGGTCTCCACGATCCAAGTACGGTCGCAGCTGGCGCACCAGCCGAAGCTGGGCAAAGGCCCCCCTGGCCACAGCCGCCACCTGGGAATCCAGGAGCAGCTGCAGATCCAGGCGGACCCCCAAACTGCGGACCTGCTCCTTCAGAGGGAGTGCAACCCCCTTCAGAGCAGGACGATACTCTAGTACCTGCATTGTGGATTTCCAGACCAGGAGAACCTCTGTCTTGTCCGGATTTAATTTCAGCTTATTAGCCCTCATCCAGGTCCCAACCGCCTCCAGGCAGCGCTCCAGAACCTCAACAGCCACCCTGGAATCAGGTGGAAAGGAGAGATAGAGCTGGGTGTCATCAGCATATTGATAGCACCCAACTCCAAATCCCCAGATGACCTCTCCCAGCGGTTTCATGTAGATGTTAAAATAGCATGGGGGACAAGATGGAACCCTGTGGCACCCCACACCTCAAGGGCCAGGGTGCCGAACAGGCGTCCCCCAGCACCACCATCTGACTTTTCAGCCAAGTAGGGGCGGAACCACCGCAGAACGGTGCCCCTGACCCCCAACTCAGTCAGTCGGCCCAGAAGGGCACCATGGTCGATGGTGTCAAAAGCCACTGAGAGGTCCAGCAGAACCAACAGGGACGCACTCCCCCTGTCCAGTCCTCGGCGTAGATCATCCACCAAGGCGACCAAGGCTGTTTCCTTCCCAAAGCCCGGCCTGAAACCAGATTGAATACATCACTGTCTACTACAAGGAAACCAACTAGGATGCAAGATTGTAGAAGCATACCCGTGTTCCAAACATGGAGCTTCTTTCAGCTTCATTTATCATTACAATCAACTAGAGATCCCCAGCATGATTTGCTGAAAACTGTTTGCTGAAACAGGCCTGGTAGCTGAGAATCCTGGCAACTGAGCCTACGATGATACAGGCAATTGAAATCTAACAACATCCTCTGCACCCCATGTATTTTTTCTCCCCATTTTTCACAGCCTTGTGCAGCAAAAAGGCAGTTTAAGGACCCTCCTGTTTAAAGCCTGATTTCTGATTTACTGTAATTTATAGCAGTACTAAAATAGCCCACAAATACAAATTAATACCCAGACACTTTTTCGGCACCTCCTTTAGGAAAGAGGCGTTTGACTTTGAGCCAAGAAATGAGACGCAAGTTTCTTTTTAATGGGTGGCAAGTCCTCCAATAATATTTTGGCATCTGATTCATCTGGAATTGCTTCCCTTTTCGAGAGCTCTGGATATTTCAGTGTCATGAATTAAAGTTTTCCTAGATAGAATTGTTGGGGATAGAGAGGGGAGGTACAGAATTAGTTTACATTAAGGATAAAAGTCTTCCAAAATATTGTTTGCATACAGTTTAATCCCCAACCCACTGCTCTGTAGCTCAGTTTGTGGTGGTTCCAAACCAAAAACTTTAAAAAAAAATGCTTGGCTGTAGCCGTCATATTATATTACTAGTTAAATTCCAGCTAAATCCTCCAGGTTTGTAATTAGAACCAAGGGGAAACCTAGATTGTGGACAGAAGACTAAAAATGCCAAGATGCAGCAGAGGAAATTGAGGAAGAATTCAAGGCAGGGTGAAATTGAATGGAACAAAGCAATAGAGCAGATGGGGAAAGAAATTGCATGCTGTTTAGTTGATATCTGAGTATTATGCATCCTGACTATTAAGAACAATCCAACCAGGAAGAGGAATAGGGGGATCCTTCTGATCTCATCAAAACTTGTCCTAGACCCAACTCACATCAAGTTTCTTTTAAAACAAAATTCAGAGAAGATCCTTTCTGTTCCAGCTAAACTCTAGCCTACCACCCCGTTGGAGCCTGTGCAAAGACAGAGATGGACAGGCTGGTCTGCTTCAGCTCTAATTTGGACATAATTTTGAGGAAACCTCCTCTCTGCTGGCCAGACCAGAAGTGGTAACCCCCATGACATGACTGTTCTAGCGGGTTACCAGATAAACACGAGAGCTTGTGGGTTATGATATTTATTTATTTATTTATTTATTTATTCAATGTTTAGACTACTTTTTCAAGCAATCAACTCTATGTCTGCTCCCTCCTTGGACACTTTCCGGCGAGGCCTAAAAACCTTCTTGTTCAAAAAAGCCTTCTGAGCCTTTGCCTTTTTAACATCTTGCTGGTACGTGTGGGGTGCTGCTGTTTTTATGATCTTGTTTTAAATGAAATTTTTTAATCAATTTTTAGATGTTTTTATTAACTTTTTTTTGCTGTTTAAAAAGTAATTATCTATTTGTATTTTTTGTATTTTTGTATTTTATTTTTGTGTAAGCCGCCTTGGGTCCCTTTGGGGAGAAAGGCGGGATAGAAATATTGTAAATAAATAAATAAATAAATATGTCCCAAAAATATGGATGAAAAATTAAAAATATCCTAATCACATAACTAATCTAACAATCTATAAATACTAAAACAACATTAAAACCACAAACAATTACAGTTAGGAAAGGCTGATATGGGAGCATGTGGTCCTTCAGATAACTCAGTCCCAGATCATAAGAGGCTATAAAGGCCAACATTTCAATTAGGCATGGAAACAAATGGGTCACTAGAATAGATGGTGCAAAACAGGTGTTCTATGCTCCCATCTAGATTTCCCCTCCAGTAATCTGGCATTCTGAATCAGCTGAAGGTTATGATCTGTTTTCAAAGGCGGTTAGCTATCAGCTAAATGGGTTGTCTCAGTATCGCCTCTGTCCTATGCAATGTCCAAAGGGTGTGGAGGGGTGCAGCTGGGGAACAGGTCTGGCAGTAAATTTGCACCAACGATTTCCCTTCTCAGCGATGCAGCGTTATTACTCAAGTCAATGCAAAGTGGGACCATATGTTTAGCACCTTTGTAAAAGAAAAACAAGGCATAATTATGGAATTCATGACACTATGATGTGTTGATGGCCATTAGCTTGAATGGTTTTTTCAAGAGGATTACGCAAATCCAGAGAGATTGGGTCTATCAAAAGCTATTAGCCATAATAGTGACACTGAACCACCATTTTAGAACAGTATACCTCTTAGAGGCACTATAGCTCTTACTGGAGACAGACAATAGAAGAGGATGGATACACCCTCCCTGCCTTGCTTGTGACATTCCCAGAGCTGTTTGATTGACCACTATTGGACTAGCAATCCAATCCTGCCTAACTTTATGCCTTGAGATGCAGCAAGGCCGGCGTAGCCAACACTGCATTCAGGGCAAAAAGAGGCGGGCTGGAGGTCATCTCGGGGGAAGGAAACATTCGTTCCCTTACCCTGGGTAAAGCCCCAACCACCCGAACGGATCTCCTTGGATCTGCGTCAATTTTGCTTGCGCAAATCCAGGAGCCCTATGTAGGGCAAACTGGCCAGGGATGGGGGACAGGATTTGGTAAGCGCCGCTGCCACCAACACCCTCTCTAGTCCTGTCCACTCCCATTGCCGCCCTCCCCACCTCCCTCGTCCTTCCCCCCACTCCAGAACACCTGAGCGGTGTGGACATACTGGCTCATCACTGTCCCCAGTGCGGATCTGGTGCTCTGGCGCAACTACCTTACGACAGCTTTTGCAATGGCCCTGGGATGGCACATGCTATGCTGACCCAGCGCTAGATAGGATTGGGCCCTAGAATAGATAAATGTTGGATTAGATGAGCCTACTTAGATGAGCCTTTAACATAAGAAGAACTCTAATCCATAAGGGTTCTTCTTATGTTGTCATTCTATAACGACAGCCTCAGTAATGAAAATAGAATACATACGCTAACATAGCGAGCTTATATTTGCTAAGTGTTCAGGAGGAATGCTCCTGGAAAAATCCTTTTCTCAGATTTCTGTTCTTGAATAAACACAAGCCCTCTTCTACAGATGCTTTTAGCAATAAAAGAGAGATTTTGTAAAGCCAACTTTCTTTTTCAGTGAAGAAATTTTGCACCTCAGACCAGATGCTAAAATAGTAAGATACATATTTGTTTATGAACTCCAGTCAAATTATTGACTTCAAACGTTTAAAGACAATTCTTGTCCTTGACAGACATATTTATGTAATGCCTCCCTCTACTGGATTCATGAGCTTAGATTTTTTTTTTTAAAGATGAATGACACATCAAGAAGAGAGCACTAAAAATGGGCCTTTAATATCATAAAATGACAAAACGGAATGATTGAGACCAACCCTCATCCTATGAGAAGATGTTCAGTACAAAGAAGTATAAACTGTGCTCACAGAAGCACATTGAGGGAAATGTCATATCAAACCAGCATGTTCTGAAGTTTAAGGCAGAACATTAAATGCTCCATTTACACCAACTAGAGATCTGAGTCTATGTTGAAAGTCCCCTACACCCGTATAACTTGAAGATAAAGCAGTGTACAGTATATGCCTCTACACTTGTGTCTCTCTAGCATTACACAAGAATTGCAACCCAAGATGTACACCAATGCAGGGCTGGTGTACTGAAACTCCACTGCTAGTGCAATTCTGCTGATGCACCAACGCTCTGCTGAGCCCAAAATGGGCAGTGTCAGCCGGGTCATGCCAGGAGAGAAGCAGGGCAGTTTGTATCTTAAGCTCCCTCATGTCCTTGGCAACTGTGTTAAAGGTACACTGGGAAAAAAAGGTGGTGTAAGTTGAAATGCCTCCACTTGAACTCCATAAAAAGCCAAGGTACACCGCCCTGTAGGAACACTGTGGATACCTACACTTCTGAGAAAAGTAGTTTTATAAGTCTTCTGGATCCATTCCCAGAAAAGTCCCCACATTGTATGTTTTTAGGTGTGTGGTACAGATGTTGCTTTTAAAAACAGTTTTTGGTGTTGGGTTTGATCTCTGAGGTTGGTTTCTATTGGGTCTTTTTTATGGTGCTGAATTATTGTTCGATTGTGATTAATTATGGTTTGTGTTTTGGACTTATATTGTTATATTCTTTGGTGTTCACCACTTTGGGTCCTGCAGGAGAAAGATAATATTAAAGTTTTTAAAAAAGGGAAGGGCAGGAGTTTGGGGGGGGGGATTAGGGAGGGGGGGAGAAAAGCGGTTTTGTGGCAAGGATATTGGGTGAACCCTGAATGTTAAACTGTACTTGGAAGTAAGCTAAGCTCTCCCTCCCTCCCCCCTCTCTCTCACATACACACTTATTTAAGTAACTTAGCTTATTTCCAAACCAATACCATGAGAGTGATGGAAAGCTTGCTAACTGTATTGTTAATATTGTTTTTTTTTTTGGGGGGGATAATTGCAAAGTGGTTGAGGCTATCGTTACCTGGTGTTCTTATCTGTTTGTGCGGAGCTCCCATCTTCACATGAGGAACCATAGTCCTTGATACACATTGGGCTATTCATTTGTTATGTTGTATGGACACATAGGCATCAGTATGCACATACTGTACATGTTTTTGTCTGAATACATGCATTCGTTTTAAACGTCAACATGGGGGACTAGACCCCTCAAAGATGTAGAGTACAGATGGCACATACTGCTGTCTGCACATTGAAGACAACATGTGCATAACTATATACATGTATAGATCAACAATCGTGATCACTGTACATACTTGTACATGCACTGGACACTGCAGATTGTTGTATATGCATTAAATACTATATGTAGGCATTGACACACTTTACATAGTTACGTATATGTGCACGGAATAGGCTAGTGTCTGCTGGTTTTGAAGTTCTTATGAGGCCTTGCTGAATGAAAACAAGTCGCTCTTATCTTATGAGGAAAGGCTACAGCGTCTGGGGCTTTTCAGCCTAGAAAAAAGGCGCCTGAGGGGGGGACATGATTGAGACGTATAAAATTATGCATGGGATGGAGAGAGTGGATAGAGGGAAATTCTTCTCCCTCTCGCACAACACCAGAACCAGGGGACATGCACTAAAATTGAGTGGAGGGAGAGTTAGAACGGACAAAAGAAAATATTTCTTCACCCAGCGTGTAATTCATCTGTGGAACTCCTTGCCACAGGATGTGGTGATGGCACCTGGCCTAGATGCCTTTAAAAGGGGTTTGGACAGATTCATGGAAGAAAAGACCATCACAGGTTACAAGCCATAAGCAACCTCCTGGTTTTGGAAGTAGGTTTTCTCTGTGCTAGGTGCAGGGGAGTGTCAACGGGAAACAGGTTATCTTGTTGTCTTGTGTGCTCCCTGAGGCATCTGGTGGGGCCACTGTGTGACACAGGAAGCTGGACTAGATGGGCTTTTGGCCTGATCCAGCAGGAGAGGCTCTTCTTATGTTCTTATGTTCTTATCCTCTGTGGCTTACCATGGCAAGCCATTCCATACCATAACTTGCAGCTCACAGATCTGCAGTGAAACAGAACATCCAAATCTCTGAGATGTTACTTAACATGCTGCATCAGCCACAAAAGTAACTTGCCTAAAGACACATGAGGAGACATATATCTCTATATTATTTTTATCTACTTATGTTCTCATATAGTGACTGGAGTGTGGAGGAAAGCAGCCACAAGATGGGCATGGATGGCACAACTTTTTAATATGCATATGTTATCCAACAATTGCCTAGAAATGCCCCCAAAAGCTTATCTACAGGCCATGACTGAGGGTCCAAGGTCAGCCATTTTCTGACCACTTCCCACTCAGGGCATTTCAAGAATATGTGTAGGAGAAAAGCAACATGAAAAATGATCCCAAATCCAAGGAAACCTTAGTAGCAGCTATCTGAGACTGGCGTCAAAATAGCCATCTATTTGAACCTCTCTTTTGGCCCAATCGTATTGGGCACTTACAGCAGCGGAACTCCCAGTCCCCTGCCATAAGTGCCGTAGCAGCGTCATAAAAGGTGTGCCACTGCTGTGCACTTCAGAGTCACTGGAGCAAATGGCCAGAGGGCCCATGCGTGTGGCAGCAGTTCTCTGATACTATGCTGGAGCAGGTAAGATGGCGGAGGAGGCGGTTTGAGGGCGGGAGGGGGAGGATCGGGGGTGGGGAGTAGGGCAGGTAGTGGGTGGATTCTGGTGGCGGCAGCTCATGCCGGGATGCTGTCCCCATTTTCCTAGTCCAACACACCCCTTGCCTCTCCTCGAGTAATGCAAACAAAATAGCTGGGGTATGTCTGTGGAGACCCATTGTCAGCTAGGTGGCATATGTTGGGGTAAGTAAAAATAGTTTATTTAATAAGTAAATATTTTACTCACCCCTCTCTCTCTCTCTCTCTCTCTCTCTCTCTCTCTCTCTCTCGTGGCCCTACCACCACTGCATGCAGCATGTACTCCATCAGCACAGCTGCATGGTGGAAGATGGTGGGGGATAGGATTGGGCCCTTTGGGTGCATTCACACCAACAGCTGAAGTAGTGCCTAAGGTGGTGAAGCCACCAAATTATAACCTTCCAGCCTCATTGCCTAGTGATGCTGAAGCAGCTCACTGTCTCTTGGAATGTGAGATGTACCCGGGAAGTGCAATCTCACTCACCACTTGGCTGCTGGATGTTTTCAGGCCATTTTCAAAGGCAGTCAGGTCTTGATGCCATCTCAGCTTAGGCTGAACGCCTGATTCTGCCATTTGAGAGCAATCTCTCAGGATAAAAAACACAAAGTAGGCTACCCTGTCTTTTTCAACTGGGCCAACTTGCCGAATAGAAAGAAAAATAACAGTTTAAGGATTGCCACAAAGGGATTTTCAGTCAAAGCTGGATAGAGCATTTTTTTAATGGGTTAATTAGGACATATAAAAATTCTGAGACAAGGGGTGAATTCTGGTAGATGGGAGACAATGTAATAGGAAGTTTGAAACAAGCAACAACAAAAAATTCTGCCTTTGCTTGCAGTCACAGGATTGATTCTGTGCTTTTACATAGATGTTTTTTCTCCCTGCCTGCCTCTCTCTTTTTCCAGAAACAACAAAGCAGAAG